>CM060262.1:10622069-10709569 GCA_030684275.1 Acipenser oxyrinchus oxyrinchus
TTTCGGTTCGCGAGCCTCTTCAGATGTCGGGTAACCTCGAGACGGTGCCCTCTCAGTATGTCGGGTCACCTCAAAGACGGTGGCCCCCCTCCTGTTTATCGTGTCTATCGATCAAGTAAATGTTGGGCCTTGAAGAGGCGGAGCCCCTCTCTCCTTGTGTATATGTTCACTAACTCTGTCAATAAACACTACCAGGTGGCATAGCTCCACCCCGTGAACTAGTATACAAAACTATTGCAAGACTTAAAGTAAGATATACTGCAAAACAATTTACTGTCACCATTGTTCTCGATGCAGGTTATAGGATGAAGAGTAACAGAACTGAAAGCTTTAAGTCCTTGCAGTCCTCTGGAGTCAAGTCAGTCTCATCTGGGCTAGTTTTGAAATCAGGATGCAGAACTATGGAGACAAAATGATTATCCTCATGGCAGACAAAATGGAACAAAAGGAGACCTGTTCAAAGTAACTTGTTCCTTAAATGTTATTATTCCTTTATTTATTAAACAAAGTACGATATGATTTTATTTATTCTGTATCATATGTATCTAAAACACACTGATTTTTAAATAATGTCTATACTTCTGGAGATTAATATATTAATACATTAAATAATAATACATACATACATACATATCCCTTGTAAGCCTGTTAATATTTTTAATGTTTTTTTGTTTGTTATTTTTATCTCACTGAGGCAAGTTGTTTAAAATTCTATTTTTATTTCTATAAAAATCCTTCCTTGAAGTTCAACCATCCTGCAGAATGAACTAGGATATCTGGTAAACATAAAAATAGACTCTCGCAGTGGACAAGACAGGACAGCAAAATGACCAGAAATCACAACCTGTCTCATGCTTGTGAAATACAAATCAGCAAAGATTCTAGGAACTGGTTACTGCTCAAGTATCTTAAGGCTGGTAGGATTAGTGAAACCTATGGCACTGACATTAAAATCCAGTTTTGTTTTATGATTCAGATGATGGAATTTGGTTCAATTAAATCCCCCCAGTCCTGCAATGCAGCCCAGGTATATGCTTTTCAACCATACAGGTAATGGATTTACTTATTCTAATCAGATTTCAAACACTAAATATGTTATGGAGTAGCAGAAGGTGATATCATTTTTTTTATGTCAGTCAAACATCAATCATTGTGAGAAGTTAAAGACTGTATCTGCATTTCATCCTAATTGATGGGTCTGTCTGATGGTTGAAAAGCATTAAATTGCCGATGTTTCTATGATGGAATGTCAGCTGTCACACAGGAGATGAAAGCAGTGTCTCATCATTGCAGTCAGTTTAAAAAAGAAAATCCTATGGATCTGACTTCAGGCACTTGCACTGGAGGTCATAGTTTAAGTTATCAGCCTTTAACCCTGTATTTCTATATATACAATGCTTTTATTTTAATGGAAATTGTGTGGAGCATTTCAGACTGATATGGTGCACCTCCAGTGTAGGAACTGAGCCACGTACGCACAGGCCTATGAGTGATAGAATCTTTAAACTTCAATGTCTTGCTGTGGCTATTACCTACTCTATTTGAAAAGTCATAATTGTCTTTTTAAATTGCCATAATAATCTCAACCCCAACCCATGGGGTCGTAATGTAGAAATGATTTAGATGTGTTTTAATGTTTGGTTTCATATCTTCTAATTAACAGTCATTTATTTTTAGCTGATATAAGCCCCATAAGGGTACACACTTGGTTTTGATGGGATATTAAAACATTAAGCCAATTTTAATGACTTCGGACACTGCCAAGAATCAACCCATAATAGCCCTCTGTAGCAGCTAAACGAAGATGCTTGCAAATGTTAAGTATGCTATAGGATGATGTAAGTGCTGATTTTAAATACACAATTCTGCTATGACCCTCTGCTTTTCCTTGCTATTTCAGTTCACTGTATTCAATCAGAAAAAGAACAGGAGATCTTTACATTGCACACAAGCTTTTGCAACAGTGTTATCTTGCCAGCAATGACCTGGCAAGCACTTTTTAAACAACCAATTGTGCATCTTGTTACTTCTAACGAAAAGCTGGGGTCTTCAATCAAACTACTGTGGTGCTGCAAGCTATTGTTTGATCGAAGTTTTAATATCCAGCTGATTTTCACTGTCTTGCATGAAATCTGCAAAACAACTTTATGTTGTATGTTTTATATGGACATATCCAGTTTTAAAGAATAGGCAAAAAAAACCCCATTATATTACACATTAATATGTGAGAAATATACATTATCACATATACGTTAACTTTATGTCACCATATTTTATAAAATTTGGAGCAGGAACGAACACAGATTTTGCATATTTGTCTTTCAAAATTAAAATATCAATTAGATGAAAAAATGGTTTATCTATAGCACTGGATATCTCTGTTCACCTTTCTCAGGAGTAAAAACAAGTGCTAGTTAAGTCATTGCAAGAGAGAAATATATTTCTAAGAGTAAAATGCATTTTATTTATTTGACCAAGAATGACCAAATAATTAGAAAAATGTATTGTTTATTGGGCTACTGAATTTGTTGAAGGTCCAATGTAATTTTGCTCTATATTCGGACACATTGAGATTCTCACAGTTGGCTTGATAGAATTACTCAAAATAGAATAGGGTGTTTTATTTACAATCCTGTATTGGCGTTTTTGTTTAATTCAGCTGCAGGTAAAGACATGTCTTATCGAAAGGTGACATCAGATCACTCCATGCCACTGCACTCTTGGGACCTTGAGAACAAAGACCTTCTGGCCACAGCACTAGAATTGGAATGGAGCCCCATTTTGATCAGTTCCAGCTTGACAACACAGACCATCACCATTTGGGCAATTCTACTCAAAGGACAGACCTCGACATGGAACCCATCCAGGTTTCGGTTTCTCAACGGGGGAGTATCTTCAGGAGGATCCAGACTAGGCAGGCACCAAAGAGCAACTGTACAAACTGAAATTATTCTTCTGTGGGCAGCTGTCTGTTTATTTTTGGACTTTTAATTGGTTATTATTTCAGAAAAACTTGTCGTTCTGACATCTTCCCAAATAATGAAGCAACACCAGGACCTCCTTTCACATCGAGTGATCTCTACCACAATATTATTCAGGAAATCAGAGCTAAAAATATTGAAACACGCTTCAGATAAGTGATACAGCCTTTGTTGTTGTACATTTAAAAGACAAAAGCCCAGCAAACTGTCAGGTATCTAAACATGTTAAATCAATCTAGAACTGCACTGCATAGTATTATTCACATTATTTTACAAGTTAATAGATAACAGTATTTGACGACCACTGTCAATGTTTTATATTTAATTTAGTTAATTCGTTGTGTTTGCAGATACTTCTGTCTTTGTCTGTATGCACAGTAGTGTGTATAGTGTATCTGTTTATATATTGTAAAACAAGCTCTGGGTTATGTATTTTCATGATTTATTATCATTTAATATTCTGTGACTTTGACGGGATAGTGTGATATGTTTCCAAAGACACCAGCATAGTAAGTGGTTGTTTGAACGGAAAAGACAAACCCATCAGAGATCGGAGTAGACAGCCAAAAAGTAGCCAAGCTTTGTTTTCCAAGTTGGATGTCATAACAAGTTCTATATTTAGTGCTCAGCATGTTGTCAGACTCAAGTACTCGATGACTCGCCTGTTCAGACTGCTGGCTCAATATTCTTTCATACATTTCCTTCATGTATGTGATATACCGTAGTGGAAGCTTCCACCCATGCAATATTTAAAAATAAATTCCTACCTGAATGGTAACATGTGCAGTGTTGAGTTGCATTTTCTCATTCATTTTTGAACAGGACCTTCAATACTGCCTTTGCAAATTCACAGGAAGCATTTTTAGGGAGCAGCAAGTTATCAGTTACCAAATTCCTTCAAATTTAAGACTCCCTCAATGCAGCCCAGATTTACCACCCTCAATTTGAGGAAATAATAAAACATCAAATAAATATACATTTGCAAAAATACAACTTCAATTACGCTGTTGTATCTTACAGAACTAACACGAAACAGTGTTGTTGTAGATTAACCATGGAGCTCATTTATTGTGCTGTGTACTGTATAGTACTTAAAATGGCATCTCTGTTGTACACACACTGCTCACTCACTTACGACATCATGCATCCCAGCAACAGCAAACAAGACACAACACTCCACTACATCAGGCAACATGTAACCCAGCAACCACAACAGCATTGACTGCATTGCAAACACGGCAGTCGGAATGGTATGTACAATACCAACAGAACATAACATATGCACATGGAGATTACTCACAATTGTTTTTCTCCTAATTTGTGAACTGTGGTATTGCGTGGCAAGTCGAAAAATACGGGGGTCTGATCAGCAATTCCAATCTGTCCAAGCTGGTACTGTTTTTTAGAAAGGCTGAAATTGTAAAAGCTTTTTTGATTTCCTAAGGAAGCTAATGACTCTTCTTTGAAAATGGCTGCATGCATTTCATGGTGATTTGAGATCGGGCAGTAACGTTTTGGTTCGTCTTTTCTCAGCAGTAAGTCACGTTGCTGCTTGTGTATTCGGGTAGTCAGGTCTTTCGTTGGTGATTTTAATACACACATCACTATACTGCTCTCAAATTTAAGTCGCAGGCTGTTTTTGAGAAGCAAAAGATGGTTAAAAAAGTGTTTCTTAAATTCAAAGGAATACGGTATAATGGGAGTCATTTCGTAATGTGTACATTTTATTGTTATTTTACGGATCGCACAATTAACCAGGTTTCATGTAGTCTCCATATATATATTACTGTTTGTAATCTCTTTTGTAATCTCTGTCGTGCAACTTACAGCATAATGTATGGGGACCAAATATAAAGTATATGTACTGTAGCAGGTGGAATATTGAACCTGCAATTTAGACTTGACGGAACTTGGGTGTTGGTAGGATTGGAAGGGTTTAAAAAGTGTATTTCCTCTCATAAATAAGATACTTTACCTTCGGATAAGCAGCCACATCTACCAGTGTAGTTAAAGCCTTTACTATTGAGGATTTCTGTTCAGGCTGAAAGCAATCAATAGTATGAAATTAAATGCTTAATTGGTTCATTAGGAACCATAATAACTTCATCAACTTAAATTCTACACTATTACTAAACACTGTGTATAACCCTTTCTGGAGATGCATTTTAATTAAAAAAAAAGTGCAATGCAAGACAAATACAGTTAAAAAAAACAAATTGTGTTAGACATTTCCATTTCTCTGTATAAATGAGGTAACATCAGATTTCACTTTGTTGGCAGTAATTTGTTACCACAAGTAGTAGGAATGTAATTGATGCCCTCAGTGTATTAATCGATAAGTGTGCAGATGTGAACTACTTTTTGTCTGCATCGTTGTGCTGCATTAGATAAGTTTTTTTGTAGCTTGTTATAAGAAAACCGCGAAACATTTGAAATTCTCAGATCAGTGATTTGATTTGAGGTTTAAATTGTTTAAATTGTTTCCTAGCTGATGGAAATGCCATTATGATTATACCAAAGTGTTGGTACAGATCAGCGGAAGAATATTATTAATAATAATAATAATAATAATAATAATAATAATAATAATAATAATAACTGTAGTCGTAGTAGTAGTATTTATTTCTTAGCAGACGCCCTTATCCAGGGCGACTTACAATTGTTACAAAATATCATAGTACAAAGTATTGCATTATAAAATATCATATTACAAGTTATCGGAGGAGGTAGACAGAACGGTAGTTCTGGAGGGATGAGGGATCCAGGGAGGGTTTTTTATGATGGGGGTGATGCAGGCTTGTTTGAAGGCAGAGGGGAAGCAGCCAGAGAGTAGTGAGGTGGTGATGAGAAATGAAATAAAAGGGAGTAGAGCAGGGGCAGCAGCTTGGAAGAGGTGAGTGGGGAGGGGGTCCAGAGCACACGTGGTGGGTTTACGGTTCTGGGGCAGGGAGCAGAGATCGGAGTCCGAGAGGGGCGAGAAGGAGGAGAAGGAGGGTAGGATAGTAGGAGTTGCAGAGGGTGATGGGGAGGAAGTGACCAGAGGACAGGGTATGGGTGGGGAATGATGCGAGGTAGTGAAGAGTTTGCGGATGTCTGCGATTTTGGAGGAGAATAAGGAGGCAAAGTCATCAGCCGAGATGGAGGAGGGCGGAAGAGGGGGGGGGGGGCTAAGGAGGGTGGAGAACATAGAAAAGTTCATGGGGATTGTTGATAGAAGACTGATTGATAGAGTGGTGCTAGGCGCGTTTGGCAGAGGTGAGTGTAGAAGAGAAGGAAGCGAGGAGCGAGCGATAGAGATCCAAGGCAGCAGGGAGATCGGTTTTCTTTTCAGCAGTGCACAGTACAGTATGAGTCGAGTGGAGCACAGAGGAGAGCCAAGGCTGGGGCGGGGAGAGGCGGGCAGGTCGAGGGGTGAGAGGGCATAGGGAGTCGAGGCAGGAGGTGAGGGATGAGAAGAGGGTGGAGGTAGCCGAGTCTACAGAGAGTTGGGAGAAGGAGTTGATAGTGGGGAGGTGCGAGAGAGCAGCAGGGGAGAAGACAGAGGGGGAGAGGGAACTGAGGTTTCGACAGAAGGTGACAGAGGGGGTCGGCGGAGCAGGAAGGGATGGGAGCGAGAGAAAGAGATAAAGTAGTGGTCAGAGATGTCGAGAGGAGTGACCGAGAGGGTGGGGGGCAAGCAGTCCCTGGTGAAGATGAAGCCCAGTTGATGGCCCGCTGAGCGAGTGTGGGGGGGATGAGGAGAGACAGATGGCGAAGGAGTGAAGAAGGGGAAGAAATCCAGCAGAGTGGCCAGAATTATTGCTGGTTTAAAAGGCATGTCATATGCAGACAGGCTAAAAGAATTGAATCTATTCAGTCTTGAAAAAAGAAGTCTACACAGTGATCTGATTCAGGCATTCAAAATTCTAAAAGGTATTGACAATGTCGACCCAGGGGACTTTTTCAACCTGAAAAAAGAAACAAGGACCAGGGGTCACAAATGGAGATTAGATAAAGGGGCATTCAGAACAGAAAATAGGAGGCACTTTTTTACACAGAGAATTGTGAGGGTATGGAACCAACTCCCCAGTAATGTTGAAGCTGACACCCTGGGATCCTTCAAGAAGCTACTTGATGAGATTCTGGGATCAATAAGCTACTAACAACCAAGCGAGCAAATTGGGCCGAATGACCTCCTCTCTCTCATTTGTAACCTTTCTTATGTTCTTATGTTCTTAGTAGAACAACACGGATGGAGGGAGAGGGGAGAGGGGAGAGGGGAGGGAGGAGAGGAGGAAGTCAAGCTCATAAAGAAAGTGAGTAAGGGGTCCAGGAGGGTGGTACAGAACAATGAGAACAATGTATAATATTGCATATTGGTTTACTGGGAAAAAAAAAACAGCATTCCATGTACCATTATGTAATGTGCTGCCAGGGATGTCATTCAAGAACACAATTCAGGGATCATAAGATGGCCTAAATAGTCCTGAGACTTGGTTTGTCTTGTTGAAAAGACTTGTGTGTACATTTTCTTTCCTGTCTGAATAAGCTGGCTGATTGTAAATGACCTTCATATCTAGAAGGACGATGATGAAGAGATGTTTTATGAAATTTCACATTCTTTTAAATTGCCTTGTAAGAGTTAGAGTGACACTCTCTATACATGGGGTTGTTGAATCATGTGCTGTGAAAAGCAATCCTCTTATGGCGTGCATAATAATTTATTTCATGTTCTATATCATGTTCTATATATAAGGAGGCTGTGTGGTTCAGAGGTTAAAGAAAAGGGCTCGTAACCAGGAGGTCCCCGGTTCAAATCCCACCTTAACCACTGACTCATTGTGTGACCCTGCGCAAGTCACTTAACCTCCTTGTGCTCTGTCTTTCGGGTGAGACGTAGTTGTAAGTGATTCTGCAGCTGATGCATAGTTCACACACCCAAGTCTCTGTAAGTCGCCTTGGATAAAGGCGTCTGCTAAATAATAATAAATAAAATATCTGTGTTCATTTTGTCTTAGTGAAAGCTTTTATTAGGATTTTTTGGGGAAACAAAATACCGAAGTTGTGCAACTTTGCTGATAGCCAGTGGGAAATCTTTTAAAACACCTGCTTGTAATTATAAATGGCATTTAGAAAGCTTTATTAGTATATTTCTTCAGCTAAAAGTGAATAAAATGTTCTCCTTTTTTAAAAATAAAAACATGTTGACATTTTAAACACAATACAGTTTTTCCCTATATACGTTATAAATGATTTGAAAATATTAGATTGTATGGTAAATGGTTGTCACCTTCACAATCACCTTCCCAACACTCTCCTAACAAAGGCAAAGCCTCGTCACATTGGCTTTCAGTTCCCCTGGAGACTGAACTTTCTCATGATATACAATCATTTCAGGTCACTTATAAAATTGAAGCTAAATTCCCTTGTAATGAATCAGTGTTGTGCTGGAAGAATCAAACATCCCAAGGACCTGCCACTCACACATGCTTCTTTCTATTGGGTGGTTTTAATAAAATAACATCCAGTGCATTTCTTGAAAGAGCAGCTTGGCAGGATTCAGAGTCACCTGGGATTCAGAGCAGCTAACAGACTTTCTTCTTTGCTTTTCATATTCAAGAAATCCCCTGTCCTTGTACAGTACATACACTACCCCCTATTCAGACATATATGTATGTATGTATGTATGTATGTATGTATGTATGTATGTGTTTGTATGTCGAACATCTAGCCATAGGAATGTAGGACTTCCCTATTAGGTGAACATGAATTAACAGACCATACTAAATCAACACAGGTAGAGCTAGAAAAACAAAATAATAAAAATGGCCGAGATCTTTTTTTTTAATGCGATGTGGTTGTTTTATACAACACAGGTTTGGATAGATTCGTGTTGAGGAGAAGTTTGATTCAATTAAAAATGATTATCTCTCCTTGGAATTCACATGTGCTGGTCTTTTTGGGCTGATGGTTTGTTTTGTAAACAACACAACAAAAGCATTTGTGTTAATTATTATTTGTGTTTAAATCGTGTGCACTTTTGTACTGCCTCAAAATGCCTCTTCTGTTCAATGTTACACATTGTTATAAAAACAGAGTTCTAACAGGAGTCACAACTGATGAGTATCATTAGAGTTAGACACTCTTGAGGCGACATTTAAGTGCAAATGAGGTAATTGACTCCAGATGAGAACAGTTAATAATTAAAAGCAACATTTTTAAAGTATAGCCTGTAACACTGGTTTAAATGATGTCCTTGCATTGCAGGTCATTGGCATAAGGCAAAGCTTATTCATCCATACTAGCTAATTTGTGATTTAGGAAACAGTTACAAATCAAATCAAGGCAGAAATTAATACCAGATGGGCCAAGTATTCATCGGCTCACCTGCCTGCAACTCAGAAAACATTTTAACAAAAAAATAAATAAATAAATAAACAAATAAACCTTTAGCCAAATATTTACACAAGGCAGTTGGGTAACCATTATGCTTCGCATACGATCCAAATGAAACTCGCCACTTAAGTAACTCCAAATAAGCATTAACAATATAGCACTCTGCCTTTAATGCACTTTAACAAGCACTTATCTTCTCCCTATTTTACTGTATTTAATCCTGCACATAACCCAATCTGTAGTATGTTGTATTTCACTTGCACTCGTATCTAACGTATTGCATCTCGTATCTCGTATCTATCAACACTGTTATCTGCTCTTGAACTGCCCCGATATCAAATCGTACTGTGTTTTGGTATTTGCTCTTATTAGGACTGAAGTCACTGTATTTTGTATCTTGCTCTTAATTGTACTGTCATTCTTGATATGTATTTTTTGTATACAACTGCAAGGGCATCTGCTAAGAAATAAATAATAATAATAATAATAATAATAATAATAATAATAATAATAATAATAATAATAATAATAAGGAGATTAGCAAGCCATATGCACAAGAAAGCTACTGAACCAGGCAGAAAAAGATATGTGACACAGCCAGTCAGGAGACAGCACAGTACCATAGTAGCACAGATTACAAGGGCAAGCCCCACAATTAGAGAAAATTATTTTTTTTAAATAAAATGATTGTACATGTTGCATTTTGTAAAATGGTCTAGTTGAAACTATCAGTTGAAGTACCTGTCATCAAGATTTAAGAAAAGCAATGCCACTAAAATAATGAGAAACAAATAAGAAAACATCACACACTAGTTTATTCATCTGGCTAAAACAGCATTGTTAATGGGTTCTTCCGGGGGATAAAAGTGAATCATAATAATAATAGTTATTCACAGTAGAATTAAGTATTGGGAAGTTAAGAAAATACTACCAGACATCTTGAAGACTTCATTCCAATGTAGTACAGATTCCAGTGGATGCCAGAATTATTTAAGAAAAGAAAGCCTCAATAAATCAAATTTGGCCACAGAGAATTGGTGGTGTATTTTTTGTGTGCTGACTGTCTAGAGACCTTGTCAAGGCTATGGCCTTGTTGTCTGTGAGCTCACCCAAAGGACGAGCCTGCTCACAGTGCTGTGTGCTGGAGGGGAAAGATCTCCTCAGGAATGGGAGGAAACCTCTGGAGATCCCATAGTTGACGGTCACCTTCACACTTGGCTAAATGAAAACAGTCTGTGCACTCAATGTAGTCTTCAAATAAGCAACTCAGGAATATTCCATCTTGCTGAAAACATATCTGAGGGGTTTTAACTGTTTCTTGTTTGAGAGACCTTCCTGTGCAAAAAGGTATTAATGAATTAAAAAGATAAAGGGCCAAATATTCAAACGCCTGCATGTGTCACAAGGGGAGTTGTAGAGTCATTTTTGCAAAAAAAGTTGCGCTTTGAGTGAGATTCAAAATAGATGCTGCGTTGGAAAAAATGGGTTTGCTTGTTGTTCTCTCGCAAGTGCTTTCCCCTCAAATTTGGGGGAGGTGTCATGAATAATCCCGCAAGTTCACTACCACGAGCTAAATTCAAAAGTTAATTTGCTCGCAAATCAGTATGTTGCATGGAAATCACTTAAGACCACTCCTCTTAATTAGGTTTTTTTTAAAGAAAGAGGTGCCAGCAGAAGTGCACATTTAAAAGTGCACATTGAAAGAGTATCGTACATACTAGTGTTAGATTTTATAATCATGTATTCTACATCATATATGCAAAGCAGTAGTATTTGCAGAACAAATCAGGCTTATGGCCGAAAAAAACGGCCAAAGAGAGGGATAGGGTAAATCTCATTTACTCGTGTAAATGACGAAACACACGGGAAAACCACGCCCAGTTTCGCATGGAAACCCGCATTTCATGTGTAAATGTTAATGAGTGTGTTTATCCTTAACTATAAATATTGCAAGGGAGCAGGTCAGTTGTTACTGTGGATTCCAAGATGGCAGAAAGTAGTGGCTGATGGGCGATTTTATGGTTAGCAGTGGAGTACTTCACCTTAATGCTAATGCGGGCGGTCTTTTTTTATTATTGTTTTTTGCAGTGGCTGGTCTGTCATGTTGTATATATCTTGTGGGTTTACAGTTCTGTAAAAAACCACTTACCACGAACCGCATTATGCATTTGGTATAGTATTAAAGCAGCTATTTGAGAATACCCTTGCTGTAAAAACTACACTAAGGTTAAACACAAAGAGCAAGTGAGCTGCTTAACTGAATTAATTCCCATCCTTTTTTTTTATCCAAGTTATGTCCAAAGACAACGCGCGTCTTCCCTCCACGTTAATAAATATAGTTTGTGAACTGGATGCTGAGCCTAAAAATAATTGCATATTCTAAATTGGGAGAAAATACAAAAAATAACTGGCGACTACTAAATTTATAAAAAAAAACAAAAAAACAAAAAAAAAAAACACTTGCGAGAGAACAACTCGCAAACCCATTTTTTCCAACGCAGCATCTATTTTGAATCTCACTCAAAAGCGCAACTTTTTTTCGCAAAAAGGACTTGCGGAAAAAATCCTCTACAACTCCCCTTGCGACACACGCAAGGTGTTTGAATATTTGGCCCATTGTTTTTACTGTAGGTTCAGAATAACACATTTGCTGAGGGCTGCTTTACCTCACCATACCACAGCACTGGAAAGGCACTGTCCTCCAGGGTTAAGTAGTATATCAGTGTATAGTGGCAGCACATATATTACAAGAGTGTACATGTCCTTACAAAAATGCAAATACATCAGTTGAAATAAAGACAAGCGCCTCAGTCTGGCTCTGCATAGACATGGTTCCATTACTAAAAGTACCATTCTAACTGAAATAAAATTGTCAAGGCTGACTGTGAGATATAGCTGAGCACACAATGCAGTCCCTGTGTCTTGTTCTCTACCGTGGCTTTTAATTGCTTTTAGATGATTCAGTGTATGAAAAAAAGTGCTGTATAATTGTTAGATTAGTACAGTGCTTCTTGCTTTTGCAGTTAAAGAACACAAGACATGCTATTGAAATTTCATATTCGACGGATTGAATGAATCGGGCTGGACTTGGAGTCTCAATGATGATGATGATTATTATTATTATTATTATTATTATTATTATTATTATTATTATTATTATTTATGTATTTATTTATTTCCATAATAATTTAGAATGTTCATCCTCACTGAGATGAATGTTGTATTACATGTATAATACAATGTAAAAGTATGCTTTACTGCTTGGGCTTTTAAATGGGCTATAAAAAAAGAATGCTTTGAAACTAACATCCTCAGGCCTGTGCATCTAGAGACCGTGTCAGGGCTATAGTCTGTTCCAATTAGACTCCCTATATTATTGTGGTAAAAGAATGCACAACTACAGTAGCTGTTTGCAAATCTCATAGCAGGATGACTGTCATATCCTACCTTATTGTTATTGCTAATTCAGCACTTGCAGCCAGAGTGATAGAAAGCCATGTTACAATAGCCTTGTAATAAAAGGCCACTATTGCCAGTGCATGTCACTTAGAATGCTAACGTGTTGTCAGAGCATCTAATATTTAAACTGATCCAGAATTAAAATAGACAGATCCTTTTGCTCGGGTAATCGTGGCTGTGGCTTCTGTTTTGTAATAACTGCTTAAGTGAGGCTAAGAATAATCAAATATTTCATGCAGGGGTGAATGTTTCAGTGTTGCGTTGATAAAGGAGGAACTCTGAGGATGACATTTATTTTCATGAACAGTATTTTAAAAATGCCATGCATCTTGACCCATCAGCATAGCAGCTAGTGGATGCTTTCTACAGCTGTCAATAAGGCCCTGTGGCAACAGCAGAAACAGCATGCTCTCTAAAGAAAGTCCTCTGAGACGAGTTTCTTTTTCAAGTAGATAACTTTTAAGAAACTGGCATGAACTAGCGCATATCTATTCCGTAGTTCGTTTTGGGCAACCAAATTTTTTTTTTTTTTTGTATTTATTATATATTTAGCTACTCTCTTTAAAATGTAATTACGACAGATGCTGCTTGGAACTGTACCAGCAGGAATATTTCAAGTATGTCTGCTAGATATTCAACCAGCTCTGAAGATGATTTTCAAGCAATCATCTGACAGAATTGTCCAGAGTGGACTGAACTGTGTAAAATCTGGTGTAATAATAAAGAGGCTGTGAAAGGGTTTGTTTCCCCTGCTGTAGTAATGCTTTTAATGCTGCATTTGCAATGCCTTGATGAGATTGAACACCTGTTGACTGCAGCTGATGGGGTGCACTGGTTGTCAAATTTTCGTATTAATCTAGCAGATTAAGATAACATGAAACATTTCAGATGTTTCAAGGTTCGTATTGTCTACATTTTATCAAAATACCTTTTTTATGTTGATTTTTCCTGATATTTTACTGCATTAAAATGACATTCTCAATGAATTTAAATTGCTGGGTGTGGCTGTCTGTCCACTGCGTCAGCCATGTAAATAGCATTTTATAATAATGTAGAAATTGCCTTTTTTTGTCTGTTTCAGTCTGACAGTTAATAGCAAGTATCCATTACCAATATCAGTACTGATTTCATGTCCCAGGAGTAAGAAACAGTATTTGAAGCTAAACATTGTGGTTTCAGAAAACTGAAAGAATAGTAGTTTACCATGGGGGTGAGGGTTGCATTTGGAAACAATAAAAAGAAATCCTATTTTGTTCTGGTTGTATTGTAGGTCCCCTGAGTATCTGAGAGTAATGAGCACCCAAGGAGGGGACAGTGGAATGCTGTCCACCAGTGAGCCTCCGGGACTGACACTGTAAATAACATAAAACTTACACTGAGAAAGTGTCTGGGTGGAATTTATTAAGTTTGCCCCACTGAAAACTCTTTGCCTTGTATTTCACCATCAGTATTAAGGAATACTTATAGTTGTGTAAAAGTTTGTCTGTCTCTGGGGCCTAAACTTGGCAAACTAGACACTTTTCGGTTAATAATCAGTTTGCTGTGATATAACATTTGGGTCCCTACTGTGTATGACACACTAACTCACACACTAACTATTTCTTTATTTTTTCTTTATTTTTTTTTTGTAACAAAGACCTTACCTTTCCTCTGGCATATTTTGTCCCCAAATTCTTCTGATTGCCTCCCTCACATTCACAATGCATTCTATGCATCAAACAATATACAACATGTTTGTCATCATCATGAGCTTTGGTCCTGAAAAAAGGTACAATCTAGATGGACGCTACTGCTTCTCTTCAGCTGACAGCAGCTATCCCAGGAAACATAGCAGGACAGTTATGGGCCCTATTTGGAAATAAGAGATAGGAGACCTTGTCTGAGATTAATTAAATCATAACTGTATAAAACTAGCATGACACAACGTACTGTAGTTTTTCAAAGTAGTTTCCTGCTAGATTTTATGTATCACATTATCATATATAACATGCCTTTGCATTTACTTATAGTTATATCCTTGCAAGGAAATTATTTTTAACAATTAACACTTAAAAATTAACACTTTTTTGTGATCCTGCTTTATATATGACAGCAGGATCACAAAAAATTGTTCTTGTTAATTTCCTTAGAGGGTCAAAAACAGCAATAAAATTTCATCTTGGTATATTTTTTTAATCGATTTGTGCCTGTATAAAAGTTTAGGCAATGCACTGTATGATTGACTCTTAACAAGTGCCTTGGCACTATGACATCACTCTAGCATCCTCTTAAAAACCAGCAGAACCAGTGGAACCACTTTGCACGTTCTACTGGAGACTGTTGGGGTTTATCTTGCAAGTCATGTATGAACAAGCTTAAGCCCACCACACACAGCCTGACTCAAGCCGTCCCGACTCATCTCATCTCAACTGGCCGTACAGAGTTTGGATGAATCGTAGCAGTGTGCGTGCACTTAAAACCAAGATTATGCAGATTTCAGTCGGGATGTCTTCAGATTTGAAGATTGAACATGCTGAATCTTTTTCAGACGCAGTTTCGTTCAGATCAGTCTGTCTGTGTGCGGCGGTTGCCAACCAAGACTGACTGAGACCGATTAGTCATGAGGGTGTCAACCAATGGTGGCAGGTTTAAGTGACGTAGCTTGTCATGTAACTTGTCACAAGATGGCGGAATATTGACAGCTTTAGTTCCACAGGTAAAAATACATTAGTCTTGAATTGCTCTGAGTGTCCTAAATTCAAAAATATCAGATATGTGCTCATTTGAATAGGTTTTTTTTAGGCGTTTACTAATCAAAGGTAAATTATCAATTTACCTTTTTAATATCAATCTACTGGCAGCCTATATTTTCTTACTGCGCTAAAGCAGAAGTAACCGGTGTGTCGATCTCCAATAGGTCACAAATCACAAGCCCCTAGATCCACACGCTGAGAAAAAAACCCCGCCAAAGTCAAATAAAAAATCAACAGGTTGGATATTATTTACCACAGGCTAAAGTGTAGTAGACAAGCTATACAAAAAGTCAAACACTGCCTGAAATGTTTGCACGGTGTAAATGGTCAATTAATTAATAGCCTAAGCCATTCTTTTGGTTGCCTCACAGCGCTGTCTCCATCGTCTAATCAGCATACGATGCCATGCATAATATGAGGGTCGCTATGTTGGGCTAAGTTAATACAAAAATGTGTACAGGGCAGTATTAATTAAATCTGCATACATAGTAATCACCAGGATCTAGTTGTGGTCCGTCTAATTCAGTCTTAGCAGTGTGCGACACCCAGTCGGGAAAAAACTCAATTGTGACGTCAAACCAAAACTGAGCACAAGTGATCGCAAAATCTGTGCATACTCAGATGAGATGAGTTGGGATGGCTTGAGTCGGGCTGTGTGCAGCGGGCTTTAGTGTCAGGGAAGTCATGCCCCTGTCAGTTCAAGTTTCGGGATGCTTCATGAAAATGACTTGAACATGACAAGACAGACAGTTAAAGGTCATTTCCAAAGGTTGAGAGTCAACTCATTCTGAATGATGAATTTTGCAGGTATCCTGTAAAAAGATTTATATAATTTGCATTTACATATAAATCTTATGGCATAGAATAGTAGATTGCAGACAGAAGAAAAAAAAAAAGTCCACAAGTGACACTAAAAGTCTTGCAATGTTATACAAAGGGGAAAAAAAGAACACAAACCATTTTTTAGAGGGTAATAATAATAGCGCAGCTTCATAATTAACAGCAATGCTCTGTTGTTTTATGAACCTACTACATCCATATGAATTTCACAGTGCAGCTCCTGTTTAGTGGTTAACAAAATTGACATATAAATGAGCTTCATAAAAGCCTGTTTAATAATTGGAATGGTAATGTTAAAGCCCTGAGGAAATATTGGTATGCCTATTGTTATTGACATCCTTGTAATGGCGTTTGAGAATAAGGCAGTTACACCAAATGTGCTATTGGGTTGAAAAAAAAAACATGCTGGAGATGCGTATCCCTGGCAACGGGTGTAGTGGAGGCAGCAATATGTGTTTGTGACAAGTTAGAGTTTTGCATATCTATGGAGCGCCTTGTCCAAATGTAATGACACTTTCAAAGGACCTTCTTAAGCACGTGTTATTGAGTTTCAGAATCTGAAGGATATGGAGGCATCCTGTCTTTCCTTGGCGTCCTTGGTTAGTAGTTTTAGTATCAGCATAAGTACGTATTAAACACTTTATTCCACCTCTTTTAGATTATGTTACTCCTCTCTGTCTTGTTATATTTTTTGTTCACTCGCTATCTTTTTATTTGTATTTTCTTGTAATGCTCAGGTGACTCATCGTTATAGCCTTACTTGTCCCTGTGGAGACAGAAGGTGGTGTTGCTGAGGGAACAGCTCCTGTAAACATATTAAGTACTTTTCCATACAGAGAGGATTCAGAATATTGTGTATTCTAAATAACTATTCTGAAATCAGTGTTGGTTCAATTTGTTTTACTCGGAGTTTGTTAAAAGCAACAGTATGATCTGACGGAGAGTTTAGGTACTGTCTTGAAGCAACTTCATCAGTGGCTTTCTACTATATGCTGTAAGCAGAGGAGTTTATTTAGGATGGAAATACTGCTCTCCTGCCAAAACATTCCCATTATACTGCATTTTGTATTTACTTTAACATAAATACTGGCCTTGATGTGGTTTCATTTGTTAAAATCAATGGGCTGCCCTGACTTACGTGGCTGATTAAATAACCAACTATAATTTATTTATTGATCCTGTTGCTGTATAGATTAAAATACAACTGCAGCATAAGAAGGCAAAGCATGTTGGTCAATGGTTGGGTAAGTAGACAGAGATAGGGATATAATGATGGCATACATTTTTACATATTATCTAAAGAACCACTAATCCAATTGTATTGAAATGTAGGACGTCTTTACAACTGTACCTATATCTGGATGTTCAACAGCAAATACAGTGCTGCAAAAAGTGACTTTGGTAATCAGACTACCTATACATTTTTCATCCCTTCAGTAATAGCTGCATCAATATCTCAGCACTTCTGCAACTGGTGTACAACAGGCTTTGCCAAGGATTTTGGCTTAGATTTGAAATCCTATCAAATCATACAATACATCTGTCTTAACGGGTGCATAAACACAGATAGATGAAGCTGAAGTGGATTCCTGTTGAATGCATCCGAGCCTTAAAGTCCAGCAAAGTGGCAAGAAATTAAGATTTTAAAATGGAATGAATATAGTAGATGGTACAATATTTCAAAAAAAGAAAATATCTAAGCTGTAGTCGTCGTTTGAAACGCTTTTTTTTCTTCTTCAAAACTTATCAGTTAACTTGCTTGGGTGCAGCAGTGTGGAGTAGTGGTTAGGGCTCTGGACTCTTGACCGGAGGATTGTGGGTTCAATCCTAGGTGGGGGACACTGCTGCTGTACCCTTGAGCAAGATTGTACCCAAAGATTGCTCCAGTAAAAACCCGACTGTATAAATGGGTAATTGTATGTAAAAATAATGTGATATCTTGTAACAATTGTAAGTCGCCCTGGATAAGGGCGTCTGCCAAGAAATAAATAATAATAATAATTATCAAAAAGAAAACATATTACTACTGGTTTACAGTAAGTGACACTGTAATATGATCAGTGAATTATAAAAGGCACTATTATCAAACAGTGTAATCTCATTAAAAAAACTAGAATGACAGGTTGCATAGGCACAGTAAATGTAACATATTAAACATCAGTTTGATTACCGTAGTCTCCCAAAGAGGATTCAAATTCCCTTCTATGGTGCACTATGGTGAATGTGTATTTATACAGTCTCATATTTGCAAAATCCTCTATGAAACACACAATAAAAGGAAAGTTTCAGGAAACACAAGGTGATCTCAACGACTTTATTTTCACGCTCCATAAGCTCCCAATAAAAATGATGCATTTATGCATCAGTCTATGCAAGCCAGAATAAAAGGGTTTGATAGCACTTTTGAAGCAGATCCAGAGACAAGAATGGTATTTTTTTTAAGCACTTTCGTGCAGTTTTTATTACAGTCCACTCTCTTTATACCGCCAGGTAAGGGCCATGGGCGAAAATGGGCAATAAGCAAGGGTGGCGTTATAGTGAGGGTCAAAAAAAACCAAAAAAACACACACAACCTACTATATTTGCAATATATATATATATATATATATATATATATATATATATATATATATATATATATACACAAGTCATTGACCTAAATCAAGGTGGCGCTATAAGGTAGGTGTAAATTTGTAGGTAGGTGTAAATTTGTAAATGTACTGTAAGAAAATACCATGTACAAACCTTAAACTGTCATGATTGTTGTAGGTCTGTAAATGGAGATACTGAACTCTGTTTTCCAGTGACTTGCTATACTTCATTCTGTTGCATCTCCTGCTTAGATTTGATTTTCTCACAGCTTTTCTTTTCCATGACCAGCTGCAACCAGCTGTACTCTGCATCCTGTCAGTCTTTGGGTAACCTACATGCATGTGTTCTTAGCTAAAGCATAAGCAAGCTCCTTGCTTGATCATCATTTATCCCTCAAGAAGTACACCCTTAGGTACCTGACATCATTTTCATAGAGCCACGGCTTTCTTCCATGACCCTTTGTGACTTCAACACCAGCAGTTTAATCGATCCTCTTCAGAGCCCTCTGTGCTGCACCATATGACATCTACAGCTGGTCTGCAATCTGCTACAGTCTTCCAAGAAATGTTATATGTGATCATTTATTATTTTAAACTTTTCCCAAGGAACCACATTAGCAATATGTACATTGTTAAATTGACCTTAAAATGAAATAGAAATTTTTAAAAAATTGGTTTACCTAATAATCAACCGAAGCTGATTTATATGTGTTATCTTTTTTTGTTTATGTATTTGCCTGCTAATTGTGTAATACGTTCTGATGGCTAGCTTGTATGTATATATAGCACAAATCATGTTTACAGGACAGCAGGTTTGTGTTTGGTAATAAAATATTTTTTTAATTTTTAACAACAGCTACATTTCTCTTTATATACAGTACTATATACTCCTGAAAACCACACATCAGCATGTATTAATAGCCTTGTAACACACAGCTTTTACCTACATGAATAACAGAGGATGCAGATGAATATACACTCACTGCAATGGGATCTGTGATTCAATCTAATAACTGTGCTGGTAGCGAGTTAAAGATGCTAGGATCTCCTCTGTCATCAAAGGCTGTCTGTAAATAAGAAAACAGGAATATTCTGAAGTTTAATTAAGTGTCAAGTCAAGAAATCTGATAGGCTTTCTGAAGTATAATAGGTAAAATGTGTTTCGATGTGATGAATACTGAGCACTACCATCTTGTTGCTTTATGAATGCAAAAATGTGTCAATATACTGTAAAGTGCATTGTACAAGAAACCAAGGTCACACATGAATGCCTTTTCTAGTTCTTTTAGGCTGACATAAGTCCATTAGGATTTATATATATATATATATATATATATATATATATATATATATATATATATATATATATATATATATATATATATATTTAAATCCTATGAAATGATAGACTTTACATCTATAGAAATCATTGGACTAGTAGCAAACAGTGCAGTACAAGACACCCCTGGAAATGCATTTTCACATTTTTGTGTGGTTTATACTTTAAATGTTTTATTTTTACATTTGGTCCTCTGAAACCTCAAATACAGTTATTCCATATTCCTCGGGTAAAGCATTTTAGATTACAAATGTGGAATTTCTTAGTCTTAGAAGTGTTTTTTCAAAAAATAACAAGCTGGGGAAACGGCACTGTATTGTATATGGCAATAATTGAGAAAGATTCATAAAAAGGTTAATAAAAATCCACAAGGTTCATACAGGGATTCATTCAGATTTCTGGTTACTGCAAGTGGGTACCTAAGGTGATAGTAGCTTCTTATTTTGTGCATTGCTTCTGTGGATGGCAACAGTATGAACTTCTATTAAAATATAAAAGAGAAACCTAGACATCAAAAACTGTCCAGGCTGTTTTTTCTCATCCAAACCCTGAACATCCTATTCTTAAGCCAAATCAAAACTGTGTTGTTTGTGCAGCATACACCATTATTCCACTCTGCATATTCTCATATAATTGGCAGGCTTTATTCAGAATGTTCATTACTATTTTAATTTATGGATACATATTAAACTGATGATGTCTTGCAGACCTGCTTAGTTATGTTCTATAACTGAAACCTTTGCACCAAATCACTTTTGCAGAGCAGATTAATACATTTGCATATTAGATGGTTCAAACGATCTTTGGAAGGATTAAATCAATATATATTGAGCCCTAATGACATTAATTTAGTAGGCACAAAGCATCCAGCTGGATTTATACCTCTGTCCTTTGCACTTCTTATATTACACTCTGTAATGCTGTTGTGTTATGAAACAAAGGAATTAGCTTTGGATATCACATCATATGACTGCAGACAGCTGAGCAACAGATTTAAAAAAGAATACACATTTAAAGGTGAAATACAGATCTTTAGTTTCACAAAGTTAAAGTACTCAGTTAGCAATTGCTGCAAGTTGTCCCTATGTTTATAAAGCTGAGAAACGTGTTCATGTTTAAGAAATAACCCACTTGGGTCCAGGTAAGCTCAGTATTAATAGGCACATTTGCACTGATACAATATCTTTCAGAATTGAGACCAAACAATGTGGTTTAGTCAACATCAGCGGAGATCTGAACTGGGAAATTAAGTATTTTTTGATAAATAAAATACAAGTTTGCACCTCTCACGTTATTTTGTTCTGCACTGTTTAATACCATCTTGTGTGTCCCCACAAAGCAACGTTAAGTCCTGATTAGTCATGGGTATGTTTAATATCCAAGTTTTAAGCAGTTTTAACATTCAGTTTTGTTTTAAACTAATTATGAGGTAGGCATGAGCATGCATGGTACATTGATTATGTAGCCACAAACATAAGAAAGAATGGCGTGGCCTCCGGCATTCATTTGTATCTTATAACAAACTACAGAAATACTCACATTAAGCTGTAAAATTGTATTATTCCTGTAATCCGTCGCATATCCGACTGCGGTGGGACCAGAATAAAGGTGGATATGTAAAAGTCATGAATGAATCCTGTTTTAAATACCATTATACACAATTGTAACAATTACTATATTCACACAATTATTGTTTTGAGATTCAGCTTTTATTTCTCTTGTTTAGAAAGATACAGGGTATTAATGCTTGTGACAGAGTAGCCGTCTGCCATGTGACAGGCAGGCGATCAAGACAGAGGTTGAAGTTGATATGCTCCGCAGGCGAACAGGATTTATTTACATATCAAGTAAACACACTGAACAGCTTACGTGACACTACCAACAATGGCAGTGCACGGAGCACATACAGTGCTGATCATGGCGGATAAACTATTAGGACGGATATCTGACGGGCAGATACGCGATGGAGTACTGTATTTAATTTTTTTTTAACAAAACAGGTATGCTGCATAGAGCATAACTGATGTCTTTCTGCAACCAAACACAATTTTCATGGTAGAGTAACAACAAAATGATTGTTCAATAAACCTTTTTTTGTGATTTTTCAAGAGCTCCTTTAAACATTACCTAGGCACCAACGAAACAAGAACTAAAATATAGTTTATTTACACATGTTCTGTTATCATTATTGGAAAATAGACTTTCACACTGTTTGGAAATCATTTAAAAAATCACATTATATATATATCAGTTTACCTAATAATCAACCGAAGCTGATTTATATGTGTTATCTTTTTTTGTTTATGTATTTGCCTGCTAATTGTGTAATACGTTCTGATGGCTAGCTTGTATGTATATATAGCACAAATCATGTTTACAGGACAGCAGGTTTGTGTTTGGTAATAAAATATTTTTTTAATTTTTAACAACAGCTACATTTCTCTTTATATACAGTACTATATACTCCTGAAAACCACACATCAGCATGTATTAATAGCCTTGTAACACACAGCTTTTACCTACATGAATAACAGAGGATGCAGATGAATATACACTCACTGCAATGGGATCTGTGATTCAATCTAATAACTGTGCTGGTAGCGAGTTAAAGATGCTAGGATCTCCTCTGTCATCAAAGGCTGTCTGTAAATAAGAAAACAGGAATATTCTGAAGTTTAATTAAGTGTCAAGTCAAGAAATCTGATAGGCTTTCTGAAGTATAATAGGTAAAATGTGTTTCGATGTGATGAATACTGAGCACTACCATCTTGTTGCTTTATGAATGCAAAAATGTGTCAATATACTGTAAAGTGCATTGTACAAGAAACCAAGGTCACACATGAATGCCTTTTCTAGTTCTTTTAGGCTGACATAAGTCCATTAGGATTTATATATATATATATATATATATATATATATATATATATATATATATATATATATATATATATATATATATATATTTAAATCCTATGAAATGATAGACTTTTACATCTATAGAAATCATTGGACTAGTAGCAAACAGTGCAGTACAAGACACCCCTGGAAATGCATTTTCACATTTTTGTGTGGTTTATACTTTAAATGTTTTATTTTTACATTTGGTCCTCTGAAACCTCAAATACAGTTATTCCATATTCCTCGGGTAAAGCATTTTAGATTACAAATGTGGAATTTCTTAGTCTTAGAAGTGTTTTTTCAAAAAATAACAAGCTGGGGAAACGGCACTGTATTGTATATGGCAATAATTGAGAAAGATTCATAAAAAGGTTAATAAAATCCACAAGGTTCATACAGGGATTCATTCAGATTTCTGGTTACTGCAAGTGGGTACCTAAGGTGATAGTAGCTTCTTATTTTGTGCATTGCTTCTGTGGATGGCAACAGTATGAACTTCTATTAAAATATAAAAGAGAAACCTAGACATCAAAAACTGTCCAGGCTGTTTTTTCTCATCCAAACCCTGAACATCCTATTCTTAAGCCAAATCAAAACTGTGTTGTTTGTGCAGCATACACCATTATTCCACTCTGCATATTCTCATATAATTGGCAGGCTTTATTCAGAATGTTCATTACTATTTTAATTTATGGATACATATTAAACTGATGATGTCTTGCAGACCTGCTTAGTTATGTTCTATAACTGAAACCTTTGCACCAAATCACTTTTGCAGAGCAGATTAATACATTTGCATATTAGATGGTTCAAACGATCTTTGGAAGGATTAAATCAATATATATTGAGCCCTAATGACATTAATTTAGTAGGCACAAAGCATCCAGCTGGATTTATACCTCTGTCCTTTGCACTTCTTATATTACACTCTGTAATGCTGTTGTGTTATGAAACAAAGGAATTAGCTTTGGATATCACATCATATGACTGCAGACAGCTGAGCAACAGATTTAAAAAAGAATACACATATACAGATCTTTAGTTTCACAAAGTTAAAGTACTCAGTTCCCTTTCAAGTCGAAAATAACCATCAAATATGGGGATATTGCCGTCAGGCAGTAGCGATTGGCTGAGCTTTTATAGCAAAGCTGCCGATAGGCCTCTGCGCGAGCTGCCACGTAAGCCCGCCCCCCTGGGAGCTTACTATCATGGCGCAGAGACTCACGTCCTCTTTGTCTTCAGCCTTGGTAGCGGTAGGTACTTAGAGCTAGCAACTGTATTGTACTCATTAAGCTTAGGCTTGAGAAGCTGGTTTTCCCCTTCTCGAGTTTATTTCAGTTGTAATTGTTATATTTTGGTTATATAATTGTATTATATATTATTTATATTACATTATATTCCTTCACGCTTTGCTTGCATCGCGTTTTGTTATTACTCGTGGTCTCCGTCTTTCCTTTACTTATAATTACTTTGTAATTGTTATCGTGTGTTTTGGGGTTTTGTGTAATATTTTATATTTGTTGTGTATATTTATATATATTTGTTAGGGCCAGCGTTGCGTTGGCCTTTGGCCACGCCCATTGCAGCCTCGGTCTTGCCTGGCTGAACCGTGTGTGTGTAGAGCCTGCTCTGCAGCCTCTCTATACTACTCCACTGCGGTGTGTTCCATCCCTACGCGTGGTAGCTGTCACGCTTACAGTCACATAAGCATTGCTGCAGCGTCCCACACAACACGAAAAAAAAAAAAAATCCCTTTTTTCACCATTAGGAAGACGACCACCACCAAAGCACATATTCCCTAGCACCCAGGTAAGTATATACAGCACCAGACACTGTACCAGCACTAGTGTCTCCGCTCTGCGGTCAGCTGGCGCTCAGGCGTCTCGTGCTAGCGTTCACGCTTGGTACTTTCGCACTCAGCGTGGTGTCAGCGCCCGGCGCTTGGTGCAGCGCCGGCGCTGGTGCAGCGCTTCTGCGCTTGGGACTCCGTGCTCCCGCTCGGCGCCGCACCTTCGGTGCTTAGCGCTCGGCGCAAGCGCTTCGGCGCTAGTGCTTCGGCGCTGAGGCGTCGGCGGCTTCGGTGCACGCACCTCGGCGGCTCGGCCTTCGGTGCCGCACCTCGGCGGCTTCGGCGCTTCGGCTTCGGCGCTTCGGTCGCGTCGGCGCTTCGATGCTCGGTGCGCGCACCTCGGCGCTTCGGCGCTTCGGTGCACGCACCTTGGCGCTTCGGTGCTTGGCCTCAGCGCTTCGGTGCACGCACCTCGGCGCTTCGGCAGCCGGCGCTCGGCGCTTCGGTCGCGTCGGCGCCTCGGCGCTAGGTGCACGCACCTCGGCGCTCAACGCCGGCGCTCGGCGCTTCGGTCGCGTCGGCGCCTCGGCGCTTCGGTGCGCACCTCGGCGCTCGGTGCTTGGCGCCTCGGCGCTTCAGTGCACACACCTCGACGCTTCGGCGCTTCGGCGCTCGGCGCTCGGTGCGTCGGCGCTCGGCGCACGCACCTCGGCGCTCGGCGGCCGGCGTCGACACTTTCGGTCGCGTCGGCGCCTCAACGCTTCGGTGCACGCACCTCGGCGCTCGGTGCCGGCGCCTCGGCGCTCGGTGCACGCACCTCGGCGGCGGCGCTTTGGCGCTCGGCGCTCGGTCGCGTCGGCGCTTTACAACAGTGGCAACCATGTCCGGGTTCCACTGTTGCGTCACCTGCCAGGCAAAATTGCCGGCGAGCGATCCGCATGACGACTGTGTAGCGTGCCTGGGACCAGAGCACGCCGCGGTATGGGATGTAGATGCCATTTCCAGGGATGCTTCTGAAGGGGAGCCTCTCCTTGAGGAGGACAGTGTGGAAACTGACCTGGCATCCCAGCATTCCGAGCAGGACACTGACTCGGAGGTGCTGGACACCAGTGATCCATTGTGGTCGTTGATGGAGCGGGCAACTCGTCACCTGGGACTTGAGTGGCCAGCCGTGGAATTACCTCGGCGGTCGCTGTTTGAGTCGCCATCGATGCGGTCTCCACTGCCCAGGGCGCCCCTGCCTTCCCTGATTTCATCAAGGAGGTACAGTCCACCTGGGGGCCCCTGCTTCTTCACCGGCAACCGGCGGAAGGCCTCCGCGTTTGCCATGCAGGGAGCGAGTGAGGCTGGTCTGGCGTCTTTTCCACCGGTCGATGCTGCTTTTGCAGCCCTGGTTAAGACCCGACACTTTCGGGTCTGGTTAAGGTCCCTGCTTGTCCTAACAAGCAGTGCAGGACCACTGAGATCCATTTGAAGAAGGGCTACTTAGCGGCTACAGAGGCAGTTCGGTTGTCCAGCGTGGCCAGCCTCCTTTCAGTTTACCAGGCGTCCCTGGTGAAGGATCTCCCAGAGCACCCGTCGGCGTCTCTGAGGGCGGAATTGGCGCTGGTCGCACAACTCCTTGTTAAAATGGCCCAGTTGAACGCACGGGCTCAAGGCAGGAGTATTGCTTCCTGGTGGTCGCCAGAAGGCAGCTCTGGCTCTCGCAGGCGAGAGTTCAAGAGTCTGACAAGGCTCCTTTGTTAGATGCCCCTATTACGCCAGGGCACACGTTTGGCCCAGCGGTGGAGGAGATGCTCCAACGTTCTGTTAAGGCCGGGAGGCATCTCAACAATTGGCTAAAATGTGGCCGCATAAGCCCTTCCAGCCAAAGCGCCAACAGGAGCACCAGTGGCGTAGACCACCACTGCAGCACCAGCCAAGGTCAGGGGTACTAAGTCCTCTCCCTCAACCACAGCAGCGCGGTCAACCTTCATTTTCAAGACCGCAGGCGGAGGGTGGCGCCCTAGAGGTGGTGGCAGGCCACGCCCTCGGGGCTCTGGCCATGCCCTCGTGAGCGAGCCCAGCCTAAACAGCCCTGAGAACACCAGGCAGCTGTTAACCCGCCCCTACACTGTCTCCCAGCTCCAGTTCTGGCAACAATGCACCAACGACATCTGGGTGCACAAAACTATATCCACCGGGTACACCCTTCAGTTCCAGTTAAAACCTCCCCTTCCGGGAGTGGTTATAACTGCAGTAAAGGACTTCGGTTCAGTCCTCAGCTCTGAATGTGGAAATACAGGCATTGCTCAGCAAGCGTGCCATTCAACAAGTAGACCCTGCTCTGATCAACCAGGGGTTCTATTCCAAATACTTCCTGGTGCCCAAGAAGGACGGCGGGCTCCGTCCTATTTTAGATCTCGCGAGTACTGAACAAATACCTGCGGGTGTTATCGTTCAGGATGCTTACGCACAGGCACATCATTCAGTCAGTCCGGCACGGCGACTGGTTCACCACCGTGGACCTGACAGATCGCGTACTTTCACGTTCCCATCTGCCGGGTCACAGGAAGTATCTGCGTTTAGCATTTCAGAGCAGGGTATCACGAGTTTTGTGTCCTTCCATTCGGCCTGTCACTAGCTCCTCGAACCTTTTGAAATGTATGGATGCCATTCTAGCTCCCTTGCGGGCTCAAGGTGTCCGACTGCTAAATTATCTGGACGACTGGCTGCGTCTGCGGCGCAGTCGAAGGAGCAGGTGGCACAGCACACAGTGATGGGTACAGACCATCTTCAGCGGCTAGGTCTGAAGATCAATTCAGAAAAGAGCCGCCTAGTGCCGAGCCAACAGGGTCTGCATCTGGACTCAGTGTCCATGGAAGCGACCCTGTCGACACAAAGAGTTGCCTCATTAGGCGGTGTCTCTCCTATTCAGGTTGAGACAGACAGTCAGCATGGAGCTGTGTCAGCGCATGCTGGGGTTGATGGCTGCCGCCTCACAAGCCCTTCCTTTGGGCTTACTACACCAGAGACCTCTGCAGGCCTGGTTCAATGCCTTCGCGTTGCATCCGCGGAGAGACAAACACCGCAGGCTAAGGGTATCCCGAGCCTGCTGGGAAGCGCCACGCTGGTGGAAAGTTCCATCAAACCTCCGCCAAGGCGTGCGGCTTGGGTCCCATTTTCAGGAGGCAGGTCATCACGACCGGCGCTTCCAACCACGGTTGGGGAGCAGTCTGGAGCGGGACAGGGACCCGTGGAGTGTGGTCAGGACCCTGGAGGTCAGCCCACATCAATGCTCTGGAGCTCAGAGCGGTGGACCTCGCCCTCCGGCACTTCTTGCCAGTGCTTCTAGGCAAGCATGTGTTAGTGCGGTCAGACAACACCACAGTTGTGGCGTACATCAACCGCCAGGGCGACTTGCGGTCCCCGGTCTTCACCGGATGGTAGCACGGATGTTGCTATGGGCACAACCGCGTTTAACCTCTCTGCGTGCGGTTCATCTACGGGCAGAGTCAACTACGCAGCGGATCTCCTATCCAGAGGAGGCCCTCTTGCTGGCGAATGGCGTCTCCACCCTCAAGTGGTAGAGCGCATCTGGGAATGGTTCGGCACAGCCCAGGTGGATCTCTTTGCTTCGCAAGAGACCACGCACTGCCCCTATGGTTCTCAGTGAAGGATCTCCACAGCCCCTAGGAGTCGATGCACTGGCTCACGAATGGCCGCCAGGGCTCCTATATGCGTTTCCACCGATTCCGATGCTCCCGCCTTCTTAGAGAAGGTCAGGGTAGAAACAGCGACAGTGATTCTAATCGCTCCTCGGTGGCCTCGGAGGATATGGTTCCCGAGCCTGGTGCAGTTGTTGCACGGTCGGCCGAGGGAGCTCCCTCTGCGAGCGGACCTGTTGTCCCAAGCCCAAGGAGGGCTATGGCACCCGAACCCCAAGCTCATGCAGCTATGGGCTTGGCCCCTGAACGGGAGCGCCTGTCAGCCTTAGGGCTCTCGACAGCGGTTATTTCGACCATTCAGAGTGCTAGAGCACCCTCTACTAGGTCGCAGTATACGTATAAGTGGCAGTTGTTTCAAAGTTGGTGTCTGGCGGAAGGCCATGACCCAATATCCTGCCCTATGGCAGTGATATTACAGTTTCTACAGAAACTGTTAGATGAGGGAAATCTCCCTCTACACTTAAAGTGTACTTAGCCGCCATATCGGCTTGCCATATGCGTATTGACGGTTTGTCACCAGGTTGCCATTTTCTGGCATCGCAGTTCCTAAAGGGCAAGGCGTTTGCGGCCTCCTAGGACGACCAGTCTACCGTCATGGAGCCTTGATGTGGTGCTGGAAGCCCTTACCAAGGCACCGTTCGAGCCTCTCCACAGCGTGGACATGAAGCTCGTGTCTATAAAAACTGCGCTTTTGCTATCAGTGGTTTCAGCAAAGCGGCGTGGGCGAGTTACACGCACTGTCAGTGCATTCTTCATGTACTCGTTTCGCGGGAGGCGGTTCTAAGGTCTCCATGCGTCCAAACCCGACCTTTTACCCAAGGTCATATCCCCGTTTCATATGAACCAACCAGTCGAGTTGATGGCGTTCCATCCTCCTCCTTTTCTTCCCCAGAGGAAGAACGGTTACACAGGCTCTGCCCCGTGCGGGCATTGAGATGTTATATTGACCGTTACAACGGCTGTGAGGCAAACTGAACAATTGTTCATATGCCATGGTTCTAGGACTTTGGGTCAGCCGTTGTCTAAACAACGCCTTTCCCACTGGATAGTGGATGCTATTAAATTAGCTTATGAATCTGCAGGCCTTCCGCCACCAGGGCAGTTGAAGGCTCATTCCACTAGGGGTATGGCAACATCCTGGGCCCTCTTTAGAGGGGTGCGGTGTCTGACATTTCGCGCTGCAGCCAGTTGGGCTACACCGCATACTTTTATGAGGTTTTACCGGTTGAGCGTACTGGATTCCTCTGCTCCACTGTTCGGAGCATCTGTACTACACTCTATGATCCCTCAAGATGCGGACGTATAGAGTGGTTGACAGCATGGTGTTGACTATTCCACCTTAGGACAGGTGTCATTGCGAGCATAGGCGGCTGCGGCGCAGCTCCGCATATCGTAGATGTATTCCCTACACAGTTGCGTTATGGCGTAAGTCTGTCCTACTGCCGAGAATCCTCCTCGCGACAGCTTGGGTACACTGTCCCCATATTTGATGGTTATTTTCGACTTGAAGGGAGCGATAGGTTGCGGATGCAACCCGGTTCCCTGAAAGAGAAAATAACCATCAAGCTGCGTGGTCGCTCCAGAGGTCTTCACGGCCTGAAGAGCAAAAGAGGACGTGAGTCTCTGCGCGCTGCGTATAGTAAGCTCCCAGGGGGGTGGGCTTACGTGGCAGCTCGCGCAGAGGCCTATCGGCAGCTTTGCTATAAAAGCTCAGCCAATCGCTACTGCCTGACGGCAATATCCCCATATTTGATGGTTATTTTCTCTTTCAGGGAACTGGGGTTGCATCCGCAACCTATCGTTAGCAATTGCTGCAAGTTGTCCCTATGTTTATAAAGCTGAGAAACGTGTTCATGTTTAAGAAATAACCCACTTGGGTTCAGGTAAGCTCAGTATTAATAGGCACATTTGCACTGATACAATATCTTTCAGAATTGAGACCAAACAATGTGGTTTAGTCAACATCAGCGGAGATCTGAACTGGGAAATTAAGTATTTTTTTTTTAAGATAAATAAAATACAAGTTTGCACCTCTCACATTATTTTGTTCTGCACTGTTTAATACCATCTTGTGTGTCCCCACAAAGCAACGTTAAGTCCTGATTAGTCATGGGTATGTTTAATATCCAAGTTTTAAGCAGTTTTAACATTCAGTTTTGTTTTAAACTAATTATGAGGTAGACGCAGGCATGCATGGTACATTGATTATGTAGCCACAAACATAAGAAAGAATGGCGTGGTCTCCGGCATTCATTTGTATCTTATAACAAACTACAGAAATACTCACATTCGCTGTAAAATTGTATTATTCCTGTAATCCGTCGCATATCCGACTGCGGTGGGACCAGAATAAAGGTGGATATGTAAAAAGTCGCATGAATGAATCCTGTTTTAAATACCATTATACACAATTGTAACAATTACTATATTCACACAATTATTGTTTTGAGATTCAGCTTTTATTTCTCTTGTTTAGAAAGATACAGGGTATTAATGCTTGTGACAGAGTAGCCGTCTGCCATGTGACAGGCAGGCGATCAAGACAGAGGTTGAAGTTGATATGCTCCGCAGGCGAACAGGATTTATTTACATATCAAGTAAACACACTGAACAGCTTACGTGACACTACCAACAATGGCAGTGCACGGAGCACATACAGTGCTGATCATGGCAGATAAACTATTAGGACGGATATCTGACGGGCGGATACGCGATGGAGTACTGTATTTAATTTTTTTTTAACAAAACAGGTATGCTGCATAGAGCATAACTGATGTCTTTCTGCAATCAAACACAATTTTCATGGTAGAGTAACAAAAAAATGATTGTTCAATAAACCTTTTTTTGTGATTTTTCAAGAGCTCCTTTAAACATTACCTAGGCACCAACGAAACAAGAACTAAAATATAGTTTATTTACACATGTTCTGTTATCATTATTGGAAAAGAGACTTTCACACTGTTTGGAAATCATTTAAAAAATCACATTATATATATCATTTTTATTACTTACATTAAGGTATGTAAAGCTAATAACATTATTCCATAAATCATACCTTTAATTAATTGGCATTCACAATGTCCTATTAGGTCTTAAATCCTGTCTTTTGAGATACAAGCCCACTGCAAATATTTACAAAGAAATGTAATAAAAATGGAACTGGAAATGAACTACTGGAACAATACATGGGATTGTTTCATTATTTTACAGCTCTAAATAAGGCAAATACTGGGGTTGAATCACAATGCCTAAGTGACGAAGATGATTCTTTTTTAACAAAAGAAAAACACATTTAGCTACATTTAATGTACATCACATGTTCTCTTTTTGTATGCATATACTTATACAACAATTTGTTTTTCCCCATCGGATTTGCTTGCATGTGATTTATGGTCTTAAGAGTTTCAGACATGCTTTATGGACAGTGTTCATGTTTGCAATTTGAAAAGGAAACAAAAAATAAAAACCTGCAGTGCTGCTTTTCACACTTTTTTTTTTTTTTTAAGCAACAAGAAAAAAAGGCCAGGCATCTGAATAATGGTGGAGGTATAATAACATATAATCCCACAAGAGGGCACTGTGTCAAATGTTCATTGTAAGGAATGGCTAAATCCTTTTTTTTTCTTATAAGTAGGTCATTCATTTTTTAAACCTGCATTACCTGATGGTTAGAAATGTATAATTGTGTTATGCTGGTACACCATGGGCCAGAAAGGGAGATGGGTAGACAGATAACTGGTTAGGGGGGCCACCTTCATTCTGCAAAGGACTTTATTGGCTGTGCTGTAAAAACCTTCATTTGTTTATAGCTTTAAAGTTGTCTGATCAAGTAATATTGCAGACACACAAATCCCCAGCAGAGTTGGACTTGAAGCAGTCTTTCAAGGTTATTCATCTGTATATAGCCTTTTGCCTAGCATTTGTATTCATTGGAAAATGCATACATTTAACGTGAACAAAGATAGTGCTTGAAAATGACAGTAATTTTGAAGAACGATATAAAGTTCTTAGCAATATGCACATACTACAATACAGGTTAGTGTAAACATTCCAAATTACATCTAAAATACAGTAGGTAGAACTGTGCAAAGTGGCTCAATGTAGGTATACTCTATATGATTCACATACTATCTCTACAAAATGTAACTAACCCAGGGAAGGGTGGGATTAGGGTGGTAATCTGCTTGCTATTGTATTTTGAAAATGTCTTTCAAACCAAGAGTGTTCTCTGCTAAAGATTGAGTTTTCGGTCTCACATTTGCAACAAATTATGCATTGCCACAGGCACTGTGTCCTAGCAGCCCATGTGTTTGGAGCTTAGGATAAGGTTCTTCTAGGAGTTGTTTTGTTAATTACAGTCACTTTACGCGCTTAACATGGGACGTTGATCCTGAAAGGATTGTGATTGGGTGCCTTTATCCTAGAAGATACATAGTGTAATGACCTCTCCGGCTGCTACCCAAGTTGACTAATGTCTATTAACATCTATTTGCTCAACAAATGTAGACCAGTCCATTTGGCTTGGCAGACAGCATATGTATCTCTGAACCTGGAGATTTGGGGTTCGGGCCTCAGTTACTTCTATATTGTGTTAAGGACACTAATGTCTTTCAATCATCATTCTCACAATTTCTTACCATCTTTAACACATAAAATCACCCCACTTGAAGTCTGTCTGCTGCCCCACATAAAAGAGGACATTACACTGTGAGTAAAAGAGGAGGGATTGTTTCCGCCATCAAAGAAAATTAGGATATCCTGGGGTGCCACATTTAGTTCCATGACTATTAATCCAACACTATTTACCAAACCATACACCAGTTCTATTATTAAAAATAATTGCATGAAGTAAATACTGTATTCTTTACATGACCATTACCCATTCAACTGAGTAGATAAAACACACAAAGCACAGCATGCAATCTTGATCATTAAGGATTTCTTTTCTGGGGAAACATAGAAAAAAAAAAAAGCCAAACACTGTGTTTTTTATGTGTGTTTTTTTTATCAAGGCAGGGGGGCTGCATGAGCAGAAAATGATTGTAAATTGCTCTCTGAGGTATTACTGACTAACACTACTATATGTGTAATGCTTTTTGGCTGATGGAGCAATACCATTGTAGCTGCAGTTTATGGTATTCATGGTTGATCTGTTTGGAGATAGATATGTCTGTGAAGCTTTAAGACATACACTGAATTCCAAACACCTTGGTTGCCAGGAATTGTCAGTCTTAGCATATGACCTGCAGACCAAGTTCCAAACTGTAACAGACCCAAATTGGTTATCCTTTGAACTTTTGGTTGATGTTTAAGACTATAGTTAAGATAGCATTGTTGCTGACTTTCAAATGGATAGACAGCAAAATATGTATTCAAAATTCAAACTGTAATATACCTCTCCCTTGAGAAAACATCTCACAAACCATCTGCCAGATTATTCAACATTCTGAAATAATATGTTATTTGTTTTGTTTTTCAAGAAAGAGAAAATATACCTTGCAGTAATCAATAATAAAGCAAGAGGCTAACTCTGAATTTGTATCTGGGGCTTAATGCGGACTGGATAGTCAACAAAATTGCTCTTCCAGTTACCTCACTCTTCCAGTTATCTCACTCTTCCAGTTACCTCACTCTTCCAGTTACCTCACTCTGCAATTACTCTCCTTGAAAGTTATCTTGGCCATCATGCTCCTAGTTTTGCTCCTGGATATTATTTGATATATCAAATGAAATCTGTCAATTGATATTTCATTACATCTGACAAACACCTTTTCTCCTCTTAGTATGCCACGTCTGTTTTTTTTTTAAAATGATTATTATTATTCTCTTTCGCACTTTGATGTCCCTGCAGCTTCATATCTGGAACCAGGGGGAAAATTTTGCTAAGGAGCCTAATGCAGAGCAAAGAAAATGTGAAAATGGAATGAAACAGTAGAGGATACCTGCAGTACATGGCATAATGTGCAAGAGACCTCATGTGGAGTGATCTTACAGGTGCTTTTTGAACTGAACATGTCTCAGGAGCAAATAAGATTGATAATAATTGCCACACATGAAAAATAACTATCTAGGACAGCCAGGCAGGTAATTTTTTTCAACATTACCTTGCCAAAAAGAGGACATTGCACATGTGCTCTGACAAACCAGTACCTCTCAAAGTCGTGCAGTAAAATTAGATTTGGCTTTCTGGAACACATTATCCTACAACTTAAAATATTGTATAATGTGTATAATATTAGACAGACTGAAGCTCTACTTTTCAGCACATTTAAATGTAGGATTTTTCTCTTAACACATTGACAGTGTCACATAAAAATGTGTATTTCAACTCCATGTCTTTTCAGGAAAGCAACACAGCAAATTAAAACAAATCTAAATATAGCCCTTGTACTTCCCGTCCACAGCCACATCTCATATAAATCATGTTTAGGGACCCTGTTACTTAATACAGCCTCTTTCTGTCAGGATCTAAATAGTAGCTGCAAGCCTTTTCGTGAAATGCAGACCAATAGTTCCATCCAGATTCCAAGTGTGTTCTTTGAACCTAATCGCCCAATATTACAGTATAAAGTAAATATGTTGTTTCTTGATTTAATCAGATGTATAATACACAAGCATATCTGAATGAAACTGGCCAGTTCATTCACCCACTGAGCAACAGTAGGATCATACCCCATCTAGTTGAGCAAAAATGTGTTATCACATATTCCTATGATAAAAAGCTCTCAGCACACAATCCTTCTGCAAGTCTTAAAACACCTAGCACGTTTTAAAACTATTCATAATAAGTTGGCCTTTGTCAATGTAAATGATCATTAGCACTGCAAATTACTACTCCAAGCAGGTTAAAAAGTCACAGTGAAAATCACCTCTCAGGGTTGTCTTGAAAGTGAAATGAAATACAAATGTTTGGGGTTTTGTGCTTTGTTGTGATATGCACTGTTTAACAGAATTCTGTTGTGACCAGGCATCAAAACTCAGAATCTGTTCTACAAAACAGGACCCCCTAGAGAACTCCACATCCTATAGAAAAATAAAGTAGACGCAATAACCTTTTAAACAAAGTGTGATAGCCATAAGTAGAGACGGCACACTAAACGAAAAATGAAGGCCCTTTCTGTTCATCTGCACACCTTAAAAATGTCAAACACCTCTTACACCCTCCAACAAAAAGATATTTGAATCCCTTTCTTGTACAATTTGTACCTCACTTATAACTTCAAAAACACTCAATCAGCAATGTGAAGGTACAACTTGCAAAAAAAATTTTTTTAAAAAAAGGCATCCTGACACAGTTTGGTTCTTTCCACAGTGTAGATTTTCTTAGAGATTTTTCTTTAAGATTTGAACATGCAAGGACAGGTGCAATGGCAAGGACAAATTCAAAGGGCAAAATAACTGTAACTACTGTATATAATAACCAGGAAGAAATAACTCAGCACAACTTCACATTCTGTCAAGTTGACTCTTAGAAGTGTTATACAGGTACAATTATTTTGCCTTTTTACTTTATCATTCATAATCATTACAACTGTTAGAAAGAAAGAAATGTACCAAACTATTTGTGACAAAAAGGATGCACCTGTCATATCCCTGCCAGTTTGGAATCAAATTGTGGAACATTGGATTATATGTAAATGTTCTCACCTCCAAAGGTCCTTCCACATATGTGAAGTATTTAAACTCATAAGAGGAAACAGCTGTGTTCTCAATCTGTACCCCTGAGGCTGGGGAATTACCAAACTGTGTTCAGTTGGGACTAAATTGTGCCGCCAAATAAGGAAGCTTAACCTCTGATAAAGCCTGTATCCTGTGCTTTGTTAATTTAATACAGACAGTCCTGATTTATCTTTAAAAACACATCCAATTAATTGCGTACAATGGCATACGTTAGAAGGATCAGGCCATGCTGCATGAGGGAATATGTACTATTTTATGCATATAAACTGTGGCTTGCCCTGGCAATATGGATCAGGCTTATTTTACTCTTGGATTGCTTATGTATTTAGAATCATTCCAACAGGGACAAGGCACTCTTGAGTAAAATTTGAGATGTGGTATTCCCAAAACCAAAACCTGCTTTTTCAGGAAAGAAAAACATCTCTGATCCTAGACACTATGTTTGACATATGGTCATCTCATGTTTGAGATGTGTAATCCGGTATGGAAAATAGTTGTTTTATTTTTGTTACAATCCAAGTCTGGTGACCAAATAATAAACTCTGGTTATACACAGCGATGTGTAAAACACAGAGAACAGTAACAGGGATTGCAGCCCTAAACAATAAGTATCTCTCCCACAATATACAACCACGGTCACCAGTCCTGGGTGCGTGCTGTAGTGCTCATGGTGGGTGATACAGTTTAAAGAGTGATAAATAGTGCAGTGCTGTTCCGGGTTCAGTGCTGGCTCTTAGCGACAGCTCCGGAATGTGTTAGCCGTCTATAAACACACAAGTAACAATTATAGACAAGGCAAACAAAACAAACACTCACGATACTCTTAATACACAGTGCATGGGTCCTTCCGGGTCTATTTCAAAACCAAAAGCGAAGGAAAAGGTTTACAATTCTCCGGCCCCCTTTATGCGATCATACATGACCCCTTGGTGACTCTATTGCCTGCAGCTGCTACCTCGTTTACCTTCCGGGTCAATACGCTCCTGCAACAGAGTCTTGCCTTTTTCCAGGCTGACTGACTTTCCGACCCAGGAAATGAACTGTCAGGCCAACCCGTCCAAAGCCTTTCCCTTTCGCTAATTAGCGCCCTCACAGGTCGGGAGGGAGATTTACAACCAGAACTCATTATATTTCCGTCACAAACCATTAAATTTTTTTTTTTCTTTATATCCATTTTACTTCATGCTTGACAACTGAGCAAGCAGTGCATGTTTTTCTTAAAGACAAGTTGGTGAAAATGTCCAGATTTAGCTTCTACATGGTGGCAGGTCACATTAGAAAATATAACAGATGGGTGCAATGAAAGTGTGGGTGTAATGAAAATGTTGAGCAATACAAAACAGTAACAGCATAAATGCTGTGAATAAAGGCAGCATTTCAGCATGGAAGCAGGATAAAGTGAAAGCTTTGATTTCGGAATGAAAAGAGACTGACATTCAAGCACTGTTGGGGAATTCTGTCAGAAATGTTAGTGTATTTCATGATTATTGAGCTGTATTGGAAATTCAATTTGATGCTCACTGTGCAGTAGTTTTGTGACATTGCATATATTTTTTGTAAAAAGAAGTAGAATCTCTAACATCAAGACATTATATAATGTATTTATTCTTTTAATTTGACTTCTTGGGTCATTCACATTGTGAAACAAATAACAATAATCATGTCAGCGAGTTTAATTGCAATTGTAAGTGTTTCTCTAGATATATGTAAAACTACAAGTGTAACAGACTGAGAGACAAATTATTATATTATTATATATTGATAATCTTGTGGTAAAGAGTACAGAGAATATACTGCTTCCATTGTCTATCTTGCTAAACTACACCAGATCCGCCTATTGTAAGCAATGTCCAATCATTTTAGGAGCATTCTGGGTCAGTGGTTTAGTTAATGACAGTAAAAGGTTATAGAGCAATCCTCTTTCCCCTATCAGGCCTTCTTTCACTGTTTCTTATTTTGACTCATTAACTGCTATGGCCTAAGGTGTCTGGTTTCTTTTTTGTGTGTTTTTTTGTGTTTTGTTTCTTTCCAAACATGTTGCTGTTTTCTGCCATGAATCTAATCTCAGGATTTAGGGAAAGCTGCTTTACTTGTACATTTTATGCCTTGATTTCTGTTCCAGATCCAGCTGCTGTTACACTAGTGGTAGGTCTGTAGTACAAGAAATGACCTGTGAGTCTTCCAAGAAAACCTACAGGTTTGGGAGATTGAAACCTAGAGATTCAACCTCTCTCATCTTTCTCTTGTGCCTCTCTTTAGAATTCAATGGCCTTTCTTCTCTGAGCCACTAAAAAGTCTCTCTATCTCTCTCTCTCTCTCTCTCTCTCTCTCTCTCTCTCTCTGCTGTCTGCAGAGACTTACAGTATTTCTTACTGCATTTTATTTTGCTCTCTCTTTTTAAATTCTGTTGTTGTCTTGAAGTGTTACAGAACACCCTGTCATGTTTATAATAAACACATTACTTTACCTTTGCTGAGTCCCGTGTTGTGCAGCATTTATTTTCAACATATTGTTTTTTTATTCACACATGGTTAAATCAAGTAGAGAATTACTATACTATACATACAGTACATACATGCAAACATTAATTAATTCATACATACATACATACACAGTTGTTTAAATAACTAGTTAGTATGTCAAGGACAGGTCTGTTTAGTGGGCATTATAAATGAGTGCACTTGAATACACTGTCACAAATTGGTTTGCACCATACACAATGTGAGCTTAAAGTACACAAATGTCTTTTTTCACTTGAGAGTGCTTACCTTAAAAATAGGCTGAGCAATTAGGACAGCATTGGGGAAAATGGAGATAGTGCCAGCTGTCAATCTGACCTGCTCTCAACTGCAGTTTTGCTTTGTCTATTATTACCCACTCATACCCACTCTACCCCAATTTACTCAACTTAGATGTTCCTGCGAAAAAGAATACGGATAACATAACAACATGTATTGTGTAACAAGTGTGCTCAGCTGTAGTTCTGTCATCTGAGTTGTCTTTGTTATCACTGTGCAGAAAACAGCTGTCAGTCGTAATGTAGTTATTTTGTATTAATTCCTGTTATTGATGACTTCAATATGACCACTGGTTGATTTGTAAGCGCTTTTAACATAAAGTTGCTTAGTTTCTCTTGTGGTTGTCATTGCTTTATAACAAAACTCTGTTGCTGTCAGGAGACTAAATACATGGTTCAAATCATGGGACAAAACACAAGTGTATTGTCTTGTGTTATGTATTTGAGATATCTTTTTTCATACATTTTTAAACAGAGAGTTTGAGCAAAGACATCCACTCTTCCCATCTAACCACATAACCCTACAGCTCAACATAACACCAGTGTTATTGATATAAAATTAAATAAAAAAGTTTGGTATCTGTTAATGCATTTTAGTTTAGCTCAGAGTTTAATAAAGATGCAAGTTCTGGTTTCAGCAGTATTTTTCCCCCCTCGATGTGTCAAAAGCTTTGTTATGTTGCCTTTTTACTCTTTACAAAGGTGAAGGACAGAGGGTCAGTGATTTTAAACCAGTGTAACCTTAGAGAGAATCATGTGTAGAAATCCCACATCCTTTTGTCAGCTATAAAAAAGAGAGAATCCTCAGAAGGGAGAGGTGAAAGTAACAACAACTGCAACCACAAAAAAGTGGAGAGTTCAACATTGCAGTTATTATCATCAATAATAATAATTTTTAAAAAAATGTACAGTTCAATACACCGGGAAAGCCGATAACAAATACCACCATCTTCACAGAATATACCTTTGGTGACCGTTTCCATTGCAGGGGAAGAAATACCAACTGCCAATCATTGTTGAGTAACACCACTTAATTAAGTGATCAGAATATCAATAAAAGTGACTCAGGCCTGAGATTCTAATTTGTATTTACACAAAAAAAGGGATATAGGTGATAGGCATGCAAGCTGGTTGCCAGGCTTCCAGACATTTCTAGCTGTTGCCAGGCATTTTTTTTTTTTTTTAGTAGATATTCTCAACAAAAGCTTATTTCATCATTGGTAGTTCTGTATTGTATTTACAGTATATCTTCAGATGTAGAAGAAGTAGTTTATTCATATCAGTTCAATATTAGGGAGTGTTATAGTATATTAATGAGCTTGTATACATTTGAAAATCTACCTCAGTCAGGGTTTGTGTGGTTCTCTTTCTCGCAGGAATCGTACAAGAAAAAAATAACTCTTTCTTGCCAGTTTTTTTATAAAGTTGCTGCCACCACCACACTGTCCAAACCTCATGTTTCATAAACCATGTAAGGTAGTGACTGTCATGTTTGTATGTTTATATGAACCCCCCTTGATAAATGTGTATGGTATAGTACATAAATGTGATATTAGTACTATGTACGTACATTTTGTTTATTCAACATCTGCTCTTAGACTGTCAGCAAGAAAGCCGGATAATAAATATTGTTGAGCAACACCAACGTTTTTTGTGCGGCATTATGAGGAGGCATTTTCAAAGGTGACAAATGAGGAGGAGTGCTTTATTTTTTCAATTTTTGTTGGATGTTGCATTGCCAGTGGCATCATCCTGACATCGGTGAGTTGTAAGCAGTCCCTATCAATCCCTGTTTATCAGCCTTTCTCATCTCAATATGATTGTATTGTAATGACACATAAACGCAGAAAAAGTATGTCAAGACAGAAAGACTGATTATGCGAGAGACCAAGCTATTTATATATGTAACATCAAAATAATAATGTAAAAATAATAATTATAATATATACAGTGCCCTGGCAGAATAAAATGAGTAAAATGAGCATTGGAAACAATGTTGTTCTCTGATGTATTTAGTTTAATAAATATTGTGTATTAAACTATCCTTATTTAGCATTGATATTTTTTTGAAGTTTAATTATGCATTACATCACCACCAGTCGGTTCGGTTTCTGTTGCATTGTGAATTCTAACGTGATTGCTTTCACACTGGCCGTCTTAAAGGGGGAAACGCATTACAGTTCCACCTCAATCAAGCCAAGACCACCCTTTCAGATGAATCCTAGTCCTCTTCTTTGGTGCGCACTCTGATGTGAAACTAATATTTTTGACGTTTCACACATGCACAAACAAACCAAACTTAGGTGTTAACTGAACTGTAGTGCAAATTATCCTCTCCAAACAAACTAGCTGTGAAAGGCCTCCAAGTCACATGAGGCTGTTTATCAAATGATTGCATTTCAGTCTGCTTCCCTGGGGTCTTTGTACTGTAATTTTACAGGGGTCAATGCCACAAGGGGGGTTGACACAACCTATTGTTACTGTACTAATCTATGTAAGGGTGATAGGTACAGGAACATAGAATGAAGAAGTGAAATACTGAGAGACTATTGCTTTTTGTAGAACAGAACGGAGTGCTAAATGAAGATGACATTTAGTAGTGAACTATCTTTTGTATATGCTTGCTGTATTTACACCATAAAGGGAATTGAAATGACAATGGATTCCAATTGGAGTTCTTACTGCTGTACCTGCGTTACAGTTTCTTGGGGTGAACTGCATTGTGTTTGATATCACTATGCGGATCAACAATAACACAGATAATAAGATATTTTTGTAATTGGGGATGTCTGTTTAAAACTTTCAATTAGGAATATGTGAATATTACTTTCAATTAGGAATATGTGAATATTACTTTCAATTAGGAATATGTGAATATTATAGTAGTCATCTATCATGCGCATGTAGACACAGTGGCAACATGTGACTACAAATAAAACCTGAAACAGTGCAAAATGTGTCGCCTAGTTTATTCTCATAATTTCTTCCTAAATTACCCCACTATTATGGTCCTTGCATAAATACATGTTATACAATATTTCAAATGTGCTGCTGAAAGTCTATTGGTATACTGTCTAATAATAATGTATCTCTGACTTTGTTTGGTATAATGTTGCCAACAGTTACATACATTCGGTTCAATTATGCAAACATATTCCAGACAGGATATACCTCAGATGCTTTAATAAAGACTAGTGCAACTTAATTTTTGCTGGTCTTCCTGCAAGTATAATGACAGGCTGCAGCTTGTACAAAATGCAACTTCCAGACTTCTGACTGGCACTAGGTAAACACATAACTCAGTTCTGGATCAGTTACCCTGGAATCGATAGCCCTTTTTTTGGAAATTAGCCCAAGTTTTGGAATCAATAGCCCCTAACATACATACGTTAGCAAGCATAACCAGAGACAGCATTTAAACAACAATATCATCAACAACACCAACAGCATTAGCTTTAAGGTGTTTCAAATGTTTGTGGGATAACTGACAGAATGGTAGCCTTACTTTAATAATGTTTATATGAACTAATAAGCCATTTAAAGATTTTTTTTCATGAGAATAAGTGTGTCTGAAGTGGTAAAATTGTGTTTATTACACACTTCTACCATAACCCAATCCAGACAAATGAGTTTAATCTGTATATGGCTGTTAAACCACAGGGTATATGCATGTTGCAAATGGAATTGCAGCCTTGTTATGTACTATACATTTGATGTGTTATTGTCTTGTCAGTGTGAGCTCAGTGTAACAGACTCTGTTGGAGGAGGTGGCCTTTAACATGTCAGTTTCTATCAATGCAGATCCAGTAAAACCATGGATTTAGATATAATCTTCAAATGCTGGCTCATGGGCAGAATACACAAGTTGGCTGAAAATAAGACTTATAAGAAGAAAGGACATTGATTTTCCAGAAATAGATTTGGGTATGATAAGATGGTAGGATGTTAGTTAAGGTATTTTCAATGATGCACATTTTTTAAAAATACATGTATCTTGATCATATTTAGTGATTACATTCAAGTGTGTGACTTTCTCCCTTTAACATACAATGTTATTTGTGTAATGTGTAAGCTTGGGATGAATGAAGGGGCTCTTTTTTTTGTAAAAATAAAATAAAATAAAATAACAAAAATGCAATGCAGTGGAATTAAGAGCCCTGCAGGCTTTACCCAAAATGATGACTGGCTGAAAGGAGCTTGTGTGATAAAGCATTGAGCTCTCACTATCAGACTGGGATTCCAACAGTGCCTGGAGATGTGGCATGTTTTCAGAACCTCACACTTGCGCACAGAAAGGGGTCACTTTCCTCATCAGCAATATCAAAGACTAGGGAATTACCAATGACCCTCCCATGGACACACCTGCTTGTGTGGCGCTGGAAGCTGCTTTGCCAGGCTCTTTTCTCAGGAGTCATTGCAGCTGCTGTAGCCTAGACTGTTTTGCAGGAAGAGTATTAATGGAGTGAAGCAAGGTGTACTTGGTATATCAGAGGATACAAAAAAAGAACAGTAACTAGGAAAGGCCATTCTCCTAATTAAGCAGGCTTGTATTGATGCAACAACTACACTACCACTAAACTGAATAGCATCTTTTTATACAAAAAAATAATAAATCTCTTAATATGAAGACATATTGGTGCTACTGTATCCAAGACTTTACGAAAGTATAGTGTTTTACGAGGAATCATTTGAAAGCTATTCTGCAGGAACAACTTTGCACGGTGGGGTGGTAGATTTTTCACACAATACAAAACATAACACAAACTTCAACATCGTCAAAAATAAAACACTCCTCACCCATTGTTGAAAGGATGATCTGCTGACATATGGTTTTAAAAATAATAACACATGAATAAATACACAATGTATTTGTCCAATTCCAGTGAAAGTTCCCATTGTAAAAAAAAAAAAAAAGCTTTTGCTCAAAGACAATGTTTGCATGCTGCAAACCGTAATGTGTGAACAGGTTGGTTTTCACAAATTACATTTCCATTCTGTATGTGCTAGTAAAGACAGAACAAATTCAATTGCAGCTTTGTTACAGTACATACTGTACAAGCAATTCAATTAACTGGTCAATTACTGACTTCATTCCTGAGGGACCTGAAAAGGAAGTTTAACACATAGCCATATGGAATCTTAATTGTATATTATTTATTTTACAAAGTAAGGTTACGACATCAGAATACCAGTATTATACAGTAAATCCTGTCCAATCCAGACTTGCTTGGGACCTAAAAAGTGTGCTGGATTAGTTTGCTGGATTACAGAGTTACTGTAATAAATCTAATACAGTACCTAAAAACTATTTGAACTATTTAAATGTTTTAAAAATACTTTATTTCTGTGCATAGACAGTATAATGAACAGAACAATAAACTTCAAACACAACAGTGCCTCAGCAAAATCTGTGCCTGTTATTAGCACACGTCTGTTTAAACGACATGCAGTTCTTTGTACATGCAGGATTGAGGTGCTTTCTGCTGGCATTCAACTTGTCTCCGCGTTGCTTTAAGTAGGCTTTTTCTTTTGAGTTTTTCACTTGGCTCTTTTTGTGTTGTTTTTTGGAAAACTTTCAGTTTCTTTGATAAGTGCACCTTTTCTTTCAAGAGAGCTCAGTTTGTGGCTGTTTAAACATTTTAGTTCCTGCTCAACAACTGCACAATTCAGAATGGCAGTGGCAGGACATATGTTATGTGCACACTGTCTTGCTTGATTTTTGTTTTGGTTTTTTTACTCATTTTTTTAACATTGATTTTAGGCAGAAGAGATTAATTGTAGAAAATTAAATTAAATTGTAGAGGGCAATAGGGATTTAGTCGGCACCCAAAAATCATGCTGAATACAGAATGCCAGGTGCTGGATTAGACAGGTTTTACTGTAGGAAAACTCTGATCTTCCACTTTACAGTAGAGGCTTTCATTATTATTACTGGTGTTGCCTGTTTCTAAATTAGTTGTCTTGTGTTCCTGGGGTGTAATTATATTTAATATAAACCTGAAATCCAGTTTGGCCACCTTTCCTATCTGCTGGAATAAATGTTGCCTTATATCTTTGTCTTGTGTTTTATTGGGTTTGAAACAATTGGTCCTTCAAAATATGAAGCTTTTTTCCAGCATTTTCAAAATATGTGTGTGTGTCCCACTACTTAATCATCATATCTCACAATCACAAACATGTTACTTTGCAATTGTCATTTTTAATCAGCAGTTACAGTCAGACTCTCAGATATTAAAAGCAAAATGAATGACTTACACGGATTATAACTATAAGCATATTCCTATGAACAGCATTACAAGTAAACCATTTCGTTGTAATCAACTGTGAAAAATGCCAGCGTAATAAGGTCAGTAAAAACCTTACTAGAAACTACTGTACTGTATGCAATTAATAGTTTCTTAAATCTCTATCTAAATGTAATCTACGTTTCTGCCACTTGACACACATCAGTTACTGTACAATAACTGTGGCAACAAATTGTATTGCTGATATTAAGCAAGTTACTCTGCCTTTTTGTTTCAGAGATTTCAAATAGCTGTCTGCTGAAGAAGAAGAAACGTCCATAGCCAGATCACTGGCAGAGCGCTGGACTGAACTGGGATTAACAGATGTCCACTTAGTTAATTACACTGTTCTTCTCAGCTTGCCTGGTTCCACCCCAAACACCATCACTGCCAAAGACAGAGGCCAGTGCTTTCTTCTGAATGGAACACAGTATGATACTGAGAGCCATACACCTTACCACATAGACCAGCTGTACTCTTATGCTGCCTACTCTGCAAAGGGAGTTCGGGAGGTTCGAAAGATTTTTTTTCTTTTTACATTGCGCTCTTTTCTTAATCTCATCAAGACGATAACATACTAACAGATTGATAGACCTTTTTTATATAAACTGAAAAATGTTTGGAGAAAAGTAAGATATATTCTATGGTTTAACGGCTCTCACATTGTAATTGTTTAAATGTTAAAATTCTTTGTCTGCCAACATTTAAAAACAATGATTAAAGAGCCCAAACACCCAACAGTTCATATTAGTCTCTAGTCTGTTCTTGTCTGTAAAAACATGAGAAAACTCAGGAAAGTTAATGATTTAAATGAGGGCTAGATTGAGATCTGAAACTGTTTATGTTCATTGAACAGACCCTTGCAGTTTGTGTTCTATTTTTAGCTGTGACAGAGAAGAAGGTATTGCTATGTTAAATACAGGTGTAATTGTACAGGTGCTGTTAGGTCAGGGATCTGCTACGAAATGTGTTGTTTAGGCAGCACAATGTTTGGTCTCTAGGGGTTTCTACATGTTGGTCTTACAGCTGTATGAAAGGTATTTGATGGTGAAGCTATTGCAGCATGTTCTCAACATTGTATAACATTTCTATTATAATTTCTTTGTTGCTTGCTATTCTCTATTTATTTGTGAAGTCATGTTATCTAAAATGTTAAGAGCATTATTTACTTTAGGTAATTATTATACTGCAAGTAAGTGCATTCTGTGTCTCTATACTGTAATTACTATTGTAACTGGCATATATTATATAGAGTATCCCATGGTCACTACCATTCCCTCTACATTGTACATTTGACCCCCTCGCTGCTTGGCAACAAATAAACTGTTGTACAAAATTATTGGACATTTTTCATAAGAAAAAAAAAAATTAAACAAGTAAGTAGTTGGTGGTAGGAGGATTGTTTGTGTGTGCGTGTATCTATAAGACTATATGGGATCCAGTATGTTGTAAAACAGCACCAAAAATCCCCAAAAAGAAATATATTATTACTGTTAATCAACTTTAAAATTAATTTCTTTTGGAGAGTAAGAAAATACAACATGCTTTTATTTCTGGGAAACCAAAGCCCCTGTAGCAATACAATGAAATCAGTGTTTGTTCTGCAAATATGGACCTCTTTGGAAGCTGCTCCTCCTCATCCATCATGAGACATCATGAGGTATTCAATTTGTGGGTCTTATAACCAATACATAGTATTTGTAATATCTAAAATCTACTCAAGAAAACTACTTATTGCCAGTGTGATGGATGGTGTACCTTGGGACTCCTTTGTAATGCAGTAGGCAGGGAAAAGATGGCATAATGTACCTTGTCTTGGTGACGGAGAGAGAGAGGTCAGTGCACATTTCATGTTTTAGAGTGTTCTAAAGTGAGTGGAATGTGTTAATAATTCAATGGAGCAAATACTGAATCTGTGTAATGTATCAGTAGTTAAATTATAGATAAAAGGAGGGATGTTGTCTTAACCCCAGCACACTATAACAATCACACATCATGTGGTTCAGGCTTTTTTTTTGCTTGTTTGTTTCAACCAGTTCCTTTTTAAAAAAATATATGTTTAATTGCAATGCTGCATGTACACACTCAGCCATATTTCCGCCTGTTTCTCACTGTTTTTCACTGTTTTCATTTATGTATGTGTAACTACTAGATATTTTCTGCTGCATGCATGTAACCTATATCAAATGAAAGGCCACAACATTTCCTTTCATATTATGTAAGTTGCAACAGGATCAGACATTCTATATGTGGTAGAGATGAGAATATATGCAATTAAAAAAAAAACGTTTTTCCAAATATACTGCTATATATTTTGTAATCATAGATGGCTCAAATGCACCATTGAACTTCAATATGAAATGAACATGGAAAAAAAAATGAAGCAAATTGTGTGAAAACCAACTGTTTTATTAGCAACTTTTTTTGAACAAACACATGACACATGACACAATGGATAAAACTCTCTCTCTCTCTCTCTCTCTCTCACTCTCTCTCTCTCTCTCACTCTGTCTTTCTCTGGTCTATAGCTTCTCTAGCGCTCTCTCTCTCTCTGAACTACATATGCGGTTATTGCTGGTACTAGCTGCTAAAATGACGGAGCAATCGACTTAAAACGAAACGTAAGCTGTGAACTCTGTTACATGATGAAAGGCTTACCTTCAGGCGATCGTAACTCCGACTAGGAGTATCGCTTACAAACACTGACTATGTCATTGGAAAGTTCCGGGTCTGTACTTTTAAACAACACCTGAACAAAAACTGTTTAATCTTGATATTTTTATTCCTGTACCGTAGGTCAGTCTTACTCAAATTGCTGAGATGCAGTCAGACCTGTGACCTACTGCACAGGCAGTAATTGGGTAACTGGTAGCTGCAGTTTACATTGCTTATCTGTAATTAGGGGGGGGGAACAAAGAAAATAACCAATAATTTAAAAAAAAATAATATGGTAAGTAGCATTGATAATGATCTGTTTTAAAATACTACTGCCCCTTACAGTATATCTTTATAAATCCTGCTGTTGGCCTTTTATTGACCCCTTATTAGCATCCCTATATACCATACACACTGGACTAGGTCTACAATGAAGCTGGCCTATAAGTTTATTTAGATCCACCACTGTTTTTATCAACTAAATCCTGGACCCATAGTTTTTTTAGATAAAAAAATGTATGGTGTGCGTAGCTTTCGATTCTCATGATCTTAGCCTAAACTGTCTGATATTAAATTGTCAATAGTAAAGCAGTAATTAAAAGTCCCACTGATAGCTGCATGAACCCCTGTAACCTTTGCAATTTGTAACCTTTCTAGCAACCTAAGCCCAAAGCAGCGAGTGAACTATACGTTTATTTGTCAAAACCAATAAAATCCTTTTAACCACCACCAAATTTGTGTGTAATCCCTTTGTAGCATCCATCAGCTATGTTCGATTTCCCTAGTGGTCTTTGGGTAGCCAGCATTGGCTATGTTTGATTCCACGCTAAGCGTCCCTTCTTAGATGTGTATCTATGGCAATTCGTAATTAAACAGCACCAAACTTCCTAGAGAGACAGTCAAGCCCTTTTCAAACCTGTCAGACTTGTCTTGTTTACTTGCATAGCTTGATTGACAGTTGGCTTTGATCGATATTGCACCTGTCACTCTCTCACAGACCCACATTCCCAGATCGCCTGCATGCAGGTGGAGTTGAGTCTTAGTGGGACTGTGGATCTTAGAGATCATCTGTCACCGCTTGGTAGTCTTTTTGTTGGGTTTGTGTTGCCTTATCAATAAGGTAGTCAACAAGGCAGCAATGTTCTGGCAACAAAAGAACGCAAATCAATTCTTGTTTTGTTGTCATGAAATAAAAAAAAGATTGACAACACTATATATGGAAGATGATACAGTCATAAAATGCAGCCTTTAAATAACAACAGTGTTTCTAACATTCCACAGACAGAATATATAATATATAAATTATAATGTAAAGGGATGTTTTCAATAATAATAATAATAATAATAATAATAATAATAATAATAATAATACCAAATGACAAAAACAGTTAAAGGGCTCACCCTATTGTGTAGGAAACAACAGTATGTGCTACTAAATGGGAGTTGAAAACAAGTAAGCAGTTTCAGAATGGTTGTTAAAGATCCAGACAAGTAAATGCTCCACCTGTAATGACTTCACATCTCTATTGGACAAATCACCCCCAGGGTAATCAGACATGCTTTGACTGTAGGTCATTCATTTTAGGGTCATTCATTTTAAGTGCTGAATTTGTATTTGTACTACCCAACACAGAAAACAAACAATAGAATAGGCTATGTGTGATGATCCACTGTTTGATATTAAATAAATTTACTTTTCTTTTTATTCCTTTAAAAACATTGTGATGACACGTAATATCTCTTGAGGAAAGACTTGTAACAAGCAGTTGGCAGCCTGAGAAAGCACTTCATATTTGCTGAGTAAAACCCATTTGCTTCAAATGGGACCCTTGCTGATAGTGGGGGTTAATGCTATGGCATTGTACGTTCATACTGAGATACCATAGTAATACATTTCTAGTGTGTTCTTCAAGGGAGATGTGTTTACAAATGTCATTATACATTGATGAAAGCTTTTCAGCCAGTCACATCACAGCAGTTTTGGGCTTTATTAGAGCATAATAGCACCCAAAACTGTACTGGTATCAGGCAAAAACAACTCTGACATTGCTGCCCGATTTCTTTTTCAAAACAAAATAACGGTTTGCAAACCTGAACAACTGTGAAAAAGATCAGATAGAAAAACAAAATGGCAAACCATATGGGCCATAACAAGGCTAAAGGGTCTAAACAAACCAAGACTGATGTGAACTGAGGAGTCAGCAGGAGTCCCAAGATTGTGCTGCCACTACTCATTTACACAAGGTAACATACAATTCTCTTAATGCTTGTTACTTTGGCGGCATACTAGTGTTATTGAGTTATTTTGAACATTTTGATAACATTAGATGGACAGTAACAGTAAGTAACAGTAAGATCTGTTTCTGTTTTCTTTGCATTTTATTATTTAAACATTTTAAACCATGATAGTACAGCACATATGCAAGCATCTCGTAACAGGCTTTCATAAAATGCACGCAGAGCATTCATCCCCTTCTGTTCTTTATTGGATTATCTCAGCATAATGTCTGGTTAAACACCTGCATCAATGCCAGGAAGCGTTCCTTTGAGGAAAGTTCTTTGACAGATGAAATGGTAGCGGTATTAGTCCAGAGATGATAAACAAAGAGAAGGAGATATGATACCTTTTATTGGACTAACTAAACTAACTAAACACCTTCTCTTTGTCTAGGAAAGTTCTTTAAAACACAATATAAATAAATAGACTTTTTGTAAGGAGATGTTATGTCCAGTGATTTAGATATAAAATGCTAATTATACATTTAAGAGGTTAAGCAAGTAAAAGCAGATATAGACTGTACCTATTGTTATAATACGTTTCTGTCTGCCACCAGGTCTTTATATAACTGTCCTATTTGTTTTGATTACAATCGGACTGCCACAGTCAGCATTGTGAGCCGGCAGAAATCACTCGCTCCAAATCCAGTTGATGGACGAAATAAGCCATGCAAATGATGAATGGGGTAACAGAAACCAAAGCTTGAACTTCTGGCATTTATTTTTTTCTTTGGAATTTAATTTGAAATGCTCAATTCAGTTGTCAGCTAACCACTGCAACCCACGCACCAATCATAAGAAGTGGTGATCAACAGACAACCTCTGTTCCCACTGTCAACCAATCATCGCTTTTCACCTGACTGACCTAATCAACTAAGGTCAACAAGCTAACGCCTAAGGCCTCGATGTGGAAGTCTCCACATGGACTTGTCAGGCACCTGGCTAGTAGTGGTCACTGGAGAATGATGAGATGAACTTGCTCTATCTAATTCACCTCCCTTATCCAGCAGGAGCACAGTAGCCAATGCATTGCTTTCTGTGGGACCCTGGCCGAGTTTGCTGTGAGTGGGACTTGAAATATTGCCAGTACAGTACAACGTTGCATATCCAACCCCCTGTGAACTGGGGTATAGGCAGATATGTGAAAAAGTCAGATTTGTGAACATCTATAGAAAAAGCATTTATACATCCTTAAATAGGTTAGTGAACAAAAACAACATGCAAACTGCTTTAAACATGGGGAACATTTTTTGCTTTAAAAGTAAGCAAACGTAAACAAGATTAATTAGGCTACAAATACACAGTGGTGCTATGCGGTTTGCTATAAGCCATCTCCACACAAAGCTTTTTTTAAGAAGAAAATACAAAACAAATGGTAAAAGTACAGTAACCTGCAACTGATGGCTCTAGAAGTCCCTTCCTCTCTGGTTCTGCTTTCTTAATATCTCTGTCATGGTACTTTGCACTCTTTCTTGATATTGCCAACAGCCGATAAGCAGCTCAGTTTGAATATTGCTTGGGCTATTTTAAACAAACGGTCGGTAAGCATTGCGTTTATGAAGCTTGCTTTGTTTAATTCAAATGCATTTAAAAGCTACAACAACACGCTGCTAATATCTGCAAGCGTGCGCTCCATCATATAAACACATTGAACAAAAAAAAAAAGCTTTCTCGACTGGTGTATTGAAACGTCACTGCTACATGCAGCTGACTGATACACGCACACAGTCTGCCTCTCTTAAAGGGGAACAACCAAAAGGCTGTTTGCTATAAGGCTTCTTTCTTTTTACATCGTGGAAGCTGCATTTGCTGCCAATGCCATTACTCCCGTAGCCTACTTTTAATATTTATTTATATATTTAGCGAGGCAGTTAATTGATCAGGGCGGTTATGTGACGGTCGAAAATGCGACGTTCTACTGTACTATAATAGATGAGCCACTGGAACCCCCATTTTTTTCACTTTTGGATTTTTTTTATCTTTATAGAATAGTTTCCTGGAACGGATATTTCAGGAAAAAAGGGTCTGTCATACCTGTAAAAGGAAAATGCAGGGCTCACTTTGTGTCTTCAACACCCTCTGACAATGTGTTTCCATGCTAGCTTCTGAGAGGAGTAATTATTTCTCAGTAAAAGTGTTAACAGGAATTTGCATTAAGACTGAGGTGTATTGGCAGCCCTTGCCTTCTGCCTGAAGATTTTCCCAAAACAGGAATTCTGAAATAGCATGCATGCACTGTGCTTATTATTTAGGTGTTCAGCTGGTTTCTTATCTTTTCTTCTAATCACACATTATGAATATTGGTAAGAATAATTTCCCATTAAAATTCACACATCCTTTCTCAGCAAGTCACAGAAGTACTAAGTGACCGTGTCTAAGAAGCCAGCAAATGACTAGATAACTCTTTACATAAGGTAGCCACATATTATGAATAATTCCCATACTAACAACAGCACAGTTGTGGAATTGTAAATCTTTTAATTCCCAAAGGTGTCTATACTCCCTGCACATGATCATTAGAGAAGTGTGAATTGTCATAATCTACAGTGTCAGTGTTTCTAGGGATCAGTTTATCTGCATTTGAAGCAATGACATGTTATCCTATATAGGAATACTTTCTTAGTTTCTACTTGTAATTGCAGGATGGATAAAATGTTGTAACATTTAATGGTAAGACTTTTAACAACTCCCACACACTCTGCATAGGCACACTGTATATCCAATGAGAAGATCCAAAGCTTCTATTGTAAAATGAATCCCTACAATATATGAATGTTCATCTTACTATACTGTGCAAGTAATTAAGTTCCTCACCCTTTTAGACTCCTATTGCTTGTGGCATAACTCATAAGATATACCAATGTCATATCTGCATTGTTGAGTTTAATAGAAACAGTTTTATGTTGCAAATGCTGACAATGGTTATAAATCTTCCATTCCCTTGGTCTCTAGATACAAAGTCGATATGCATCCTTCACAGGCATTGCATTTAATTTGCTCTTAGGTCTAATGAAAAATGAATTGTGCTCAGGTAACACAGTTGGTGCCTGTGAACGTACGGTTGGTAGTACACAGGTGTAGTTACACACATGCAATAATAACACACACACAGACAGTTAAAGTTCAATAAAACAGCTCTGTTATTTGGCTGGGTTGTGTCTCAACAACACTTAACTAATAAGCATGGGCGCTACATAGCCATGTGTATCGCTCCGTGCAAAACAGGGGTTTAAAGTTCCGAAAACAATAAGACACTTTAATTAACACACAACACAGACACGGTCACTTCTCCCGATAGTGAGTGCTCTTGTGCAGGTGTGATGAAAGACAAATAGTTTGTGAATAAGTGGTGCAGTGTAGTACGGTTTTAGTGATGGCTTGTAGCGACAGCTCCTGGATAATGCTTAGCCGTCTAACAAAGACAAATGACAAACAGTTAGCACATCAAACAAACAAAACATGAAACACTCACAGTAATTAATTACGTCTGTTTCTTTTTTGGTCACATCTCGTAACCACATCAAAGGAAGGATCACTGGGGCCACTTCCCCTAAATACCCTCCGTCACGCCCTCTTTCGGTTGCGCGGCCAATCACGTCTCCTCCAATCCGTGACTGACACATCGCCTACTGCATTAAGGTGCTGACTTCTGGTATAGCGGCCCCGCCCCCTTCCTGGATGGCCGACTTCCGACTGACCCTTGAATGAACTGCCAAACCATCCATTACGGGGCACTCTGCTCCGGTTATACAGTGCCCTCACAGGTTGGAAGGGATTAATTCGCTCTCTGTCACAGTGCCATAGCATGATTCTTGTAATAGTCACTTTTAAATAGTCCTTTGTCTGCACTGAGCATTCAGAGTTGTCTTTATGTGCTATAATTCTATGATTCTATGATCCTAGATTTTACAGCTGCAGGTGAACCTGCTTATAACCATTGGACAAGGTCTAAAAATTGACTTTGAATCCAGGTGATAGAAAATATATAACTTGGGAATTCACTGTCACATGATCTGGTACTGTGGTCCGTATATACAGATCGTCTTTCATACAGGTTGGACTGTCATTTTTGTATCTTGTAAAAACAACTTTAAAATTCGATTTGCACATTTACATATTATAATTCTGGTTACTATCACCATATTTAAGACCTCTAATATGTGGAATTATCTATTTAATTAATGTGTCTAATTTCAATACTATAATGCATTGAATTTAATTAATGGAATAATTTTCTTTCTTTTTGTCATCAGGCAGAAGTGATTGATGCGCAGTATGGAACACTGGATGATTTGATTCAAGTCCATGCAGCTTCAATGTTGCCAATAAAATTGCACTATTGAAACTAGGGCACGTACCATTACTTTATAAGGTAAGCTTCAGAAAAAGTATAAGGAAATCATTAATTCCCAACAGTTCTGTCAATACAACTCTCCCATGTATTAAAACCCATAGGTGCAGCAGCAATATATGAGCAATATAATTTAGCTGTTGGCCAAAGATTTACTGACCCTGTTAATACCACACTGGTGATCTATAAAAACATGTTTCTGATATCCGATTTTATATTAGAGACATTTATCATTAGTACAGGTTTGTAGCTTCTGAATTGTATATACTTTAAGTAAGTGGTCCAGCACAGGAGTGATGTCATAAATGAAAAGTTCATATTTTGATGTGTTATTTTACTGACTGTTCATTTAGGCTATGTGTGATTCTGAAGTCTGGACTTTGGCCCTCAGCCAATCCTTAATCAATCAATAAATACAAAATCTGCCTTTTATCATCTACAGTATATGGAAGGTTCTTGGCTTCCTTTAGTTTAAGTGAACAGCCTCCACTCACCCCTGCTGCGTCTACAACAGACCCTTCTGGGGATCAGTGGAAGTTCTTCTCTAAAACAATTCAGAACAATCATTTGACTTTTTCATCAACCAAGCTGTTTCCTGCTTGTGCTGTTACACTGTTTCCTTACCCCCAGAATATTTGCCTTGGCCTTTCTAGTGCTTTTGCACATTGCTATTAAAATAGTTTTTAAACAAACAGAACAAAAGCAATATGTTACAGAAAGTAGCACATTTAGCTTGTACATATAACCCAGTTGACTAACTTTCCCTGCTTTCAGATGTATTGTTTACAACCCAGTGCCTCGCTATTCCTTCTGTGTTTTTGACTGATTGATGTATAGTCTGTTGCACATTGGTAGAGCGTTGGTCTTGTAAGGTAAACATAAAACAATCAACTAGAGCCGTATTCCCACAGAAAATGCAGGATCAGTGCCTGCACTGATGCCGCATTTTGTTTTTTGAATTCACCTTTTACACACAGCAATATTGCCCATTCAGTGTCGGCAATTTGGTGGCTTACCCCCATTTACACAGAAGGCGGATATTCTCTCGAAAACATAATTTGCTAGTGTTCAGTACCGTGATCAAAACAATAATGCCTTTGGTACCTGTCATGGTATGCATGATATTTTTCATTGTACTTTCTGAATATCACAACAGACTAATGAAAAGATTGGAAGACATAAAGAGAGAATTTAGCCATCACGCGTGTCATTAACTTTTCTACTATTGTGGTATACACATTAGCATCTCGCACAGTTCCATCAAGTTGTGCATTTATCTCTTCTTTTGCTCTAATGGTCAAAAGCTCCCAGGGGTGTAGTCGAGCCGGAACGCGCCGGAGTGCTGTTCTGGCACTTTTTTCAATAGGCAGAACCTTGATTTAAGAATTAACTAAGAACATTTACTGATTTTTTTAATGAAAATGCTTATATAGCACCAGACCGCTCTAATTTCGGTGCCTGGGCATCAATGAAGCGATCTATTTTCTGTCAGGAAATCAAATAAGTCTTTCCTTTGAATAAGCACCAGGAACAAATAAATCAGTGTCCGATTCCTTACATAGCAGTTTTGACAGGGCGTTCAGAATCCGAGTCTCTCATAACCAGCACGCATTTTAAATGTTTGTAGTCAAATCTCCCGCACAATCGTCTGATTCAGTCGTCCTTGTGATGCACTGAAGATATGGTGACCATATGGCTCCGTGTTCAGCGGGACAGTTCAGGTTTTTCAACTCACAACCCAATGCATTCTGGTAAGTGTAGTCCTGCCTCTCTTAAAGGTAAGAATGGTACCTGAGACAGGTAAAATGTACCACAAGATTTAGGACTACACCACTGAAAGCTCCCTTACTTCTTTTTCGGACCAATTACTACCTGGGTCACTTGCCATTGTGTTGGGTTTATTTCTTCAATCAACACGTGGCGGTACAGGAAATTGCAAATTGCTTCAGTGTAAACATGTCTTAAGGTACCAACCCCCCAAAATAATAGATGCTGTTGAAAATAATTTTAAAATTTTTCTTTTAAAGCTCCGATACCACCCATCACTGAGGATTGTGAAAGAGCCTCACACACAAGTTTCACACACTTTTTGATTGTTAAAATTAATCAAATGAGTCATGTTTTATTGCGCAGTCTATCTAAAAACACCAGAAAAAAACATTGTGGTTTTCTGTAGCATTTCTCCCCTGACCTGAGCCTTTGTTTTGTTTTTTACAAAACCATCACCTCACATGTACCATGATTTAATTTTCTTCAGTACATTATAGCATTTAATGTAACTCTGATTAGTCTTTTGTGTCAGCTTTTGCTTGGTTTAGTCTCTTTACTTGTGACTAGATCTAGGCCAGCTGCTTAAATTTCATCTTTCTAATTATAATGGATTACTGCAAATGTCAGAAAAGTACATTGGTATGAATAAGAAGCAGTTCAGCTTTGAGCCTTATTAAATTCATACTTCTCCCAAAGTCACTACCTTGTCATTCAAAGGCCCTGGCTACACAGATAAAAATTTTAAAAAGGTTACTTACGGTTTAATACAATAGGCAAGCATAATGAGAAACCCACTGCCAATAACATGGAAATTAAACAACAGAGTAAATAAAAATACAGACATTTAAGACCCAAAATGTTTCACTTAACTGTTACAGTTTTTTTTTAAATTTGGATTTCACACTGCATATAAAGTGGATACACTAGAACCTCACTAATCCAAACTGACCTATAATACTAGAACCATGCTGGCATAATCAAATGTATGCTGATAGAATCTGTAGAAACCAAACTTCAGTTCTAGAATTCTATGATGAATTCTATGTAAGACATTTACAGCTGCCTGTATTTTTAATTAAACAGCTAATGCTTCTGTTTGATGAAGTATAAAAAACATAACACAAAGACTAGACAAAGCATTTTCAATAATAGCCAGTTTCCTCTTTTACACCCAGGAACTTGAGAGCAGATGTTAGCGAGCTATTGGCCTCTGGAGGTAAAAGGCTAGCCCTGCAGGTGTCTGAGCTCACTAGGCTCCTGGTCGGTAGGGTCTGCTATAGTGCCATGAGGAGAAACAGTCCCTGCCAGTCTTGCCTGCATAACCCACAGGAGTGCAAGAGCTAATGTGACGCTTCCCCCAGAATCCCCAGCGAAGACCAGTGACTTCGCACAACCAGAACACCAGGCTGCCATAGTCCGCACCCCAAGGGAGGATTTATTGACCCACTTATTAACATTACTACAGACAATAAATTGAAATGGGGTTCACAAAAAAATCAGATTAATACATTTTGAAGCAGCTCCACTAAGATCTCCTCTATTTCAGCCATTAGGATAGACCTCATTGTGTTGAATATCTTCATAGTATTGTTTTGTGTATTTTGAGGGTCATGTTTTGTCATTGAATGTTGCAGAAGTCCAGTTTTGCTAGGGCTTGTAGAATCTTAATAAAAATCTTTTTAGGTTATAGGTTGGCAAATAATCACCTTGTTATAGTTTCTCAGGAGACAGTCAAAGTCAAGGGGAACACTGTTTCTTAACATTACTGTGGTGCATAAATAAAGCTCTATACAACAACAATGCATGAATGTTATTTGAACCTTTTACATATAATACAGTTAGAAATATAATTTAAAATGTGTATTTATTGCTTTAATTTATGGGTTGTGAATTCATACTTCTGGTGTCTGGTTCGCATATCTTTTACAGATCTAGTCACTTTGCCTAATTCTGCTGTTGACATGCAGTATCTTGCGTTCCTAGATCATTTTAAACTGTAAGAGTATGCTATCCTGCTGTGATTTATTGTACTACCTTTGAATTCTCACAGGAGATGAGCATTACCTTTTCCACATAAAGTAATTTCCCAAACACAAATCATGATATTCCAAATGAATACATCAAAAAAAAAAAGTTATGGATCACTTTGTTTCCAAAGACAGTCGTCCCTTTTTGTGTCTTATGGTTTTTCCAAGTACCACTTACCATAAATAACACTGTGTTCCCAATTTCATCAAACTATTAATTTAGAAGTCTGACTAGATATTAGTCTCTTGTGAATCCTTAAGCTCTGTCTTTATGAAGGTCTTTTTCTAAAATGGATCAATCATGGGAATGAGCTACCATGGCACAACCCATTAATCTCAATCCTTAGATTTATAGTTCAAATATGCATATACTCTATAAGAAAAATAGGTGATGTGGTATATTTTATAGCTACTCATGCTTTGCTGTCCACACAGGAGCAGTATGGATGCCTCATTTATTTTGTTGGTACAAGAAAAGGTGTGTTACTACCCATTCTTTTGCTAATTTTTCTTGAAGCAATGTTGCCAAAAATACTGAGGTTGGACAAAATAGAAACAACTTGAAGAGTAAATTGGATGTAGGGGCCAATGGGCAGCCAGAAGGGCACTGATTCTATGAGATTGCTCTGTGTGGGACATGACCATCCCTGCAATTGAACAGACAATTTAATGATGATAATGAATTTGGCCGGAGACCTTATCCATGGGTGCTGACAGCTATCTGTAATGTCGGCCAGCTAGCGAAAACACGATGACATCATGTAGTCTAGTGCCGTGGATAGGAAGTGGCTCACAGGGCCACCTCTCCCCAAAAGACAAGGCCGCCAAACCATGACTGGAAAAAAGAACAACTACAGAGCTGCAATGCCACCTACCTACAAAAATAGGAAAAGGAAGGATGAAAAGTAAGCAGCTGAAACACAGGCCCATCTCCCGGCACTCAATTAAGGAAAAAAACCCTACTCGCTGGTAGGAGGAAACCTTAGGGAACAACAGACAACAACAGAAGGATTAATTAAATAAAGGAGGTAATACAATCTGTTTTAGATCATTAAAATACACCCTACTATATTAACCCATATAAAAGTTTACCATAAAAGAGTGGCAAATTGTATCAAAGCACAGTAAATACATGGTAAAGCATAGGTAAGCATTGTAAAGCCCGATGATTATGGTGAAGCATTTTAAAAAATGTGGTAATGGTAACTGCATAATATTAGCATGGAAAAAGCAAAGAAAAATTATAGTAGTAAACGTTTATCAGGGAATTGATGACAATTTTAATAAATACAAGGTGCCCTGTATGGTTTTCAAAATAGTTTTTACATATTTATGATTTGTGTCATGCTAATAGTGTATCATAATACAGCAAAATCAGTTAACATGATGATAAAGAACCTCTCTTGCTTTTTTACCTTGTTAAGTGACAGTTAGCTTTGCCCTCACTTATTTAATGATCAGTAGAAGCTGGTTTTGTTATACTGCTGTAGTAGTAACAACAGCTTGTGTTTTTGGCTCGCATTGTGGCAAACAGGTTTTATACAGAGGGTAATATTGTGTTATGGCTAAAATTACATCTATGTGTTGCAAACAAACCATAAAGGCCAGCAAGGTTGCCAAAAGGCTAAACTGTAGAGAATTATATTTAGCTGTACATTTTAGGGTTTAAAAAGCACCACCCACTCAAACAAGGCACTAACTTCTTGTTGATGGGTTTCTGTATTTTATTTTGTATCCAGAAAGTTTAAATGTCTGCCATATGATCAAATCTTTCAGAAAATACCTTTTCATTCTGAATTTTTATTTATTTATTTATTTATTTATTTTAAGGAACTTGTTAATATCATTATTTCTGGTTAATAAATACAGCTTTGAAATGTCACGATTCAAGAAATGCGTGTAGAATGCCAGTTGAGGTGTGACAATTAAATTACTTATAAAAAGTCTAGGGGTTTCAGTGGTGCATAATATTCAGAGAAACCAAGCAGCAGAGTCAATTTCAGTCAGGTGTGAAATGTAATACAAAATTGATCTTTTAGGTGATTTGCATATTACTTGGTCACTGGATGGTGTCCATGTAAAATAAACAGTATTAAAATAATGGAATTATGAATTTTTGGAATTATACTACTCCATAGGCTTCTCTAAACTGCATAATGTTTCTTTCTATTGCCCATTGTCATGCAATGGATTGTTCTTAGTAGGAGGTACTATGTTGTTTGGAACATTCTTGTATCATAGAAAGAAATCACCAATTATGTTCACAGAACAAAGTGATGTACTTTACAAAATAAAATCAACCACATAATGCTTTGCAAAACATATGTATCCAACAGTTATGATTACTTCTTCTGTCAAACCAATTCTAGTACTTTAACAAAGATAAATAAAAGGGATTGTGCAAAGAGAACAGTAACACAATGAGAGGGCTGAAAAGCAAGTCTTTATCTGTCAGCAGTCAGTTGCTCACTATAATCAGCATAAGTTAAGTTTCTTGTTTAATAAGCATCCAGTTTTCATGGTTTCTCATGAATATGTTTGAGAATCCACTTCGCCACAAGTGGATGAAACAATTTCACCCTTCTTAATAACTACCTCACAGGATTATAACACTTGCTATGTAAATGCTACTCTTTTTATGTGCAAGCTCTCATGCATATTTCACGTTCACCACTGTATACATGACAGCTTTGGCTAATGCTTGAAAAACAAAATTAGGATCATTAAATTAAGGTATAGAACAGAGACTTGTAATGTTCTCATAAAAACACTCATTAGCATGCCTTAATATCCCACTAGATACGGAGAGTTGTATCTCTCCATATATTCATTCACTGTGCTTAATAATACATTTTTGTGACATTAGTATATTCATCAGCTTGCAATTAACATTTTTTTCCATAAACGTGGTCCTAATATAGAACTTCCATCATGCACCTTAAGTTTATTTCCATTATTTTTCACCTCTTCAGTTTACTGTGGTATAAACGTTTTGTAGTTAACCAGAATGTTACTGATTTGCTCCTGCTCTTTCTACTTCTACCCTGTGTTCTTGTCAGCTGTTGGAATTTCACATTTCACATCTTCAGAGTTTTGTGTTTTTTTGTATGCATTTAATCAAAAGTGTCACTGACATACGGGGCAGGATTTTCAAAAACCAATGTTATTGTATCAAACTCATGGTATAATAATGAGAGCTTTAGTAGCAAGTGATTATCAAACGAAATGTGTTAATTAAATCAATCCGTTAATGCTTTGAAATTGAGTCCATGAGCTCATTAATGAACCAATTTCTCGTTAAAAAGCTTGTCGCAGGTCACATACATCACTTCCTGTCTCAACTATTTGCAAAATGCATGTTAACGAGATCAAGAAAAATGAATGCGATGGTATGGAAACTACTAGCGTACAGGGAGACGGCTCTCGCATCAGTGAGCAGCAGCCAAAAGGACATAAAAAATAATGGGAACATCTATTTTGTGTATAATTTCTAAACTTCATTTAAAATTGTGCATGTGTCATGCAGAATGTATATTTATTTAGAACACCTCACATATAAAATACTGATTTTCGATTATGTGGTGTGTAGGTAAAAATCGGACGGAATGGATTAAAAAAAAAAATAAACCCCATTAGTCATTTACCCTCATTTGAGGGGATATTTTGCCACAGCTTACTATATAAAACTCTTTTAATGTGCATTTTGCAATCTTTTTTTGGATAAAAAAATAAATAAAAATACCGCAAGCAATCTACGTTGGTTGGAATGTATTTTCTTATGATGACATCTACTTTTGTATGTATTTTAGTACTGTATAATTGTAGGCTATATATAAATAAATATGTTTCAAGTGCCATTGGTGTTTGTAGTTGTTAGCTATTATACATGTATACAATGTATGTAACACTTCATTATATATTTATTAAGCTTTTAAAATGACACAAGACCTCCCTCAACCAATACACAATTTGTTTATAATTAATTGTTTGGTGAATTCCTCTATTCATGCATTTTCTCTGTTACTCTTTGGCCTCCGCGATAAATAAACTCAACATGATTAGCCACCGAACACTTACAGTATTATAAGAACATTTTAAATGCATACAAACGTGTGAAGGTGAAAGTGTACATTGTACATAAAATGTGGGGGAGTCTGACAACAGTACAAATATTCCTAGGCAAAATCCATGTCAATAATCTTGATCACATTCCTAGTGCATCGCTGTGTGTCCTTGACGTCTGCTCTTCGTTCTTGTGTGGATAAGACAGGTGTTAAAATCAAATCTGCAATTACCTAAGAAAACTTTATTGAAATATCTAATATGTTGTTTTCTATACCACGATTTCAGTTGTATAATTCAAATAAAATCTACTGTAGATGTCAGCTGTTATGTAATGTATGTATGCAGAATTCAAATTAGCTACAGTTGCATTGATAGTTTCTTGGTCGTCACTGGGTGGAAATAACGGTATATCATTTTATATCATTTTAGCAATACAACAAACGTTCCGTAAGGTTACAAATGGTTAAAATAAGTGAATAAATCTAACTCATAACCTAAAACTATAGAAAAGGCTAAAACATTTTCATAACTACAAATATTGAATTATCGAGGTAGTCTGTAAGAAATGAAACTTGGTCCTGTACTCTCTCTCTGTATCGTCAGCGTCACAGAGGCGGCCTGTTAAATGTCTGTTTCAAGGTGTTATGTACTCTTTCGTTTATTAAAACCCTCTTTTTCCAAGTGCAAATTAACTCCTGATAAATTATGACAATTAATACGGATTTGCTTTTAAATTCCCACGCAAACAAACTAAATAGCAGCAAGAAGCCCTGCTCGTTTAGATATTAACATTATTTCGTAAATCAACATCATTTTGGAAATCACATTAGGACGATTATTTAATAACAAAATAGGCATAACGACCGCTTAATTTCTTGATTAACAATGGAGTTATCATTTACAGACTTCCTGCCCATGGTGTCATTACAGTAAAGTGATCTGTCAGAACTGTGAACAGAATATCTTGAAACTTAATTTGAAGTGTAAAAGTTGCTTTTGATGAAAACCAAAGAAATGCATATAACTGAATTAAAGCTAAAGCCCATTAAGTTATTGTATATTTTGCAAAGCTATGCTAAATTATAACTAAAAACCTGAAAATCTTTCTTCTTCATTTTGAACTGGAATAATATAATTATTAACTGTAAGCATTGGGATGGTGTACAAGAAAAACTAAAAGCACTGCATTCAATTTAGGATTTACAAAATTCATTTATTAGCTTTAACTCCTCAAAATACTAAAACAAATGAAAATACTAAAACAAATGCATAACTAGCTGTGATAACTAATGGTTCCGACATTTTGCAGTTGTTTTCAGGACTACATTGCATAACAAATAAAAAAAAGTAAAAGCAAGTATCTGAAAAAAACCTGTATAATAAATTATCTTATAATCAAACTGAAGTTTTTCTAAAGCTCTCCAGTTTTCCATTTAACTAAGAGTGTCATGTTTTGGCTCTTAAGACATTTATTTAAGGGTCACTGTATCCTTTTGGCAGCTCCAAAACCTGACTGCATCAAATGGAAGCAGACAGAATGCAGCTAAGGAATCTCATTATTGTTCAGTATTATCATTGCAAAGTTAAAGTCTTTTATTTTTTTATTTTCTTTACCATTCCATCAGCTTTCCATTTCATGGCCTTGGGCTGCAAGCCGAAGTTAGAAATGCATTTCAATAATGCTTCTAGTTTCTCAGCCATCCTTCCTGTTATTATAGACTGTTCCCATGAGCCAACTGAATGAACATGTGGTCATGCTCCACTCATTATACATCCACTTATATCCTTGCCAACAGCAGCGTTTTGAGAGGTTTTGACATTGGGAAGTGTAACAAATGGGGGGCTACAGCTTTCACTACAGCGTTTTATAGGATTTTTGAAAAATGCTTCCCTTACATTATAGATATGCAATACAATATCAACAACATAGTACAGAGTACAATGCATTAATTTTATTAAATTTTTTTAGGCAAAGTAAGTGTATTGTAAAAAATACAGCCAGCATATATAGTATGTCATCTTTAATGACAATGTGTCACATATCTGTATACATTACAATATATGAATGACTGTATCTTCTTACTGTGTCACATTTGTGTGCCAATTTTTCTACCAATTATAAGCAATAGTGGAATACTGTTAGTATAGGAACCAGTGAAGCAAACCAGGCATGGTTTTATTATTACAGGTTGGCACACCCATTGTGTTCTGTTACAGAGTATAGGAAAAGTATGACATCTCCAGTTACCATTACTATAAATCCATTTAGAAATCATGATCTTTGCATATAAGGATGACAGGACATAATGTGCCTGTCTTGTTCTTGATGCGCTACAGTTGGCAGGAATGAGGACAGTGTGTAGATTGTCAACGCAAACAGCGATATAGGTTTTGCAAAAGTGCCACTTAAAAGGGTCATTGGAAACTAAATGCTGTGCTAGATATTAAATGGTTCATTAATGCATTTTGCCATAGCTTGTCTTTTCAAGAACAATTTAACCTGCGCTCTGCTTTCAAGATCATGAATTCCAATCCTACACATGTATGTTGCTCATTAGTTTATGGAAACATCTGCTATCTGAAACTTCTTTGTTAACTCCTACAAACAATTGATCTTATATTCAGAAAATGACAATCATGTACTTGTAAAATCGAAAGTTATTTTGCTGCAGCAGTGTCGTGGGATTGCTTTTCTTCACAATAGTTATAATTAAATTAGAAACATGAAAAAACTGTTATAAAGACCTAATTTTACCCCAAAACAATATTTTTAGCTCTGTCAAAGGGGGAGTTCCCTTTCAATTTGAAGACGACCACCAACAACATTATGCATGGGATATGCCTGCCTATTGGTAGGTATTTTCTGAGCTCTCTATACTGGAGCTGCCAATAGGCCCCTTCCTGGGATGACGCCCTTGGTCCCGCCTACCGAGGGATTAAAACTGTCATACTGAAGAAGCCATTTCTCTTTTTCCCTCTCAAAACGTTAAAGTAAGAACATCTGTGTTGGTATCTGAGCGTATTGTGAAAAAGAGCTTTGAGTCAACTGCAGTTCTCTTGTCTTTCAGGCTGAAAGCTGGCTTGCCGCTTTCACGGAATCAGTGACTCCTGATTCAGCCTTTTTCTTCTTCCTTCCTCAGCAACCTGCACGCGCTCACGTTGCAGGCTGTTACTTTCCTATCTGTGGTACGTGAGTCGACTGCCTGTGCAGTATTGATTTCAAGGTGTGAATGGTGTTGTCTTTTCTAGTCTTCATTCGTGTGTTGTTATTGTTGTTGACTAAATACCCTTGCTGGCACATCTGCAGTGCGCACGCGGTAACCTGCTTGCCTGTGTTGTGCAGCAGCTAGGTAAAAAAAAAGCAGGTTTTGTCCTCCACGGGCTGTATTGTTCCAGACACGCTGTAGAGTAGACCTCACCGGCTGCCCTGGCCCTCTCACCTTGGTGCGTCGGGTCTTCGAAAAAAATAAACAACAACAGCAGTGTGCTCCCCAGTAATATCGTTGTAATTGTATTATTGTGTTGTACTCCGTCCACAGACTCGCCCGCCGTGGTTTTGGCCTGTGTGTCCCCTGGTATACGCAACGCGTTGACCAGGCATGTGACTACACATGGTTAGGGTAGGCACTGCTGCTTCAGCTGCCCCCCGGTGCTACAGTACCTCGGTGCATACTCAGCCCTTGGTACTTCAGTGCCTCGGCGCTCGGTGCACGCATTGCCTAGTGCACTCGGTGCTCGGTACACATGGTGTGCTCAGTGCTTAGTGCACCGATTGTGTTGGCACCCTCGGTGCGTATAGTGCCTCGTGCATGCGTGACCCCAATGCACACGGTACTCGGTGCACACGGTGCTCGGTGCACACAATGCCTGGTGCACTCGACGCTCGGTGCACATAGCGCATCAGTGCTTGCATTACCTCAATGCACTCGGTGTGTACGGTGCTTGGTGCATAGCACCTCGGTGCACACGGTGCACACAGTGCTCACTGCACCCGGTGCACTCGGTGCTTAGTGCACTTGGTGCTCTCGGTGCTTGGTGCACTCGGTGTGTATGGTGCTCGTTGCATATCGCCTTTGTGTATTCAGTGCATCCGGTACACACGGTACTCAGGTCGCATGGTGCTCAGTGCACTTGGTTCGCTCGGTGCCCTTGGTGCAAATAGCACCCCAGTGAGCATAGTACCCATTGGGCCAAGAGGACTTCTGCGACTTATGCGTGGCTTTTCAGCCCAGGGTGCGTCGCAATAGGCTCAGAAGGGCCATGGGGCTCGACGCTCAGTCTCCCACGGCAGAGCCATCAGCAGCCCTCTGGGCCCCATCCCCGCTCCTCCAGCTCTCACAAACCCCCTCGCAGGAGATCCCCTGTGCTCAGGCTCCTGTGCCAAGACCTCACAGCCGCTCCTCCTCCCCCCAGGTGAGAAGGGTGAAGCGCTCAAGGCAGGCAAGGGATATTGTCTAGGCAGCAAGCTCCTGTGGCACCGGTAGAGGCCCCGGTCCCTCTACCACCCGCACCAGCTTCGGCCCCTGGGTCTCCCATGGGAGCCCAGGCTGAGCCAGAGCCGCAGCCCTTGATGGCGGAGGAGGACACTCTATCTTTAGTGGCCTCCTTGGATGAAGACTCCTACCCCACGGAGATGGAGTAAGGAGAGGAGCTGGCGTCGTCAACTGTAGCGGAACCTAGCTCCGAGATTGCCTCAGAGACTAGTTTGCCACCACTGCCCAGCTCCATGCCGGCATTGATGAGGTGCACTGCAAACTTCTTGCAGATCCCCTGGGCAACACCGGCAGAGTCCCACCAGTCCGTGTTTCGGATGCAGGCAGTGGCTCCCCAGCACAGCCCTTTCCACCATTCCCTGATTTTATGGAGGAGGTACACTCCTGTTGGGATCGACCGGAGTCACGCACACATGCGTGTCGGACCCTCTTCAGGTCTCGGTACTCAAAAAGGAAGTGGCCACCTTGCTGTGCAAGCAAGTCATTCGGCTCGTAGACCCCAACTCTTGCGGAGAGGGGTTCTACTCGAGATATTTTCAGGTACCCAAGAAGGACGGTGGCTTTCGCCCCATCTTAGACCTAAGATTCCTCAACAAGTTCTTGAAGGAAAGGAGGTTCCAAATGCTGACTCACAGTCACATTCTCCAGTCAGTCCGGCCGGGCAACTGGTTCACCACCATGGACTTATGGGACGTGTATTTTCACGTTCCCATTCAGGGAAGCGTTTACGAGTTCTCTGTGCTGCCGTTCGGCCTCTCCCTAGCTCCTTGTACATTTTCAAAGTGCGTGGATGCTATCCTGACTCCCTTGCGATTGCAGGGGATCAGAGTACTCAACTATCTCAATGACTGGCTGATTTGCGCTCATCACTAGAGGGAGCAGTGGCCCACACGGTGATTGTGACACAGCATCTGGCGAGGCTGGGCATAACCATCAACGATGCGAAGAGTCGGCTTATACCGGTGCAGTGCACGACGTACTTGGGGCTCCGGCTGTACGATGTGTGCATACCTGTCGGACGACAGAGTAGCAGCTATTCAGGGTTGCCACTCCCTGTTCCAACAGGGATCGAAGGTCCCCTTGGTGCGGCTCCAAAAACTGTTGGATCTGATGGCCGCAGCCGTATCAGCCATCGAGCTGGGTCTATTACTTATGCGCCCGCTCCAAGCGTGGCTCAATGCATTGTACTTACACCCCAAGCGCGACAGACACCGTCAGCTGACAGTGTCTCACACTTGCTCTGTGGCCCTGCAATGGTGGAAGATGCCCTCTCACCTGCGAGGGTTCCAGGGTGATAGTGTCAAAAGCTTAGCCATAATAAAAACATTCATGAAGTTTTGCACTGTAAACCTATTCGGAGTGAAGCCCAACAAACAGCCGAGCTACACATGATCACAGTGTTCACTGTACGCATTATAATACAAAATATATTTTAGAGATGAGGGACAAACTGTATGGCCCAATTAGCAGTCAGTTAACGATTAAATAGAGATAGCAATAGTAGCTAAAATTAAGTAGCTGTTTAAGTTGAAATCTACTTTACATATTTGTGTTGCATTTTGGAAAAAGGAAATGGTCCGTATTGCATCCCCTAAAAGCCTGATTGACATATTAATAAGACATATTAATCCTCCTAGAGCTTGAGGGTTGACATATATATGGGAGTTTTAAGTAGGGGGATTGATAAGGACCATTTTACCATTTTACCAAAAAAGTTTTACCTTCAAGAAACATTTAGAACCTGTTTTTTAGAAAATGTGTTGTGAGTATCAGTGCTGAAGCAATATATGTGTTAATTTTGTGCTATGAGTTGTGTAGTCCAGATCATATTGAATAATAGGATAGTTTGTTGGGAAAAACACCGAGGTATTTATCCTGGTAATTCCTGTCTAACTTTTTTTAAATTAAAAAATTAATACTTCAAATGGCTCACCATACCTCGCCTTCTGTTTTGTATATTCATAAGATTTTTTTTCTCATTATAAAGCAATGGAAGTATTAATTCCAGTGTTCCCCGTGGCCTTTGCATCTTACTCACCTGCGCCCATAAATAACTAGACTCTAAACACAACATCTATCTATGAAACACTTCAAAATAGAGTTTCTGTCTAAAGAAGAATGCATTTGTAAAATAACATAAAAACACATAAATCAGGATATTTACTTCCAGACAACAAACATTGCCCTCTCTCTTTCATTTTTAAAAGAAGTATTTAAATTAGGTCCAGGTTTTCCTTTTGAATAACCTGGACATTATTTACAATATCCATGTCACCCGAGTGATAAACTTCTTGTAGAAGATCATAACTTCTGTACAGATTGATATAAGATGTCTGACCATCCTGTAGTTCTCTTTAAAAATAAATTCTGCCGATTTTAGTATATTAGCTTTATGCACCAGCTAATCCTTTTAAAGTAGTCAAACATTAAAGTGGATCAGTTATTAGTTCCAATATTCCATCTTAATCCTGGGCCAATGGAGCTGCTCACTGAGTGTAGTCAGTCCCCTAGAGAACAATTCCTGAGACAGATTCTATACAAACTCTGACCTCAAACACCTGGGAAAGGGGAAATTAAACTGTGCGATTAACTGATATGCTGTTAGAAAATGATGGGCAGTGTCATTGCCAGTTTCAGTTTTCTTCATCCTAGTATGCTCATTTATGTTCAGTAGTTTTAATATGGCAATGCATTTGTTCACTGCTGTTGTAAAATGTAAAAACATTTTTATTATCTGCAGCAGTATCAGCAGTATACTAAAATTATGTATTCTGTCCTGCTCACGCCATTACCTTTGCAACCCAGATGAACTAAGTAGCATTGCGGAAAACCTTTGACCTTTGTCATGGAATACCAGGTCAACCCTCTGTTTTCGAAACTCTGACTACTGCTGTAGAAGCAATGCTCCATGTTAAATACAATTTTATTCAAATATAGTTAGGTGCAAAATAGGTCTTAGCTAGTCTATCACATTTCACAAAGGCATAGTAAAAATGATATGATGATGTTTTCTCATTCTATTTCAATGTCTGGATTACTGGTACTGCAATGCACACTTCATTAGCTGTATAAAGAGTAAAACTAAAAGAAGCCAAGCAGATACATGTTTTAGCTTATTGATGTGATTGTTAGAAATGCGCATACTATATTCTTATATACACGATCAAGCCATACATTGTCCTAAATGTTAGTTGCACCAAGCGTGGGTTGAGTGTAATTGTCATGTTATATATACAATGTCCCAGAAACCTAAACAGACTTCTGGAACCAGTGGAATTCTGCAATGCACATATGGTTGCCAGAGAATTGCAGACTGGCCCTTGTGAGCAAATTTAGTACTGTTGCTGTACTATATTGTGTGTATGTGTCTTTTACAGACTTCAGAAGAGGAGTGTCTTCTTAACATGTACATGTGGTATAACATGTGGTATAATGAGCAGATGTGGTACGTTGAAGATGATTTTTAATTGGGTTTTAATGTAATTACCTAAGGAACAGATAGGATAGTGGTAGCTTAGTGTCTTTTAATTAACAAGGTAGACTTATATCTAGAATTTATTTTTATGTGCCCTAAAATGCCACAGATATTCAAACGTGCAATTGTCTTTCCAAAAACTGGTACATTATCATGACAATCTAATGAGAAAATGTCTGTTTTTATTATAGCTAAAATAATTGTCTACATCTACCGTATGTTGGGCAATCAGCCGAAAGTACAAGAGACCAGGGATGGTTGTCACACTTTATACTCTTTCTTGTCTTCTTGTTTGTAATGACATTCTATGAGGTTATGTTCCTAACTAAGTAGAAGAGTAACCTTTAATGTATATAGGGATATTTTAATTGGCGTAGCTTGACTAAAAATATGATATTTAGGCTGTTCAAAAAGCATGGCACACCCCTGCCCTGTACAGGGGTTTGTTGTCACAGAATATGGGATTGCTTTTACAATGGGAAATAATGTGACATCTACATTTTTTATAATAACATAATTGTTTTATGGTGTAATACAGGATGATAATGGCAGATAATGTGATATGTTCTATTTTCATATGAACATAGGCTATATATGATATGACTAAGTCTTATTTCACCAGAACAAGTAGAAGAATTGTGAGGAAGGTTAATAACAATCTGAGATTGACTGCCAAGATATTCAAAGTGAATTGGCTGCAAGTGGGACTGGGGTTTCCATTTCAACCATAGGTTGAGTATTGCATGGTGAAGGTATCAATGGTTACAGGCCAATAGAATAAAATCAAGGTACTGTAATGGCCTAGTCAAAGTCCCAATCTAAATCCGATTGAGAAGCTCATTGACAAATATCCTAATAGTTTAAAAGAGGTTATTATTGCTAAAGGTGCCTGAACTAGCTATTAATTCCATTTTCATGAATACTTTTGAATTAGCATTTTTGGAGTTTTGCAAAAATAATTGCTGAAATAAATAATTGTAAATAATCTATTTCTTTTACCTTTTTTTTCCTCATCCACAAAAGCAAAACTTTTGCTACATAAGATTTTTCCTATAATTATTTGTTTTCGAGAAATTTCTAGAAATTATAAATTTCCATTGGAGTATGTAAACTTTTGACTACAACTGTATGAATGTACAGCTATGGTCAAAAGTTTTGCATCATCCTATAGAATTAACTTATTTTGCTTCATAAAGTCGAATGAAACCTGCTGAATAATGTTACGTTAACATATTGAATTATGTACCTCTGTGTAATTTTCCATATAGTTAATGAAATACTGACAAAAAATGAATCATATGATGTTTCAAAATCTAACATGAAATACTGCACTACTATTATGGCTTCCGGTGATATCATTTTGTAGTTTATTTGAATCCATAATGTTAAATAAAATCCCTAAATTCATATAGTTGTTGTTTTTTTAATTATGTCTCAATCCTAAAATTCTAGGTGATGCAAGACTTTTGGCCATAGCTGTATATATGTATGGGCTATTGCTGGGCCAGTTGTCACATGTGACAACTGACCCCAAACATTATGTGACAACGTGTCCCAACCAGACATTACACATTTTCTTGCAGTCCCATGTCTTGTCTCACTGGTTTTGCTCTTAACATATAACAAGATTTCAAAGTTTTACTTACAGTATGAAAAAATGAAAAAATGTGCTAACTCTTATATGTGACGGCATAGAGATGAAACTGTAGGATTGCGGACTTCTGGACAACAAAACACACATTAGTGTTAGTATTATGTGCTAGTGCCATATAGTGACAAAATGATAGGCACCGGTCTCCCCTATTAGCACTTTGTAATGAAAATGAAAGGGCAGATTCTTTGCCTTTTGAGATTATTGTAAACCAGGTCTTGGATCATGTGATTACCAAAACAGTTGCCCACCCCATTCTTGTATGTACTGTAACTTCCATTCCCCAAAGCAGACATCAGCGCCTGTAGCTAATACAACTCTCCTCAGTCACATCTGTTTTATTACGGATGTGTTGTTTATTTACTTGAAATCATCCTGGATGAGAAAACCCTGCACAATTCAGGTTGACATACTCATTCACAGTGACTGAACCCAAAAGAAGAGTGTAATGTTAAAAGACAAACCATACATTTATAGGACATTAAAACAGAAGCTCTTTGCCAATAATGAAAACAAATTACTCCTTGACAACCATGGCAAATGGTAAATGATGTCATTTTAAGCAAGCACTTTATAAGCTGGTCTATAAATTGCATTTACAAACTAGTAACTAAACTGTTGTTCCAGCCTCTCTATTTGATGAGTGATTTGTTTGGCACAGGTTCCATATTTAACTAGTTTGAAATGGGAAGACAAGATCATCCAGAGGGTGTTCAAGGTGAACCAATTCAAAGCATTCAAATGATGAGTTGAGGGAAAGCAGTGGGGTCATTGTTTCAGATTGACAATGCATTGAACATTTTTGTATACTAAAAGCCTGTGGCAAGGTGTGAACTAATGAAGCACAAGGAGAATTTTTACACAAGTATGAGTACTACACAACTAATATAGTAATACAGTAGCGTCATTGTATAATTTTTTGTAATGGCTGTTCTTATTTCATGTGAGCTGTTTACAAAGCTTTCCACCTTGCGTGGTTTCCATAGCTACCCCCCACCAGGGAAGTCAGAAACCAACTGGTGTGACATTTTAAACAATACGACTACCACGACTACTACTTCTACTACTACTATTACTACTACTATTACTACTACTAGGAACATGTTTTCCATTGGCCGAGACGCCCTTCCGACCGAGGGGGGAGAATTCCTTCTGGAGCTCCTGCTGCACAACCCCCACCTAGGTGCGCAGGCGTTGGGGTCCCCCTCGGTGCGGCGCATGCGCTGGTCTCGGCCAAGGTGACCAGAGTCTGGGATCTCCTGGGTCGCGAACAGCTCGGAGTGGGTGACTCCTGAGTCGCTGGTTGCCAGAGCAGCTTGGGGGACCGTCAGAATGGCCCACCGAGAGATCCAAGAGTGCAAAGCAGCGTTGCACCCAGACTCTGTCAGGTATCTCGAGGGGGTCCTCAGGACCGGGGATCCAACTTCCCTCCCTACCCCAGCTCTCCAGTCCTGCTGATCGAACCCAAGGCGCGGGACCCCTCGGCCTCCCCTCAAGAACAACCTGAGCAGGATCTCGCAGTTCTCCTCGACCCCCCCAGTATATATATAATACTGCTATAGGATCAGTTGAAATGCTTGCAGCATGGTATAATGTATAAGATCATTTGGCTTGCAGTGCTTGTTCAGTTTCCCTACTGGTGAGAAATATAAAAAAAACAAATAGGAGGATCAATCACAGCCTTTGGAAATGGTATGTCTAAAATGATTGCATTATAATTAAAATAATGATTCCTTTATTTGCAATGACAAACAAGCAGTACAAAAAAGATTCTGACATCTGTAGCTTGCTTGACGTTGCTGACAGTGGCAGTTAAAGGGGAGCGGAGAACATCCTCACAATCGGCATAGCAAATCAAAGCAATTTTTCTTGAGTGCTATATATATATATATATATATATATATATATATATATATATATATATATATATATATATATATATATACACACTACCGTTCAAAAGTTTGGGGTCACTTAGAAATTTCCTTGTTTTCGAAAGAAAAGCAAATTTTTGTCCATTAAAATAACATCAAATTGATCAGAAATACAGTGTTGACATTGTTAATGTTGTAAATGACTATTGTAGCTGGAAACGGCTGATTTGTAATGGAATATCTACATAGGCGCACAGAGGCCCATTATCAGCAACCATCAGTCCTGTGTTCCAATGGCACGTTGTGTTTGCTAATCCAAGTTTATCATTTTAAAAGGCTAATTGATCATTAGAAAACCCTTTTGCAATTATGTTAGCACAGCTGAAAACTGTTGTGCTGATTAAAGAAGCAATAAAACTGGCCTTTTTAGACTAGTTGAGTATCTGGAGCATCAGCAATTGTGGGTTCGATTACAGGCTCAAAATGGCCAGAAACAAAGAACTTTCTTCTGAAACTCGTCAGTCTATTCTTGTTCTGAGAAATGAAGGCTATTCCATGCAGAAATTGCCAAGAAACTGAAGATCTCATACAACGCTGTGTACTACTCCCTTCACAGAACAGCACAAAGTGGCTCTAACCAGAATAGAAAGAGGAGTGGAGGCCCCGTGCACAACTGAGCAAGAGGACAAATACATTAGAGTGTCTAGTTTGAGAAACAGACACCTCACAGGTCCTCAACTGGCAGCTTCATTAAATAGTACCCAGAAAACACCAGTCTCAACGTCAACAGTGAAGAGGCGACTCGGGATGCTGGCCTTCTAGGCAGAGTTGCAAAGAAAAAGCCATATCTCAGACTGGCCAATAAAAAGAAAAGATTAAGATGGGCAAAAGAACACAGACACTGGACAGAGGAAGATTGGAAAAAAGTGTTATGGACAGACTAATCTAAGTTTGAGGTGTTCGGATCACAAAGAAGAACATTCGTGAGACGCAGACCAAATGAAAAGATGCTGGAGGAGTGCTTGACGCCATCTGTCAAGCATGGTGGAGGCAATGTGATGGTCTGGGGGTGCTTTGGTGGTGGTAAAGTGGGAGATTTGTACAGAGTAAAAGGGATCTTGAAGAAGGAAGGCTATCACTCCATTTTGCAACGCCATGCCATACCCTGTGGACGGCGCTTGATTGGAGCCAATTTCCTCCTACAACAGGACAATGACCCAAAGCACAGCTCCAAACTATGCAAGAACTATTTAGGGAAGAAGCAGTCAGCTGGTATTCTGTCTATAATGGAGTGGCCAGCACAGTCACCGGATCTCAACCCTATTGAGCTGTTGTGGGAGCAGCCTGACCGTATGGTACGTAAGAAGTGCCCATCAAGCCAATCCAACTTGTGGGAGGTGCTTCAGGAAGCATGGGGTGAAATCTTTTCAGATTACCTCAACAAATTGACAACTAGAATGCCAAAGGTCTGCAAGGCTGTAATTGCTGCAAATGGAGGATTCTTTGACGAAAAGCAAAGTTTGAAGGACACAATTATTATTTCAATTAAAAATCATTATTTCTAACCTTGTCAATGACTATATTTCCTATTCATTTTGCTATATTTCCTATTCAAACTCATTCCATGTATGTTTTCATGGAAAACAAGGAAATTTCTAAGTGACCCCAAACTTTTGAATATATATATATATATATATATATATATATATATATATATATATATATATATATATATATATATATATATATACACTGCTGTGCAAAAGTCTTAGACACATTCAAGAGTTACAATATATATTGATGTTATGAGCATCAACAATTTAGCCTCCACTAGTGTTTTCCACTATTATAACAACTTTGACTGTTATTAATCCAGCTTAGTTTGGGTGAGAAGAAACCAAGCTTGTCATTTATTAATTTTTAATTCACATTGATCAGAATCTTCCAAAACGTGTGATCACAACTCAAAGTAAACTATACATGAGCAGCTAATATGAAGTGTTGTAGTAGCTAATCCATCACATTCAGAGGCATGGCATACACTGAGGCAGCCGAGGCGACTGTATCTATTATTATTTGTTTGCGCATAGATACTCAGCCGTTGTGAAAGCTACATATCATTTCTACTGGCATGTATGTTACATTTAAATAAAAAGCAATGACACTATATAAATAATTTAGTTAATTGTGACACATTGCCTCCAAGAAGAAGCAATACGTTTTCTGTCCAAGGCGCTGAAGCTCTGATGAAGTTGTCATGAGTAACCATAAAACCCGTCTTCCCTTGTACAAGGCGAGAGCACCTTTTTTGAGTGAAAGGTGTATGCGGCAGAGATGGATGGCTCTTTGATAGAAACAGCTTAATTTATTTGAAGTCTTCCCACTGATGATGGGAATGAGAATGTAGAGATGGGAGCCCAGCTAACAAGATTTAAGTTTTTACAGGTATCAGGCTTTTAAAGACTGTCACCCACACCTGTGGTGGTTTTGACAAACTCACTGAGAGCAGAAACTGACCCAAGACTGTCACAGCTACTGGAAGCAGGCTGATCTTTGAGACACAAATTGAACATTTGTGAAACTGCAACAAATATTGTAATGACTGTAATGTATTTTAAAAAATATAAACCCAGCATAAATAAAATTGCAGCAAATTATGAACAGGATTTGAACTAAGAAAATTGAATAAGTGTTAATGTTAGGAAAAACGCTTGTCTGTTTGCCTTTGTTATTAGAGTGTATAAACTCCTGGAAGCAGGTCAGACTCAAAAATAGGGCCTTCCCTGTCTTTAAATTAATGAAGCCTGTACCCTTGGCAGAAGCAGGCATCTGGGGGAACTAAACACAGAGTCTAGGTATTGAAACTTAACAAAAAAAAGTAACCCTTTCTAGACAGAACAAATGTTTAAAACTAAAAACGCTATGTTATACCTATTTGATTTTATTGCAACTAAGCACAGAGGCTTTAAAAAGTATTTTGATCTAATAAGGAACATAATTAAATAAACTCTCTGAAGAGAAATAATATGTTTGAATTAAATATAAACATCATATTTGAACTAACAAGTGTTTTTGCCTGTTTGGGGCTTTAGTGTAATCACAACAGAAGTCTTAATAATGCTGCTATATTTCTCAATATAAACAAGCGTATAGTTTAATGGATTCACAGTCAAGTTTATTATTTAGAAAAGAAGTAAGTTTGATCTGAAAGTAGTCTTTAAGCTAAAACAGGTATTCTAGAATAATTCAAATTGAATATTAGTGTAAATGTTTTATTATAACATAGGAAGTGTTATGTTTGAATATAAGACAATAAAGTGTAAACTGTATTGTGACAGGATGCGAGTGACGTGGTGCAATAATTACAATGTCCAAACCAGATTCTCCCAAAATATCCGTGATTTATTAATAAAGTCCAAAAACAGAATAACCAAAAATAACAAAAGAAAAACACTCCTAACCCACGATCCTCCGTGCACGAAAACTTGCTCTGTTATTCCAGGGATTGTGGTGAGTGATAGGTGCCGTGCTGTGAGGGAAGTGCTCCAGGGATCGTGCTGGCTCAGTGGCTGCAGCCCCTCACTCCTACTCCGCTGCTGTAAAGACAAAAACACAGACAGCACGTAACACCAAACAAAACAAGAATAGCTCCGGCTGGTGGCTCATTCTCTCAGTGCAAAGGGTAGGTACTGACGTAGCTACTTCCCCTTTGTACCCAGCAAACTCCTCCCTGCAATCAACGCGTCACCATGGTTTCTCCAATAGAAGGCTGACTGCAATTGAATCGTCCTGTGTACTTGCAGCTACGCGCCCCTCCTAATATGGTTACCTTCTGGTTTCCACCTACCATCAAGGTGGCACATCTAGGAGGCAGCATACCTTCCCCTTACACAGCGCCCTTTCTGGTTGGGAGGGATTTACAGCATTAATCCTTTCTCTCTTTAGCACATGCATTTAATAACTTCAGTACACAGTGGACCAACTGAAGGAAAATAACACATTTTGTGACCTTTTGTTTACCTGCTCATAGCAAGGCTGTGCTGGACATGAAAAAATAGGTTTTGGCAGCTGAAGCAGGACTTGCTGGTGATCAGCAGTTTTTAATCCAAGGCCTTTCTATAATGAGGGATCTTTTAAAAAAATTAACTAATGAAATACCTTTTGGTAACAGACTAAGGGAGTATATGGTGTAATGTCCGTTCTCTTCATTATATTATATAAATTAATGAAAACTTGGCAACTGAAGCCAGCATTTCATTTAAATGAGAAGAGTTGTCTACAGTATAAGCTCTTATTAGGAAGGTAGCGACCCAATACAGAGGCTTTTGTATTACAAAAGAAAAAGCAACTTTTGGACAGTTACATTTAAAACTAAAAAGGCCATAATGTTGCATTTATTGAAGTTTTACTGCAGTAATAAACATTTATTTATTTATTTATTTACAGGGAAACTTAAAAGTTTAAAAGTGAAATCATTAAAATTTGTCTCAGACACACAGTATAATTCTGGAATGGCATTAGACCTTCAAAAGATAAGGCTTAGTCTTTGGCACAGAAAAAACAGGTTTCGGTGTTGGCTCTTAAAAGTGGGATTTGCCAAACCTTGAATGATAACCAACAGAGGGTGCTTTAAAAAAGTCAGGAGTATGTACCTCATTATATTAAGAAAATAATGAGAGCTTAGTTATAAAAATGTTCTTGATTATTAAAAGTTGTCTGGATACGTTGCAAGCCCAGCGCACGAACAATACACTACAGGAGTCCAAAACATCTCTGTCCTCCTTAAACGTCTCCCCTGATTTTAAGAATGTGCTCAGAGCAATACAAGAAGTATGTGTGAAATCTGACAAAGTCAATGGCAGAAAGAGCAAGCCCTAGTTCCCAGGGCACAGGATTCCTGATTCATACCGCACAGTATCTGATAGAGCTACTCAATGTGTTTTAGTATGAGAGTGCTCAAGGGTGGTTGTATTTCTGTACTGTAACTACTTTTGTCCTATAACAGCATTATGACATCAGAACAAAACGTAAGCTCAAGGCAGATGCCCTGGCAGATGTTAGCTGCTTGAGCCCTTACCTGGGAAACCTTTTTTTTTTTAGCTCCAATGCACTCAATTTCAATGAAACCACTGGGAGATGAATCAGAGAATTAGGGGGCATGGATATATTCAGTTAACTCCTTAGGTGTGTGTGTGTGAAAATTGTTTAGCTGTGAAACAGGCATTTTAATGCAAGTAAACAGACTACTTCACACTGCAGTAGGAGAAGTAAACTAGTAAGATGTGTATGAAATGTATTTAGGGATATGATAAATGATCTCAACCAGATAGCAATTCCTTAGCAATAATAGCATATTGGTATGTATATCTTCTACACACCTCCAGCATTCTTCTTTCAAGAAATACAAAAACATGTTTTTTTTTTCTTTTACAACTGGGTTCTGCTTATCTTTGGAGCTGCTGTGATATACATAGTGTACAGTTACAACAACATATTTTTTAGACATGCCATACAATCACCTTGTCTTCAGAGAACTGGTGTAATTCATGTTCTGTACTATTCAGCTACTGTAACGCACACAACTTGAAAGGACTGTAATATTTTGAAAAGGCTTGCTTTTTTTCTACAATAAACAGCCTGTCATTCCAGACAGTGTGAATAGTTTGATGATGTTGGTATTGATGTCTCAAAACAACCCTGTAGTACAGAATACTAAGTAAAAGACGATGTTGAATTTGAATGATGGTTGTTTCAGTTTCATTGGGTTGTTTTGCCTTGTGTTGAGGACTAAGGAGTGGTTTTACAGGTCTTGATTAGCACACATGCTTTATTTGTTTCCCAATATTCATACTTAACAGGTTCTGTGAAACCTTAGGTTAATGTTCTAAAGTATGTGTTCTGCCTGTTAATTGTATTATAAAAATGTTAACCATTTTTTGCTTCTCACAAATAGCCTGCATCTTAAATTTGATTACAGTATAGTGATGCGTATATTAAAATTGGCAAAAAAAGACTTGACTCCCCAAGTACACAAACATCAACGTGACTGACTGCCGAGAAAAGATGATCTAGAATCATCCATGCCATACAGGCAGCCATTTTCAAAGAAACGTCATTAGCTTCCTGATGAATTCAAAGATAAGCTTTTACAATGTCTGCGTTTCTAACAAACATTATCAAATTGAAGAGATCGGAAATGCTAATCAGACCCCCATATTTTTCGACATGCCAAGCAATACTATAGTTCAGAAATTGGAAAAACAGGTGTGAGTAATCCCCATAGCGTATGTTATGTTCTGTTAGTTTTAAATATATAACAAATATGTAAATATATAACAAATATAAATATATAACAAAAGAAAAAGAACACTAAAAGAACAAGTCACTGTAGAGCTGCCAATAAATGAGAGATTGATAAGCAAAAGATGCTAGATTTAGTTATATATATATATATATATATATATATATATATATATATATATATATATATATATACTGTATATACACAATATTCTTTAATTTAAGATGCCCTCGAATTATCCACCCTCAATTTGAGGGAAAAAATAAAACATTAAATAAATATGCATTTACAAAGATACAACCTCAATTATTATTATTTTATTATTATTTATTTTTTAGCAGACACCCTTACCCAGGGCGACTTACAGTTGCATACAAAAAATACATATCAAGAATTACAGTACAATTAAGAGCAAGATACAAAATACAATGACTTCAGTCCTAATAAGAGCAAATACAAAACACAGTACGATTTGATATCGGGGCAGTTCAGGAGCAGATAACAGTGTTGATAGTTTCATCAGTGTTAGATATGAGTGCAAGTGAAATACAAAATACTACAGATTGGGTTAAGTGCAGGATTAAATACAGTAAGATAGGGAGCAGATAAGTGCAAGTTAAAGTGCATTAAAGGCATAGAGTGTTATACAGTCCAGAAGGGAAGAGTTGAGTTTTACAGGTGTTGTCTGAATAGGTGTGTCTTGAGGAGGCGGGGACTGGGCAGTCCTGAATTCCGTAGGAAGGTCATTCCGCCACTACAGGGTGAGGGTGGAGAAGGAGCGGGCTCTAGAGGTAGGGAAGCATAGAGGAGGTACAGCCAGTCTTCTAGTGCAGGCGGAGCGGAGAGGTCGGGTGGGGGTGTAGGGAGAGATAAGGGTTTGGAAGTAACTGGGTGCAGTCTGGTTAAGGCATCGGTAGGCGAGTACAAGAGCCAGTGAAGTGAGCGGAGCAGTGGCGTAGTGGGGGAGAAGTGAGGCAGAGAGAACATCAGACGAGCAGAGGAGTTCTGGGTGAGCTGGAGCGGACAGGTGGCGGATGCAGGGAGGTCGGCCAGGAGAGAGTTGCAGTAGTCTAGGCGGGAGAGTAACAGGGCCTGGACGAGGAGTTGCGTGGAGTAGTTGGTGAGGAAGGGTTGGATTCTTCGTATGTTGCTCAGGAAGAAACGGCAGGTGCATGCTAGAGTGGAGATGTGCTGGGAGTAGGAAAGGCAGGGGTCCAGGGTTACTCCGAGGTTCTTAGCTGAGGAGGAGGGAGAAAGCATGGTAGACTCCAGTGGAATTGAGAGTGAGAGATCAGAGGAGGGGGAAGATGAGGAGGGGAAGAAAATGAGGTCAGATTTAGAGAGGTTGAGTTTTCGGTGCGAGTGCATCCAAGAGGAGATAGCAGCAGACAGGTAGAGATACAGGAGGGGATGGTGGAGTCAGAGGGGGTGAAGGAGAGGAAGATCTGCGCATCATCAGCATAGAAATGGTATGAGAAACCATAGGATGCGATGAGGGGGCCCAGGGAGCAGGTGTAGAGAGACAACAGGAGAGGACCCAAGACTGATCCTTGGGGAACTTCTGTTGAGAGAGGGTGAGGTGTGGAGGTTGAGCTGTGCCAGATTACCTGGTAGGTGCGGTAGGAGGAGAACCAGGCCAGAACAGTGCCAGGTCAGCGAGACAGGATAGGAGAATAGAGTGATCGACAGTGTCAAAGGCATCAGAGAGATCAAGTAGAATTAGGACAGAGGAGAGAGAGGCAGCACGAGCAGAGTTTAGCGAGTTAGTGACAGACAGGAGAGCAGTTTCAGTGGAGTGAGCAGAGCGGAAACCAGACTGGAGAGGGTCAAGCAGAGAGTGCTTAGACAGGAAAGCAGAGAGCTGGTGGTGTACTGCCTGCTTGAGGGTTTTAGAGAGGAAGGGTAAGACGGAGACAGGACGTTAGCTCTAGAGGGAGTGGGGTCGAGGGTAGGTTTATTGAGGAGGGGGGGGTGATAGAGGCTTGTTTGAATGCAGAGGGAAAGAGGCCAGAGAGGAGAGAGATGTTGAGACGGGAGGAGGTGAAGGGAGTAGAGCAGGAGCAGCAGCTTGAAAGAGGTGAGTGGGAATGCAATTACGCATATGGAGGCAGTTTGCGGCCATCTTCTTTATGTGCTGCATCTCATTTTTATCTTCTTTATGTGCTGCATCTCAGTTTTTCTCCCAATTTGTGAACTGTGGAATTGCTTAGCATGTTGAAACATACTGTGCCTAATACCGAAATGCTGACATTGTAAAAGCTTCTTTTTGAATTCCTCAGGAAGCTAATGATGCTTTTTTGAAAATGGCTGCGTGTATGGCATGGATGATTCGAGATCGGGCAGTAACATTTTTGTTTGTTTTTTTTCTCAGCAGTAAGTCACGTTGCTAGCAACTTGTGTATTCGGGCAGTGAAGTATTTGTTTGTCTTTTCTCAGCAGTCAGTCACATCTTTTGTTTGCCGATTTTAATAGACACAGAAGAAGAAAAAAATGTTTAAAGTGTGTCTTAATTTCGAAGGAATACGGTATTCAAGGACAAACTGCTGCATAACTGAAAGGCTAGAATTGTTTTTCTGTAAGCATTCATGGGATATGGAAATGTACCCAGATGAATATATTAGTAACTTGTTGTTTATGTGTGCTGTAGATAACACATGTATGCATTAATGTGGAGCAAAGACCCAAGAAAATGAAAAATGGAAATTAAAATAACTGTGAAGGAACTTGGTCTGTCAAAAGGTTTGAATAGTTCATGAATATTTTCTAGCCGGGTGCATTTAAAAGATACCAGCGATGCAAAATATTGTTGATTTAATGAGCAATTCCAGAGCTTCTGAGATCATTTATGTATTTTTTGTAGTAGATGCATTTTTTTGTTTTTTAATTTTCATTTTTGTGCGGCGAATGAGTGGATTATTGTACAGATGGCTGGGTGAATAGAACAGACAACTTAAAGCATTTTTATATATTAAACAAAAGCTTTGTTTAATGTTATCTTATCTGAGTTTTAAAAGATATCATTTGTATGTTACCTTTAAAATAAAGGTGGGGGTTTAATTTCCAACACATCTGATGGATTTAACACAAAATGTAAGCAACTTCAAACAGTTTTTACATGTTCATTTCAAGCTGCTGACAGGTGGGTCTATTCAGCGGAAAATAATTCTGTCCCCTGGGTTATTTAGAAACCTTGTTGAAGTCAAAGAAGCCTTTGACTAGAAATGTAGTCATTTGCATATTTATTTAAATATGTTGCAGCTATGGGACCAGTGTTCAAACCTTTAATGAACAAATGCATGCCATCTCTCTAGCTGGGAGGTAGACTATTTTTGAGTACAATGTCAGTCTTAGCAATCACAATGTGGCACCACTGTTCTCCTGATGTGACTTTTTAGAAAGTGAGGTATAAAGATGTGGTTCGTACCTCACAGAACAGATGGGTTTTAAACACATTTTCTGCAGTAAAAAAAACCTAGCCTGATTCACAGTTCATTGTTAAGAATTCCCAACAGCATTCAAGGTCATCAGTAATGACGTATACTGGTATTTCAGTGGGGTCAAGTCTTCATGTGTAATAAAGGCAATTTAGGAATTACTGCAGTTAATAGCGTTGATGTCATAGTGCACAGAATTATAGTCAACACTGTTATGAGCACATCTGCCGGCAACACATATTGGATTAGAATTTAGGCTTTTAAGTTTTTTTTATTTTATTTTAGTATTGTAGTAAACTCATATTCTGTAAGTAGATACTGGAGGATTGTTAAATATTTAATAATGTGGGGTCATTATATTTACTCTGTAGATGTTTTCCTCATAGGAAGGTCCAAGTTGTATTTTTTTTCAGAAGCTGTTGACGTGAGCATTGCAATTGCTGCAGTAAATATGCAAATATATATATATTTTTTTAAATATTTATATATTTTTAAATATTTACATTATGGCCAATATGAGAACATCAGCCACCACATTGTTGCATGCCACCTGCATATTAAATTAATAAAACAGTTTGTGATTCCAATAAGCTGCTGTAGCCACAGCAGGGGCATGCAGAGACACATGGGTACAGTTACTGTAGTTGGTCCTGGTACACAGAGATTGTGTGCAACTTTTTGTTCGTGTTTAGGAAATGAAAATGAAAAAGTGTGAAAAGTAGCAGATCTTGAAGTATTGCACTGTATTATTTGTACCATGTCGGTCATTTCAGCAGGTGCATTGATTCAAACAGGTTATTCCACAATACTGGTTCAGTTAAATGTATATGATATTGGTGATCTGTGGAATCAGGTAATAACATTAGTAACAAATATTCCTCAGAAATGAAACCAATTCTGAATGCACGTTTTCTGATCAAAACGTGGTATGTGCTGAGTTCAGTTCACAAACTGTCAGACTTGGCTGTCACTTCAAAGGGTCACCATGTTTGCACATGGAGCATTAGGGTTTGTTCATGTTTTAAAGAACAGCAACAGTGTTCATGTCATCTGTGAACCACTGAGTTCAATGAGTATACATCACCCATGCTGTGCATTCAGCAACCCCACAGTAAAGCCATACATTATTTAGAATTCCGCTGATTCAAGCTTGTTCACTATACATATGGTATCGGTATTTGTATCGTATTCATCTCTAGTGACCCTGCAATTGTCTCTGTGTATGTGGGTATGAGAGTGGCTGGGTATGTTTCAACATTGCCACCAAATGATGGAACTGTAAAATAAAAATAAAAAGAGGCTACTTGCGATTTAAAAAAAATACAGAATCTTTTAATGTTTCAATATTTTGTCTTCACATTCCTTGTAATGAAATGCAGCTTTACAATGTTGTTTATCTTTGTACAGTACAGTATGTTTGTTGTTTCATTTGGCAGGTCAGAATGCTTCTCTTCAAATTCAAAGTGAACACAAGAAAGAATGTACTGTCCTAATGGTTTAAAAAAGGTTTAAAGTGAAACACTTATGCATCATGTGTTTAGCTGTGCCCTGCTGCACTCATAGCTTTAAAGAAATTGCAGGCGAATATCGTACTTTACAATGATGGGAGAAAGTTCAAAGAGAGGCTGGTACACTGGTTTAGATGTCTTTGCTCACAGGGTTTTATCCAAACTGTTACATTATTAAGCAGAACACGAGAGAGATGCGACTCGTTTTACCAGAGTTGGGAAGCTGGCTTTGGGGTTTTTTTGTGTAATTTTTTTTTTTTTTCACAAATGTATTTTGGAAAGTGGAATGTCTCAAAAGGCTTTATTCATTACATTCATAATTCTCAGTATCTAGCTTATAGCACTATCCATCACACAAATATAGGACATCATCTTAAAGCCTTTTACTCAATTATATTATTTGCACAGAGTGTTTTCCTAACATGGAATATCACACCGGTGTGTTCCTGCAAACAATTACGCTTCATTATAAAACACAATTATAATACAAAAGGGTGGGTTTTGGGGCGTTTTGGGTGGCCAGTTTCAAATAAAGAATCTGTCTGTTTGGTTCCCTCATCCTTGTGAAGATGTATACACATGTTCAGATCAGTTCAACGAGTTAGGCCTCGTACTGTAAGTTTTCATAGAAGCACTCAAACAGGAACAAGTATGAAAGCAGTATGTGCACCACTATGCATAATTAACCAATAACATTGAATGGGCACGAATGCAATTCAAGCCCACTAAATCAAGGAGCATCTCTATAATTAAAGGTAAAGTAGTAGATAAAACGTTCATTAATGGTGAGGCAATACCAACAGTGTCTGAGAAGCCAGTGAAGAGCCTTGGGAGATGGTACGACGGGGATCTAAAGGACACAGTTCGTGTGGGAGAAGTTAGACAACAAGCTGTGGAAGGGTTGAAGAGCATAGACAGCAATGCTTTACCAGGCAAACTAAAACTCTGGTGCTTTCAGTTTGGCCTACTGCCAAGGTTGCTGTGGCCACTGACTGTGTACGAGGTTTCTGTGACAACAGTAGAGAAGCTGGAAGCTTTAATCAGTTCATACATCAGGAAATGGTTGGGAGTTCCACGCTGCCTCAGCAGAGTGGGACTTTATGGTAAAGGAATACTGCAGCTACCGGTCTCTGCTCTAACCGAGGAGTTTAAGTGCGCCAAGGTCCGACTGGAAATGACATTAGTAGAGTCACGCGACAAATGCGTAAGGGAGGCAGCACCTGTGTTGAAAACTGGAAGAAAGTGGGTGGCAAAGAAAGCTGTGGAGGATGCAAAGGCTGCCCTTCGAAATTGGTGATATCATGGGGCAAGTTCAGCATGGAAGAGGGGTCTTGGTCTCAGTTTAGCTCCTCCTACATGGCACAAGGCAGCCCCAGCGAACGGAGGAAGCTTGTAGTCAACGAGGTGCAAAAGCAGGAGGAGAGGATGAGGTGTATAAAGGCCATTTCCCAGGGCAAGCAGGAGAATGGATGAGATGGGAGAGTGTGGAACAATGCAAGATTGGCTGGCAAGACCTATGGTCAATGGAACAGAGCAGGATCAGTTTCCTTATAAGGTCAACATATGATGTTCTCCCATCACCACAGAACCTAAACCTCTGGGTAGGAGAGGATCCCTCATGTCCTTTGTGTTCATCACCTGCAACATTAAGGCACATTTTGACAGGATGTAAGGTGGCTCTTAGCCAAGGACGGTTTACTTGGCGCCATGACCAGGTGCTGCGATGTTTGACCTTAGCATTGGAAGACAAGCGTAACATGACCAATAAGTTGCCACCTGTTCCATCAAAACATTACACACAAATGACAACATTCCTCCGCCCAGGAGAGCAGCCACCAAGAAAAGGTGTCAAAACCAATCCTCGCCCAGGACAACTGGAAGCTGCTAGAGACTGGAAAATGCTGGCAGATGTTGGTCAATGGCTTATTTTTCCACCTGAGATTGCCACCACAAACCTTCGACCAGATATTGTCTTGTGGTCTGGATCAGCACGCCTTGTTCACCTGGTAGAGTTAACAGTGCCATGGGAGGATGCTGTAGATGAGGCGTATGAGAGGAAGAAATTGCAGTATGCTCAACTAGCCACTGAAGCGGAACAGCGAGGATGGAGAGTCTGGGTTTACCCAGTGAAAGTGGGATGTCGAGGA
>CM060262.1:13152069-13491976 GCA_030684275.1 Acipenser oxyrinchus oxyrinchus
GTAGTTATCACTATAAGCCACTCCAGGGTGTGTACTTTCTCTTGCTAGAACACTTCTTGGCTGGTTAAAAGCCAGTGACGTGTATTATTTGACACAACCTTGACAAGCTTATTACTTAATTTTGACCCCTTGTTCGTTATATGATGTAAAATAATATATTACAGTAGAATGTATAGTCTTATTATAGATAATATTCTTATTTCCATATTAACACGATGCATTTGGGTGGCAACACTTGACCAGGTAGCATTATAGCCTACCCTTACTTTGGTCTGAATAAAAATGTAATATGATTATGGTTTCTTAACATCTTTTTTTTTTTGGGGGGGGTATATCTTTTAATAGGATCACCAAAAAAAAACACCTTTGTTATCCTTCTTGTATATGGACCAGCACGGCTAATCCTATCCTTAACATCTTATTGGTGATCCATTGTTATCCCTTATAGCAAGTGGATTATCAGGGTGAGTGGTCACATCTTCTCAGGAATGCTAGCCCCTTCGTAAAGACAAGCTACCACAGTGCGTCTTTTTAGCGTATCTTTCACCAGCAATAGAAACCCGTCTGGAGCAGGATCCTACATCTTTATAGCAATCCCCTTCTCACAGTCATGGGGGTGACATTCATAAGCAGCCTATTGTGTAACTTTTACAAGATGTATTGACCTTTGTTATGAAGGCTCTGGGAGAAAGCCTGTCACTTGAAGAGCAATTAAAAAAGAAAAAAAAGAAATCGAGTCTGGTGTTCATTTGAGAATTTGTGCGTTTTTCTCACTAAGCTGTCGCTCACTATAATTATTTGTACAGTTTTCTACAGATTAACAGAAGAAAGCAAACCTTGTTGACCAGTTACAGTTAGTCTATTTTTATTCCCCAATAGTTTTAGCAGTAATGTAGATGCAGTAATGACATATTTAAAGCTCTGTAATAGATCTGGAAGCAAAACAGATATTTTTATTACACTTTATTCCAATACTTTTGTTTTCTTCTTTAACACATAAAAATATTTTTAAAGGGGTACTGCACCTTTAACACTCATCACATGACTTCCAGGCCCTAAAAGGGCTGTGCGAGAGTTGTGAAATAATTTTCTGCCCCATCCCTTCCCTGCTCAAGGAGGAGAGTGAAGGACTGTGGTACGAAAGCATGTCAGAAAGTTTGAGTAACAGACATGGTGTGGTACCCAGCTGGGCATGTTCATTTGCTGGGTTCAGAAGCATTTGATAATAGCGTGGGAGACAGCACAGGCCGGGCGACTTCAGCTGGTTTTAATTACTTTTCTGAACTTTAAGCATCACAGTTAGTGAGGATCTGGTGTTGCTGCCTCAGACATTTTTTAACTGTTTTCTATATTGTGTAACTTGAATAGCACAATGCAGTGGCGGCTGGTGGCCAAAATTTGTGGGTGTTCACATTTGAGATGCAGGTGAGGGTGTGGGGCGTGGGGGGGTGGGGTCCAGGGGGCCAACCTCAGTGGTAGAAGCACTGTCTAGTGGATCTGTTTCTTGTTGGAAGCAATACAAAAAGTTTGCTCTGCAATGTCTTATCGTGGAACATTTTTCAATTACTTTGTTATTTAAATTTAAGTTGTCCCTGAATCTAAATCAATCCCAAGTTCAAAGACCAAACACAGGAAAAAATAAGACCTTAAATGAAAGTCACAATTAAGGCCAAAGCGAAAAAAAACAAACAAAAAAACTCCACTGTAATTAACAATGAAGTAGATTTTTTATTTTATTTTCAGGACCTAATAAAAGACTGATCAGCTACAAACAAGCAGTAAAACAATAGTAATTTAAAACACCTAGGAATACAAATGCCTGACTAGGCTATCAACAAGATTAATATATATATATATATATATATATATATATATATATATATATATATATATATATATATATATATATATATATATATAAAGTGAAATGTTGAAAAAAAAAAAAAATCGAATGTACTGTGAAATTTAAATGTGTATTTATTTAAATTTAAGTTGTCCCTGAATCTCAATCAATCCCAAGTTCAAAGACCAAGAACAGGAAGAAATAAGACCTTAATGGAAGTCACAATAATATAAAATATTCTATAAATAATATTAAAATACAAATATACTGTATAGTATATTTATTAACTGATTACTCCAAACAGCCAGTAGTGGTCAGTAAATTAACAAAAAAAGAAAAAAAGAAAAATTGCCGAACACAGCAAGATATTACTGAGCTTAAGTTAAAGCACTGCTGAAGTTGAACAAATAAGACAAATAACATTAATTTCAAGTTAGACAAAAGATTGACTTGCATTGACGTGCATTTTATTTTCATATTTAAACAGCTTACACAGCTGGTGTCTTTCCGCAAAGTAACACACCATGCAAGTAGAAACGAGAGTCGAAGTCGTGCTTCTCAAATTTATAGCCTTTGTTGTTTTGGCACATGCTCGCTGATCGCCTGATTACCGTGTTCACTAACCGGCTGCGCTTCATCCAGACATTTTTAAGCCAATCGTAGCCAGTCCTGGCTGACAGCTGGCTGCTACTGCACATGTGCAAAGCGCATTTGGGCGCTCACATTTCTGAGTGAGCACAGCCCGGGTTCAGCCCATTAAACAGATGGGATGAACGGCATTGTTGACGTGCCAGTGTCACGTGAGAGGGGGGAAATGAAACGCACAACACCCAGAAGGGAAGGGCAATTCATTAATAAGAGACTGGGGGTTCAGCGAGCAAGCAAACACTGTTAACCGGCCACACCTGGCACAATGGCTGCTTAAACAAGACCACACCTTTTTTTTGTCCATCTCTTTTTATTTATTTATTTTTAAATGTATTTATTTATTTATTTATTTTTAAATGTATTTATTTTATTTTTTTTTAAAGTAGCAGGCCCCACTAATGTGACTAACTTTCTGATGGTCATCGTTCATTTGAAACTGAAATCTTACTCAAAGATAGCAAGGGTTGCTAAGCAGCTTACCTGTAGGCCTCTTTGTTAGCCTGTGATTGTGGAGGGGATACATCTGACATGATTGTCACTGCCCTTATAAAAACTCACTATAGTAACAGCATAGCAAAGTGTAAAAAAGCATTGTTTTCCAAACATGAAGCTCTAGATTGAATGTTGCCCTGTCTGTGGATTCTGTGACAGACAGGTGATCCCTGGATCACATTGCCTTTCTTTTGACCTTCTTTTAATTGCTTTTTAAGCCATTTCTTCATGTGGCCTTTGTGTGTTTTTTATTACTCAGTGGGACACCCTGAAAAGTGTTGAGGGAGATACATATATATTACAAACCTCAATGCAAATAAGACAGCCAGAATCCATGCTTACTTCAGTCTAAAGGCAAATTCCCATAAAAACGACTCTCAAAAAGCTTTTTAATTCCTGTTGGAATTTTGCATAGTTTTTTTTCTCTTGTGTTTTTTCACAGTATGAAATTCAAAAGACCCGGAAAAACATCCACCAAAATATATATTTTTCACAGAACACATTTTAAGAGACATTTTAAGTCAACATCATAAAAAGCAAAATATATAAAAAGATTTTCAGTTTTCTATTACATATTTTCATTTTCTTATATTTTGTAGGGGTAGACATCTGCAGAGATGTCTATAGTTAAGACTCGTGGGGATAGCGACTGTGGGGGTGCGGGCCACAAGAGGAGGTGTTACTTCTGTACAAAACCACTTATGTTGTGTTGGTGCAGTCACTTAAATGGTGACTTAAGAAAGCTCTGTCAGCTAATGTCTTCCTTTTTAGGACTTCTAAGCTCCACATCCCACTCTACTGTAAGAAGCCCCATTGGATTTCACTGGGGTTTGGCCCATGTACACTCTGCATCCAGGTTAGCTGCAGATAAGCTTTGTTTTTATACTTTGTTACAGAACTGCATTATTTGTTCCCCAAATAATTGTCAAAAACATATGTGCACCATGTAGCCTGACTTCTGTATCATGCTTTGGCTAACAACTGCTTTATTAGCACCCTGTCAAAACTGTCCTTTTAGTGGCAAAACAAACATCTAGAGTACAATAGGCCACATATTCAGATTAAGGCTAGAAGAATATGATTATTCCAAAGAAGATGTGTGGAATAACTATCTTGCAGATTGTTAGTGGAATATTAGCTCATGTAAACAGAGTATTCTGAACATTTGCCTTTCTATATCCCTGTGCTGTGTAATCAGCAGCTGTTTACCTGGCTCAATACAGAGAGACCCAATGTCCTACAAATAACAGTGCATCTGGGGCACCCTGGATTTGAGGGTTGCCGCTGGCAGGAAGTATAGTGACACTTAAAACTGCAGATGTGCACAGAGATATGGCTTTGACTGGCCTTAATTACAGAGTACTTCTCCATAGGATTGCTGTGGAGCCAAGGAATGCAGGGTTTAAACCCTTTTTGTGTATTATTCTGCCAATAGGACCACAGTAACTGCAAATAAGTTGAACGCATTCTGTAATTTACCGGTATGTAAATGCATGCTAACCCTTCTGTTTAATACAGAATGTAATTGAGGAAATCAAAGCATGTGTATATTATCAGCTATTAAGATGTTATTTTACACTGCAACTCGAAACATGTACTGTACAATGTGCTTAAATGTTGTTCTAGCCATAGCACCCATGGGTACAACAGTGCATTTCTTTGCATGGGATCCACAAAGTTGGAGTACTGTTGGCAGTGTTGCCAGTTCCATAACTTTCCCTGAATGACCCTGGTAGAAGGGACACAGCCTGTTTAAATGCTTTCTGTGCAGTGGGGAGGAAGTCGTTATGTTTGTTTAAACTGAGCTGCCCTCTTTGAGGGCATTCAGCCATGTGGGACATTTTAGCGGGAGCAAGCTAAGCTGTCTGTGCAATACCTGGCTGACTGGACACTTTGATGATATTGTTGTATTGCGGATGACTTGCGCTGGTATGAAGAATATGTTTCAGGACTGCACGTACAGTATTTCCTAAAACCACTAGCCAAGGGACAAGTGGTTTTATTGTTCTAGTCTTTCCTAAAACAACTTGTAAATAGTTATTTTGCTCTCTATTCCATTAATAACAGGAAAGGTTATTTTGAAATTCTATCAGTGCACATGAGTTCAGATTACTGTAATTTTTGTTTTTTTTGGAAATTGAATCAGAATATACAGAGTAGTTTTCTGAAAACTAGCTATTTTCTGTGTTTACTGTTCTTGGAAGAGTTTACTCAGCAACAATAATAATATTCCATAACAAGCATGTTATCTTCTACCATGCTGTGAATTCAAAATTTCAGTAACATGAAAAACAATCTACTCTATGTAAGTTTCACGCACACACACACACGCACACACAGGGAGTACCTCCATATTCCCCTAGATTCTGATACTCTTAATAACTTCTACAAAAGAATGTCCTTTGTAAGTTTCATGACAGTTGTATCACCAGTTATCTCTCTCTCTCTCTCTATATATATATATATATAATGCAGCCCCCTTGTATCCCATGAATAGATTCATCCATTTCTGGTAAAGAAAGTCCTTAGCAAGTTTCATCACATTCGACACGTGCTTCTGTAGCTACTGTATGTAAACTGTAAAAAGAGTTGACATACAGAAAGGCAGTTGGCCTCCATATACCCAGAGATTATGATGCATTATATAACGCTTTGAAACTCTTGGGCAGGCAGGTCTCTAGATATATCCAAATCTGTAGTGTGAAAATATGAACAGAAGGCTTTAGTAAACTTAACATTATTTGCACTAAAAATGATTCTGACAGTTTAGATGGAATACCTAAACCCAAGTTTAAAAACACATTGCACTAATTAGTTATCTCTCTAAGCTATTTGGCAAGTTTTAAATGTCAGTATTAGCAAAGAAAAATATACTTTCAGAATGGAGAAACTACGTAGTACAGAGAATACTTAATACAGAGTGTTTGAGAAGGACACATATTGCACAATTGAAACTATAATATATTGTATAAATCTATGGATACTGGAAGATTGGCAAAACCGAATACTTTGTTGTGAAACTTTATTCGACTTTGCCAGGATTTTGATATTCTTCCCTGAATTTGACAGATACAATGAACACAAGCTTAAAGCTTTATCTGAAGTAAAATAAAATTAGCATTTCAAAAGACCATAGATGGTTAGAAGATGACATCATGGTACAGTATTCTGAGAGAATGAATGCCAACTTGATTGCAAGATTACATGGGACAGTATAGTAATGTCTTGTATCTCTCCTGCCATTGCACATTGGAACTAGGAACGGATGTAATCGGGGCATTGAAATGTGTGAAGCTTGCTACGGTCATGGCACAAGGCTATGTCTTAACTGTCACTAAATGTATCAGCAATGTACATCAGTGCAAACTATATATACACTCCACCTTTCCAGCCTGTCAGCAGACAAGCTTACTCACTCACAATTGTACATCCCCAAGGACTCTTAAACAGAGCCTGGGAAAAGAATCATTTGGACGTTTTCAGCAACATTTATTTTCCAGTATAAATATCAACTAAGAGTGTAGCTTGCAAGCTCTAAGCAATACAGACCGTCTTGACCCTCCTGCTGTGGTGTGTTGTGTGTAAACAAAAGTGGTTAAGAAGTAGAACTCACACAGGATTGCTTACATCCCAGGAATCCACATCTAGACTTTTTGCTGATGCGATAAAATCGTGTTGCCTTTTCTGTGTTTGGGTTGCCCTTTTGTTCCAGACAGATCAGAGGTGCAAAGCACGACTCTTAACACGTGTCTAGACATGCGAAGATTTTTTAAAGGTACCTTTTTCAAAGGGCATTGGAAACAAAGGGCCGAACTGCCTTGCAATGTTAAACTGAGGCATCATTTTGAAAAATGCCCACCAATCACCCTCACCCCATTGCTTAGAGACTTGTCTCATTGTTGTTGTTTTGGGAAGCAGAGGTTGCAATTCAAATATCAGCAATTTATAAAAAAATTTAATTTTCTTTTTTTAATTTAGTCGTCACCAATTTTTTTACCCTGGTTTTTCTCCCCAATTTAGTATGCCTAATTATTATCTGTATCCTCGGCTCACCACTCACAACCCCCCCGCCAACTCGGGAAACGACGGCTGGAACACGCGTCCTCCGAAACGTGCTCCTGCCAAGCTGTCATTTTTCGCACTGCAGATCCACAGCGATGCCACCAGACCTATAGTGCCGGAGGACAACACAGATCTGGCGGCTCCACTGCTGAACCACAGGCGCCCTATCGGCCACAGGGGTCGCTGATGCACGGTGAGCCTTGGATTCCCCTGCCGACCTAAGCCCTCCCTACCCGGGCAGCGCTCAGCCAATTGTACGCCGCCCCCTAGGAACTCCCGGTGATGGTCGGCTGTGACATAGCCTGGATTCGAACTTGCAATCTCCAGGCTATAGGGCACATCCTGCACTCAGCTGAGCCTTCACTGGATGCACCACTGGGAGCCCCTTCATTAATTTTTAATGACTTTCATATCTATTCTTCTCATGCAGCTTGAAAGAGAACAGCCTAATACTAGCGAGACATATATATGGGCCCAAGTGGCAAACTCTGGTTGCCACAGTTACCTGGCTTGCATAGAGCTAGTATTCATTAATAGTAAAAATAATAGATATGACATCTTTTTTTAATTTATTTTTTAAACATTTTTATATGTAATCATTTAATCTATATACTATATCACATATTATCAGTGTTCATAAATGTTCATTTATGTTTTAAATGATAAAACTGGTCAAATGTACCAGAAGAATAAATAAATAAAAACATCGTTCCGCATCTGCAACTGTTTTTTTTTCCAAGTTCTAAAAGAATGGACTTCAGCATTTGAAACAAAATGTCCACGGCAGTGTTTTCCCAAGATAAGTTTCCAGTGCTTGCTCCCTCCAGAGTTGAATGGGCTGCAGTCAGCTTGAGGGAAAAGGAATGTTTCATTTCTGCAGAATGCTGGAAACAAAGCCCTAAGTACTGAGTGACTCATAGACTTTTTCTTGTGGGAGTGAGGCTGTTTCCTGTCAGGCAGAAGCAAAACACAAATACACCAGGCCAAAACAAATCCAAGAGAAATTAATTGCATGGTCATTGTTACAGTTGCAAAAATGAACAGATCAAATCAAATGACCCTCACAGACAAGTATATATGCAACATTTCCCTCTGAAAATAACCATGTTTTTTGGTGATGTTTGTTGCGTATTTCTTATGTAAAATAATCTCCTATTGCCTTAGGACAATGTTTTTCAGGCAGTTGGTTCCTCACACAGTGCCACAGTTTTTACCAACATTTCCTGAAAGTTTCTATTGTCTACAGCTCTCTGTGGTTAGCTGAATTTACAGCAGCCCTCCTACTGGTTTTTGAGTTTCCTCAACCAGCCCCAAACGCGCTGCAAAAATGCTTACTAATGTATAATTTAGCACTGGATAAAAGCAAATTATTTAAAGCGGCAGTGTCCCACAATGTTCTTCGGTTTAATACTAAAAGATGATTCCTGGCTAACTTCACTATATTCTGTACTAGTAGAAACCAGACTTTGTTGATAGTCCAGTTTAACAGAAGGCATTTTTAGCCTTGTCATGATCCTGCAGACAGCAGTCAGAGGTTATGAATGTTGACCTAGACGCTCTGTTAATAGTGGGTTTTGAATTAAAAATCACATGCAAGAAATAAATAATCACTGTCACTTATTTGCCAATGTTACAGTACAACTCTCCCTGTGCATAGAGCATATGGCACAATTTAACTTTTTAGGCTTAATAGCAGAGATCTTTGTATTTAAAGTTTATAGTGAGTATAATATGTTGTGTCCAGGCATATTTTATACAATAATATACATCCTATACACAGTGTATGAACTTCTAAAACAAACACCTAACCAGCAGCAGCCTGTATCTTGCTCTCTTCTTAACTTTGTATCTCAATTTGGTATTTATGTCCATTTTTGGCATTTCATTTTCAATTGCCTCCACTGTTCTCTGTGTGAAAAGGCTAGTCACTGTTCTGTATCTTTTCCAAATTACTGTGGAAAATGTGAGGATTAAAAACCTGGCTTTAAAGGCAGTTGTTTTTCTGAAACAGAGGAGTTTATGCAATTGTTAAATAATATTAGGCAGTTCTGGAAGTAAAATTATTATTTATTTTGTAATTTTTTTTCTTACTTGAATGAGGTAGAGTCTTAATGCTTACAAAATATGTATATTTTTTGCAATCTCTGAATTTAAGCCGTGTACAATAATTAGGGGCAGTGACGACGCGTAAGTGGAGCACGCCTGGTCACAGTTTCAAATTTCAGTTTGTGATTGGGCTATTTACTGTCATTCGTGAGAGGTTCAACCTTGAACTCTTCTGATTGGACAATGCACACAGCTTTTACACTTTACAGTCCAAACAGACGCGCAACATGATGTAACACTGAGTGAAAGACATGAAGTATGGCCTGACAGCGGTAGGGGAAAGGAAAAAATAATTTGAATATTAGCAATTTGTTTTGGTCGCCCTAATTTGTCTAAACTGCAGAAAACTGTTTATGAACCGTCTGAAGACAACAAGATAGCAGCTACCACCAGCAGTCCTGCGCCAGTCAAACGGTAATTACATTAGTCAGGATTTGTGCGATTAAATGGTTTGCTTTCCTTTGAACACAAAACGTTAGTCAACAAAAATCAACAACCATAAGTACGAATGAAATTATATATAATTATTTGTATTTATTATCATAATGTGTAATTGAAATCTGATGTGCATGTTAAAAGTTCAAGTCCTTTGCTTTGTATTTCCTTTTTTGTTTTTAATCGGAAGTGTTCTACACTGGATCTTTTTTTTTTTTTTAGCTCTTTTGCACAACAGTGTATTTGGTTATTGGATCCAATTTAAAAAAATAAAATGCCAATGCAATAAGAAATCAGGTTGCCAATTGCACCACTGTGATTACTCACTGGAAAAAAATCCTGGCTACACCACTGCTGCCAGGGATTTTAATTTACAAATAGAAATATATATTTTTATGTTTTTTGTTAGTGGGTAGAGAATATGTAAGTGCACAGTTTATTTCAAACTTTCAAACCTTACTAACATAACGAAAGAGTGTCTAAGACCCTTCACCATTACATTTGAGACTCACTTTTCCAGTCAGCGAAAATATGTGTAAAATCACTGAATTTGATGTAGCCCTGTTAAAATGGCAAAAAGACAGCTACGTTTGGAGTTTTTCTACAACAACAAAAAAGCTAAACCACCAATGCCAGAGACATCAGCAGAAACCGAACCTGACTCTTCTGTAGTTCAGGGGGGGGTTTTCAAGCCACGAGTCACCATGAATTAGGGATCACTGGGAAATTCACCTCTTTTAGGGGCCAATGCATACCGGACAAGTACGGAGAGAAAAAAAAAGAAACCTTGTTTAAATGAACAATGCAAGCAACGCAAATTACGTATCTTCCTTCTGTAGATAGGCTTTTTTTATTCCTTCGCTGTCCTGTGTGCATTGAACTTAGACAAAAAAAAAACTTCCTTAGACAAATAAGATTTACAGAAAAATACTCTAAAGCTGTTAACGTTCTTGTTTACTGTTCAAATAACAACAATGTTTTAATCAGCCTATCAGTGCATCTGTACTGGCTTTTCTGTGACCTGTACTGTACAGTAGGGGGTGGGACAAAGTCAGTGCTGCATTGTTTTGATTTAGGTTGCTAAAATCTAGTTTTCAGCATTGGAGGTAAAATACCAGAAATGGATGACAAAGCAAACAAATGTATAAAAGTATATTTCGGCTGATGATCGTGTCAAGATATTGCCCAAAGAAACTGTACTTGCAGATGGAGGTAATTGTTTTGCACATCTTGTAATGTGTCTTTGGAGAAAATACGATTGATCGCTATTTAGCTTCAGAATCACACATTGAACGAAAGGCTGCTACAGAGGCTGCTGATCAAAACGTAAAATAAACAGTTTCAGAAAACAAACTATAACGTCATTGCAGACAAAAAAGTATTCCTGTTTGTTGTAGCCAAGTTAAATCAGTGCTACAGGTACGATCTAGAACAGCCACCTCGCTTCAACAACCTGCTGCTTACTTTTTAAACCTGAATAGGCACGTTTTCTTTGTTTTGACTTGGTACTAATAAAATAAATTATTGGATGGTACAAATAAAGTGCTGCATATATTGCCTTTATTAAAGTATGCCAGATGCCCTTGGGTAACCGAGTTTTGGGACTGTTTCTAATGGATTTCCACATCTGTATAACTTGGCAAAGCTTTGCCTTACACTTCCAATCAATTCAGTAGATGCAGACGTGCAGTCTCAATGTATAGACAAGTCCACACCAGACAGAGAATGTCGGCAGCAACTGCTGGGGGATGTTGCATGCTTGCCTTTAACAAATGACAGCACTCTGTTTTAGTAAGGAATCAAGTACCACTATTTTTAGGCTTTTATAGTGCTCCAAAATATTGTCTACTTAAGTTTATTTAATGTTTAAACAGGTCCACGAAATCCTAATTTTATTCCATAACCTACCTGCGAAAAATATGTAAATTTACCACGATTTAAGTAGACTCCTAACAATAATGTGTCCATTGAAGGAGGAATTACCCCATAACAACTCCTGGTCATTTTGTCACATTCTGACGTGGTGATCCTAGATCTGTCTGCTGATTTGACATGTAATGGCCCTTGCATTAAGTGCTTTGATTTTGGTAGGTCTGGATAGGTCCTGGTTTTACCCCAGTCAGAGCATTTTGGAAATGGTTGTATTGTAACCGTGGACATTGTGATGCCTAGCACAGCGGGTTTAAGGAGCCTCATCAACTGGGCAGACTGAAATGCTGATGTACTGTATTAAACACATTGCAGCGATTTACCAGTAGTTGGAGCTCCAGAAAACGTGCGTATTATACATGTGCAATACCTATTCCATTTCCACCAAAGATTTCTAAATGTCCTTTTACTATAAAAGCTTAGTTTCATTAGGTGTGCTTTTTTTCAGACGCCCTTATCCAGGGTGACTTACAATTGTTACAAGATATCACATTATTTTTACATACAATTACCCATTTATACAGTTAGGTTTTTACTGGAGCAATCTAGGTCAAGTACCTTGCTCAAGGGTACAGCAGCAGTGTCCCCTACGTGGGATTGAACCCACGACCCTCCGGTCAAAAGTCCAGAGCCCTAACCACTACTCCACACTGCTGCCCTGCTTTTTTCCAAGTTAAGACTTCTATAACTATATTCATACTTCATTTCCCGTTCCTTTTGAAAATAAATTCCCAGTTCCAAGTCACATTTCCTTTTAATCAATCCTTCATGGAGTTGGAATTGATTAAAAGGGAATGGGAATTGGAATTGCAATTGGGAATTGATTTTAAAAAAGGAATTGGAATTGAAACGACGGAATTGACCTCAACCCTGTTCATACTTTATTTAGTGATATCCAATACATGTTTTCTTGCTTCCCCAAAAGTACATCACTAACATTTAGAATGTTTTAAAACTATTACTTCCTGTTACCCTGTCACTTCCTGCTGCAGGTCACATAACTTCCTTCAAGACAGCAGTTTTAAACTTCCTTTGCTGTTCGGCACATGACAAATCAGCGTATCTTAAACTAAAGTTAAAAAATAAGAACACTCAATAGCAAAAAGTCAACACATGTACTTTGGAGTATACCTTTTTTTTGTGCTAATGCAAAGGTAACGAATGGAAGTTAGTGCCTTGTTCATCCCTGTGGTCCATATGCATTTTGTTTAGGTTACAGGGTCCACTCCTCTAGCTGTGCATTAGCTACGTGGCAGTTACTGATCTGTCAGTGACTTTCAGTGGATTTACATGACCTCTTGCCTGGACTCGCTCCAGATGGTTGGAGTGGATTTTTGGCAGCGTCATTATTGCTGCTGCTGCTAGGCTGGTGGAACTGGGTAAGTTGAACAGTGCCTGTTATATCATGATCTCTGTGTCTGTCTGATCCAGTTTCTCATTAAGCCCTTCAATCTCACTGTTTCTGTGCTGCCAGCTCCACAGATAGCCAATTCCATAGGGAGCTGTAATGAAAGGATCATTTTGTTATGGGGACTGCTATATATATATATATATATATATATATATATATATATATATATATATATATATATATATATATATATATATATATATGCAGCCTCAAGCAGTGTTTCATAAGCTATCTGGAAAAGGATATACAAAATCCAGTTTATAATGACATTTTGAATTGGATTGAAACATACTGAAGTGTCAGACATTTTTCTTTCATTTCTTCTTAGAATACTGTGTTTGTGTTCACTTCAAAAATACATATTACACTTAAGGAGGCACAGAGAAGGATGACTACAGTAGATTTCACTGAGGACAGATTATAATAAAATCTCAATCTAGAAAAAGGAGGAGTAAGGGGGGGGGTATTTAATTAAAAGCTACAGTAAGTGCTAATGAAAATACATTTTAAAGGTGTAGTAACCCATACAATTTAAAAATAGTTTACATACTAAATACTATTGTTAATATGTTTTATGTTGTATAGTTTCATATAGTAGCAGGAGTATGTATTTGTGGCTCGTGCAGTGATGTGGCAAACAGGTTTTAAGTAAGTGGAAGTTTATGTCTCTGCAGCTAAAACTTCCTGTGGGGATAGTAAACAAACTGGACAAACGGTCAACTAGGGTTCATTCTGATAAAGGAGAGCGCACAGAAAACTTGGGGAAAGATGTAGCAAACTGACACCAGTGAAGCATACTTGAGTTTAAAACTGAACTGGGCTCTGCAGCTTTAACTAGAAGGTAGAGGACTGGATTAGGACATTGCAGGTAGCTCATTCCTGGTGCTTTCCAGCTGCAACATACACACTTACATATATTATTTATTACATACATTCATTTGTATAGTGTTTTATTATTACACTTTTTCATTCCTGACCTATGTATTTCCATACATAGCTTCAAATGAACCGTTTTTAAAAGCTTTCTTTTTTTTTTTTTTAAGAGTCACCAATTATGTTTTGTATTTTTGCCCATCCCTGATTTGGTTGTGCCCAATTGTTGTGTTTTACTGAACTGTAGAATCTCAGGACAGATCGTACCAATTTTAATATTATATTATGGTTTATTGCAAAGGCTGGTATTGCTTTGAATACCCCGGAAATGCTATATCAATTGTAACATAACACTGACATGGTCGATTCGCACAGGAGTAAAAAGACACAGGATTATTATTATTATTTATTTCTTAGCAGACAACCTTATCCAGGGTGACTTTCAATTGTTACAAGATATCACATTATTTTTACATACAATTACATTTACACATTATTTTTTACATACAGTTACCCATTTATACAGTTGGGTTTTTACTGGAGCAATCTAGGTAAAGTACCTTGCTCAAGGGTACAGCAGTAGTGTCCCCCATCTGAGATTGAACCCACGACCCTCCAGTCAGGAGTCCAAAGCCCTAACCACTACTCCACACTGCTTCCGACTCAGGATGCCTGAGTTTGAAATTTTACAGAAGGTCCCGATGTTCTGTAAAATGATCAGAGGACCTCTGAGAAAATTATCTGGGATAAAAAGAAATGGACGGTTCGCACAGGACTAAATTTCACCGATGTCAGTAAAAATTCAGAAACCAGCTGTTTTATAATATGTGGTGATTTTTAGTTCAGTGCGGATCAGGTGTTAAATTGCACATAGTTACTGGTACACCTGGTGGTCCCTGCTGGAAACACTGGTACTTGAGATGAAAAGGTTGAAAACCACTGGTTTAAAGGCAGTAGGACAAATGAAAAAATAGCTGATTTTTGTTTAATTTTTTTTTTTAGTTCTTTTTTCCTTTTCCCGTAATGCTAGTTTTAGCTGAGGCCATACTGTTTAGCTTAGATGGCAGCAAAGCTTACATTGGTTAGGACAGTTTTTTTTCTCTCTCCCACGTCATTGAATAATAAATTTCAGAGGGCGAGGTTAAACCCCTAAAACCAGCCCCTTAGCTACGCCACAGATTGGGAGAATGCGTTGTCATAAACCTCTGTTGTGAAACAACAGAATCAGGATACAATTACAGGAAGTTAAATGCCTGAGTTAGCAGCAATTAGTTAACCTGTTAACAGACTGGCAAGATTCCGATTACTGTCTTAATTACATCAGAGACTTTTGAAAAGGATCAGTTACCATCGTTGTTGATGCTTGAAACAGGAAATTGAATTGCAACTAAAATTTTCGGTCAAACTAAGGACAATAAAAAAGATAGATAGATGTACGTATGCCATATAATTACACTCAGGGGAATCGGAAATCACAAAAATAAGAGACAAGGTAAGAGTTACTGCAGTGGTAACAATGAAAAGGGATTACACATTTAAAAAAACATACTTATTCGGTTACAATAAATAAAAAATACTGATTAGTCAAAGTAATAATATATGCAATGTCACATAAGTCATCATGGCATAATTGTTGATACTGGTTGTTTTTTTAAGTGTCTAGTAAAGAGAACCAATTAATACCATTTTAATAGGTGCAGATAGTCAATGGAGTGTTGCTTCCAAATTTAACATAGAATATCTACGGTAATAAGCATAATATGAATCAGTAAAAATAATTCTGATTCATATTAGGCATTTTTAAACTTTGTTTTATTGGGTAAAAGCATTTGTTCACAGAGCTCATAATACACGTAAGCAGGAAATAATGTACTGAGTGGGACTGAAGAATACAGCATAGTTAGGGATCAGCTAAAGATTCCGATCTATAGAGGTTTACATAAAAATTTTGAAATCTTCATTAATTTCAAAATGTTCTGAAGTTACCTGACTGAGTGCATATTTGAGGAATCAGGAGAGAGGCTAGGATCTTATGGGCTCTGTCACCATATTCATATACTTTATGTTGTGATCTTAATAACAGTTGTTCTGCCTGTCTTGAGGATAAAAGGTCAAATTTAGTCTGCAACGTCAAACGCCTCTCAGTGCGACTCTTATTAATTTGGGCTGTATAAGAGATTATCTGCCCTCACAGATAGGCTTTCAATATAGAGTAGCAGCAGAGATTACAGGCATAGAGTTAGGGTCAAAGAAGAAAGTTATTTCATTAGTTACAAATTGAACAAAATCAAAAGAGGATCCAAGTGCCAGGACCTGTGTGGTGAAATCTGGTTTGGTACGGCTAATTCTAGGACCAACGGTGCATGATCAGGTATTGCAACGTATGTACAAGAATGGATAGAGGGGAGTAATTTATTGTCAGTGAAAAAAGTCAATGTGGGAGTAGGTGTGATGAACAGGGGACAAGAATGAATACTGTCTTGCAGTGGGAAAGAGAAAACGCCATGGGGCATAGACCCCATAGGTATTCAAAAAGGAGCGGATGACAAGAGAAGATTTGGAAGGTGGTGAAAGCTTAGAAGAGGAGCGGTCCAAAGCAGGATTTAAAATGCAATTAAAGTCTCCACATAAGAGAGAAACTGGTTATCATCAAAATTGGGAGCGTCGAGATTGGCCCAAATTAAAGGAATATGAAATAGTTTGCCAGTTACAATAACATAGTGGCCACTTGGATCAGATATTACTTTATCTGCCACAAAAGGTGTAGATTTATTAACCAAGATAGCTGCACCCCTGGCCTTGCCATTAAAATTGGAGTGAAAGAGCTGCCCTGAGGTGAGTCTCCTGAAGGAAAGCAATGCCAACCCAGGATTTTATTATGCTTAGCTGGGTGATTTAAACTCTTAACATTCCAGCTAATAAAATGATAAGGACCTACTGATATGCACCATAGTGAAAATAGATACTTTAAATAATATCCCATGTACAGAGAGAAAGAAAAAGAAACAAAAAGAAAGGAAGAGTGTCACAACCCCCCCCCCCCCATATCACCCTCCCAATCAGGGTGAAAGCTTACTAACTTGTCTACAAAACTCACTCTCTGGCTGTCTGCCATCTCCACGTGCATAGAGAAATATAAAATAATATGGAAAATAATAGTAATAATAATAATTAATAGGAAGAGCTATAGTCATACATAACATAATTTGTTTGGGTGGGAGAAAAGAAAAATAAATAAATAAATAAAGAAATAAATAAATAAATACAATAATCGAAAGAAAATAATAGGCCTAAGTAACAACTTAAGGGAAAAGAAAACATACTGTATAGCCTACATACATTCATATCATATCTGGGACAAATACAGCTGTACTTGATATTTTATTTGTAAACACCAACTAAACTTAACACTAAAACACTTAAACATTTATCGCAGAAAGCAAATACCACCTGAAAACACTCAATATGCAAGTTGTTTGAAATAAACGTACACATCAACCTTTACTCACATTTAAATACTTTCAACCGCCCTCTACAAATCACATCCGAATATCCTCAGATAATAGCTACCCTCCACAATCTGTATTGAATTATTTTCAAATGATAGTTACCTTCTGCAATTTATATCCAATCATTTCCAAACAATAACTATCCTCTTACAATTTGTATTGGACTATCCTTAGACAATAGTTACCCCCTGTAAAAAGTATCTGCATATTCTACTTATTCTAAAATAAGTCACTTTTTTCACAAACCATATTTATATATCCCAGGTCCGATTCATATACATTCATACATACACGTCTATATACACATATACAAACATACATACATGCACACACAGAAACAAGCATACACACATGTACAGACACAAATACATGTGATATAAGATAAGTATAAATAGGATTAATAATACTACCAGAATAACAGCATTGCCTTAGTATCTAATTTCAGATATGCATAAACATACGCGCAACAGTAGTATTAGTGAAGGGAAGAGAAAGGAAGGGAGGTAAAATAATAATACTAAAAAAGCATTACAATTCTAACTGATCGGGTATATAAACACAGCCAGATGCCTATCAACAATAATAGTAACCACAGTAAAAAAATAAATACATAAAAAATTTTTTAAAAAATCTTCTCCCACCATGTCGAATAATTCTATGGCTAAGTTCAAGAGGACAGTTAGTCTTTTCTCAAGTCGGAGTTAAAGAGCAAAATGAAAAGCAATTGTTGACCAGTAAAGCAAACTTATGTGCCTCAGTCAAAGTTGGATGGCCCGGGATTTTGCTGAGAAGAGGCTATACGGTCTCTGAAGAAAGCCGGGGTCTCGAGGGTCTGCCAGACACCGTTAAAAGTGATCTGACCATATTTTACACCCGCCTCCCGTAGCATAAGCAGTCCGACATCTTGATACTTCCACACTGAAGTCAGGAAATATGTAAATTTGTTTCCCCTGGAAAGCAAGAGGCCCCTTCTCTCTGGCAAGATGTAGTATCTGCTCCTTGGTTTGGTAGTGATGAAGCCTGACGATCATGGGCCACGGTCTTTCTCCGGGTCCAGGTCTAGGAGCAAGGGAGCGGTGCTCTCTGTAAATCACAGGGTGAGTCGAACTTTTCTTTTTCCAAGAAGGCTGTCGGTTTCAGTGCCTCAGCCCCTTCTGCAATTCCAATTATACAGAGGTTCTGTCTCCAACTTCAGTATTCTAAGTTGTCAACTTTGTGTTTCAGTGTATTGTTTTCAGCAGATAAATTTGTGCATTCTAGCACCGAGACCCTGGCATCTATATCGTTTACAGACGTTTCCACCTCCTGAAGATGATTGTTGTTTATCTCAAGTGTAGCTTGCAGAGCTCAGATTGATGATCGAGTTTTGGTTCTGAATGACTCATAGTGGAGTGAATCTTCATGACTGCTGATATGAGAGAGGCCATGTGCTTGCTTTCGCCATTTTCTGCAGCTGCTTTTCAAATGTTTGCCTCACACATTGCAGGAAGCCACACAGCCACTTTTAGTTAAAAGATGTGTAGAATTAATCAATCAAAAGATCAGAATTTTTTTTATATGTACACCATTGTTAAACAGAAGTTGAATTTAATCCCGTTTTGACAGACACTGCTGGGGCTGTGATTTTCAGCCTGTTGTCTCATCAAGAATTGATTGACGTTGACTGTTTTGCATAATGCCACATAATTACTGCGGCCTCTGCTAATTAAACCATGAATCAGATGTACCCTTGACTTTGTGGTGTTTAATTAGCAGAAACCCATCAGAGATGCAGAGTGTCTTGTGAGTAATTGCCAATGAATTAACTTGAGTTGAAACAACAGAATGCTGTACCTTGCCACTGTTTATTTTAACACCCATTCATTAAAAAGCCAGTTAACATAAAAACCAAGCACTAGTCCAACTGGCGATTGTTGTTGAATCTGAGCCACCCAAATAGCACAATGGATTGGCCCATAATCGCCTTCCTTGCCAACCACAGGGCTTAGCTCTCAGAACTGAAAGAACTTTTGAAAGAATTTCATTGTTGAAGACTGCTGTTGCTTTATTTCCATCTAATAGCAGTGTGCCATGTGTCCTGAGGCATTCAAAGAGCATTTGGAAGGAAAGTTGAGTGGTACATTCTCCTATTATGAGCGCCTTAATAAAGACTTCACTGAAGAGTTTTGGCCTGCACGCAAAATGGCCAAGCCCTGCGCTTGACATTGTCAGAGTTGTACGGCTGTCTAACACTGTGGAACATCCGTAATTGGGCACTTGTTTTGGATGTGTGAACTGAGAATTCATCAATTTGAATGGAATGCCCCCCCAAGTTGTCTTTGTGTTTGGTTTGGGGAACCCAAAGTGATCCAGAAGTGAGTCAAAACAGGTCTCTTGTCAGGTCAAAATTATTAACATAGTTGTCAGTCTTATCAGAAAAATTTTAAAACATTCCACATCCCCTCTCTTGCTTCATTGTGTAATGTCTGTCTTGTTCCAGTTATTGATTATGGAAAAAAAACATAGTGCTTGGACAAATATTTGAAGATTTGAACAAACATTGCTTGAAGTGTATTCCATGGCAAAATGACCATGTTTGTTGTTCATGTAGCAGAATGTGTGAGTATATCCTGCAAAGGAAACCAATACATCAATGACGTCTGAGAAAAAAAACAAACAAACAAAAAAAACACATATTCTACTGCACAGAAGAGTGTTTTTCTCCTTTCTTTGACAGGTATTTTGATGGGTGTCAGGATGTGAGTGATGTGGGTCAGGATTGAATGTCCAAACAATAGTTCAAATGATCAAAATGTCCGTATCTATTAAATGTAAGTTATAATATAAGTTTTTAAAGAAAAACATGTTACAGCAAACATGTATTTTAATTTTAAAACTGACATTGGGTACTACATGAGATTACAGGAAATTATCAGTTTGCTTGTCCTTCCTTCCAAGAAGTCTATTACAACTTCCTTGGTCATTTCACCCCAGCAGTGTCTTCTAGGTCATAAGTGACAAAGTGTTCAATGATCTCACCCTGGATTTCTACCCCACTGTGTTTATATTCAAGGTGCAGTACCGAAAGCGCTACAAGCATAAGTGCCAAATGGCAAATTTCCTGGTGGAGCAAGCCAAGCTGGCTATCCTAAAGAGCAGGAAGAGCCAGGTTGGGCGTGTGGAAGTACAAAGTGTGCTCTCTGTGTTTCAAGACTTGTGGAGTCCAGGATTCGCCTGGACTTCAACTACTACACCGTCACCAAAGACTTGGACACTTTTGAGCAGGTGTGGGAGCACAGGGGACTTTGTGTGCCATAGATGAAAATGAGTTGCTGCTATTCCTCGGAGGTTTTCTTTTTAATGCATTCCTGATTTTTAATTAAGGATCTGTTTTTTGAATTTTGTGAAAAAAAAGCTGTGTCAATGAGGCACCACTGTCAGTATTGGGCTGTATTGCCTCCCTTCCTTATGGAGAGGGTAAATATGGGGTTTTAACGTACATTTTGCACATATATAATTATTATTATTTATTTCTTAGCAGACACCCTTCCCAGGGCTTACTTACAGTCATAAACAAAAATACATTTCAAGAATCACAGTACAAGTATAAATACAGATAAATTACAGTTCTAGTAAGTAAAAATAAAGGTTTGTTAAAAATCTGTGTGTGTGTGTGTGTGTGTGTGTGTGTGTGTGTGTGTATATATATATATATATATATATATATATATATATATATATATATATATATATATATATATATATATATATATATATATATCATATTACCATGACCTCTGTTGCATTTGTCCCTGGCATGAAATATAATTTTACTTGCCCTTGTGGAATATGCATACGAGGTGGAGAGATGTTGGATTTGATTTAAATCCTATTCATGTGCAAAAATTTATGTGCAAAAATGGAAAGAACCTGCTGAGGCCTGACCGAGTACATGCGGTCACTGTTTTGGCCACCACACATGGATTGCTTCTGTAGATATCAGCTTTTAGGATGACTCGCTGACAGCTTCTACTTAGTAATATTGCTAACTCAGGAGGAAAGACACATGGTCAAGACCCAGATCTGGCTGCTTTTAAGCTTTTACCAGTGTAGGCAGGGGTTCTACAGTAAACGCCAGCCATAACACTATCAGGGTGTTGGATCACCATGGAATGCTAGGGAGGTACAGGCTGATAGAAGACCATTTCCTGATAATAACCGCCTCTTATTCCTTCAAGGAAGCATGCAGCATGGCCTAAAGGAGCATTGCTTTCAACAGATCCAGCTTATATGTGCAAAACCATTTGTGTAACAAATACAGTCAGCTGGGGAATGCTTTGTCTTTGTTCACAAGCGCTCACATTTCTAGATGGGTTAGATATAAAACTTGTTGCAGCATATACAGTAATAACACATCCTTCCTTTTAATGTATGTTTTCCATCAAGCTTTTGATTGTTAGGTTAGAAAATGAGTGCTTTATCTTCAGAGATCCTAGTTTTCTGCAATAAAAAGAACAACATTCTCTGATAAAAAAAATTAAAATCTGCATTATTCCGCAATAAAAATAAAAGGCTAAAATTGAGTGCCCCCCAGTTACATTATTGAATAACACTTAACACAGGAAGTACTAATTGGTACACTTTTAAAGTCTAAGGAAGTTACAAGCTCACCAGTGCCATCATTCAATAACAGAAACGTAAACTTGCCATTTACTTTAAACATTACAAATATGTCTGTAGTAATAATAAAAAACAAAAAATAGTATTGCCATTAGCTTATCTCCTGGTTAGTCTTTGTCATCTGGATGGCTATTGCCAAACTCATTGCCCTGATTGTTTTCGGCATCTTTAACAGCTTGCTCAGTAACAATGCACTCTGGATACTGAAGTAAACTGCAAACCACTTATCAACATGACTGCGCCTCGTTCCACCTTGACCTCGGTACACCGGAAGCAATTTTGTTAAACAAGTATATTTACGTACATTTAAAGCAACATTGTCTGGGTTGATGTTTATATTTGAGAAATGTATTGATTTGGTTATCAAACAAACAAAAAAAGCATATTTTTTGCCACGCCCCAAGTATAAAACTAAAAATTCTCGACCGCATAGAAAAGCTGCCATATTCCGTGGCAGATGGATTCCTAGGATCCTTGTTTATCATTAATCTGGAGAGATACAGTGTGCATGACTGGAGAAGACTTACTGTGAAAAAAAGGATAAACTAGGTTTAACTAAATAACAGAAATAATAGAAAATTACTTTATTATTATATACTGCCACTTTGAACTGATCAATGCATTCTGTGACTCATCATGATAGTTAGAAGAGGAACAGCTTAGAGTGTCTTATTATAAATTTAGGCAGTGCATTTACATTTTCATTTACTGCTAAAGTTGCTTACCTTTCTTATTAAATAACCGCGCTGCAAAGCCAACCTTGACTCATCATAGTCTAAAGTACTTTCCAATAGATGTGAGGGTAGCTGAAATGGCTATTCCAATGAGAGTTGTCTTTTGTATGCCTCTTCAATGCATAGCTCAGATTCAGGTCCTGACTACAAAGGCTTTGGCATGCGTACCAGGGTAATTCCTTTCTATCCCCCTGAGCCTGGGGATAAAGTGGAGGCGCCTGGTCTTCTGTTTAGAGGTCTGCTCATCCAATGTTGATGTACGGTCATTTATCCAAAATTTAAAAAACATTCACACTAAAACTATAAGAAATGAAGTACTGTAGGTTCGACTCATGCTGTCCTCCATGTTGTGATATACAGTATTCATAACTTTGTCACCCAGCAATGTAGATTTTTGTCCGTTTGACTATATTCATTTGTTATAAGATATCCCTATGAAGTTTTGAAGTAAGCCCAGTGGTTCCGTTTTATGCTGAAAATGTAACTACATTTGCCCACTAGGGGCAAAGTTGAGACCACCAAACTCATTTTCACTTGTTACCTGAGCCACATACATGAGTGGCTGTTAAGAATAATTCAACATTTTCACCAGTTAAGTTTCCATATTACCGTTTTTGTCCTGGGTTGAATTACTAAAGCAAAACACCAGAACCTTCTACATATTAGCACCACCTAGAATATGATTAGCTTCCCCAAATGGGAACCTCCCTCCTCGACCAAAATAATTTACAGGGCTCTGCTGTGTCCTCTAAGTGCACTGTGTGCACCCACTGTGCAACTGCTCCGTCTCGTGAGCCGGCCTTGTGTTGCTTTGGTGAGTTTGTAATTAGTTTTCAGGAAAGACTTGAAACCGATATCTTATTGTTCGAAGGCAAACCGAGCATTCAAAATCAACATCATCTCCATTGGACTTCATGAAAGCTTGGCAAAAAGTGAGAGTGATTTAATATTTTGAATTTGCTACTGCTGTAGAGTGAAACCTAATGCCCTGCGACCTAATGCCTTAAGGTAATCTCCGACCCATGGTATTTATTATAGAAATTAAACTGGTCATAGATAAAGCCTTTATAGTCAGATTATTATTTTGTTTCCTATGGCTGATTATCCTTGGTTTGTCGACGTGCCAGCTGTTCAGTGAAAGTTAGGCCTAGTTAGAGGAAAGAATGACTCACTCCAGTGTGCAAAGACCTTTCAGGCAGTCACTCCAGCAGTAGTTTGCTGAGGAGGGGGTTTTCTTTGCAGAGAACTTGTTTCCAGCATAACTAAAGATTGCTATGCATTGTGTCTCTGCAAGCGTGACCTAAGGGAAAACCTAAACCTAAACCTAAGGGAAAACCTAAAAAGTATGTAACAAGAGTTTTTCAAGGGGGGTGCCAGAAGGTGCTAGATTTATTAAGTCACTAATTCAAAGTTTGGTTTCAGTTATTTTATGAAAATTATTCCGTCAGCATATTTGAATATAAATGTTTCCCGAGCATAATTTCTATAGCAACTGATAGGTGTGCCGTCTGTTTTCAAACCCTGTCTTTTTCCAGTTTGCTATTGCTATTGTGATAATATACTGGTACGTATTTAAAAGAAAATCCTAAAACGCGTTGTTACTTTATGACCAAAGTCTGCTTAGCTTATTATTTACCATGCTTAGTAACTAACTGTTCCAGTAAAGATTGCCTCTGGAAAGACCCTTCAAGGCTGTTTTTTTCCTTTTCTTTTCTATTACTTGGACATGGGGTGTTAAAAGACCCCACAATGTGAAGTAATAGTCTCTGCTTACAGAGAAAATCTCTGGGAGTTCCAGTGCAGTGCTTTGTTTAGCAGTTGGCTAAATAAAATCAGATCTTATTTCACATTTTCCTTTGAAACTTATTTTTTTCCTTTGGAAAAAGCTAATGAAATCCTGGTTTTAAACATACAAAAAGGAATGCTATTAACCCCAGCAGACCATACCTTTATTCTAACCAGTGACTGATACATAATCTATTAATGAACCGGATGTCAGAATGTGCACTTCTCCTACCCCTTTTATAATTGTTTAGCCCAGCCTCCAAAAAGCAGGAATGTATTACCGTCTCAAATCTTTGAGAACAATTGCTTGTCTATTGAGACTAAAACTGATTTGCAACTTGGAGATGCAGCTGTTTGTATCAGAATATGCATCAGGAATGCCATTCACGTAACAAATAAATCAGTTGTATGGGACATCCTTTTTACACAGAAGTGTGTGCTGCTGTACACATCCCAGATGTTTCTAATTTTGTTGTCCTATGTCTTGATTATCTGAATCTGTGTCTTTTTTGGCACTTCCAGAGTGTGTAAGATTGAGGGTGTTTACAACAGCTGTTCAGGGATATCATCCTGGTGCATTCTGGACAGCTCACCTTGTAATTTTCCAATTAGGAAGTTTCTCTGTTTAATGAGAGGAAGAAATCAGAACAGTGTAATCACTGTTCTCTCATATCTGTTGCTTTGCAAAGCAGATGGTCAGAAAGAATGAGGTACTGTAGTAGTATATAAACCCTAAGGTTGTGAATAATAACAAACACAATAAGATGAGATAAGATTGTTTGCTAAGTTGGACTCCATCCAATTGAAGACTTAACACAGACAGCAAAATTGCATCACAGTAGCACCTTCAATATTTAGTAATTTTAATTAAAAAAACAACATGCAAGAGAGTTTGTGTTCTTTTAGTTTATTGGCAGAGACGATTATATACTACCATAAACTCAAAACATGTTTAAAACATCTGACTTTAATTGTTTATTAGAAAGGCACCACATTTTACAGTGTCTTTATAGGTAGCCAAACAGCTGTCTTATCACAGATTATTCTGCCAACAGCTAAGCTGGCTGATTCTCAGTAGCAGGCATTTGCTGGGGGAACCTGTAATTATTCCAACTCTGCCTCTCTGTCTCTCGCCTTGTGGGAGTCTGAAACAGATAACTGAACCAGTTCTCTGAGGTACTGCGAACAGAGGTATCATATACTGTCTTATGTGTTCCCCACTCAGATCATAAATATACCTTGGTTTTTAGTGCAGAATATTGTATGTGGTACTGTACGATGCAATCTGAAATCCATTCTGCACTTGAGTGAGGTAAAAAGCATTTTACAATATTCTATATTTTTTGTAATAATTTATAATCGGTATAGTATTAAGTGACGCCATTTCCATCTGACAAACCTGCTTCAAACCAGCTGCTGAAGATGATGTCAGTTGTATTACATTAATATCGGGGTCTACTCTGTATTACATTACAGTATCCCGGTTGGAACGTTTAATATAGATGAAATAATTTCATACTTCCTCAAATATGTATATGACATGTTAAGGTTATAATGTAAGTAAGGTTTTGGTAGTTTCAAATGTGTCATCATAACAACGAAGTCCCAAGTCCCATATGCAAGTTCATAACCCCTCAGCTCCAAGCTAGTGCCATTGTAAGCCCACATTGTTACTTTTTCCTCTAGATCAATCCTCAGAAATTGCACAATTGAAGAAATAGCCAGTTTGGATAGAACTATGTGGTACTTTAACCTCACCAAAGTGGCCATAAGCAATGCTCGAATGCATGATAAATGCAACTTCAAAAATCTGCCAAAAATCTAAAATCCCCAGATACCAACATATTTTGCTTGATGCTTGTAGATCTCATTAACATCTATCCAAACATATCTTTGGCTGATTTTTTGGAATCCCCCTGAGCAAGTTATAATGGCCTAAACTTGGTACAAATAGCAAAAATTCTAATTTCAAGGGGTTTAATGACCAGTGGTGGGACGTGAAACCAAAAGTTTTTCACAGAATTTGGAAGACGGTTCCTAATTTTCTTCCAGCAATACTTACATTTTAGGACCAACATCCCCTACAGGGTAAAGGGTTGGGCAGAAGTTTGAATAAAACCTGTCAGTTACCCCTCGTCTGGCAATTTGCCAAAAGTAAGTTGGGCGCTCCAAGTATTTTTTTCCTGAAAAACCCTATTCAGTACGAGTAGAACGAGGTGCTACACCTGATGGTAGCATCTAAATTGCACCCAGGGTGATTTTTCCCTTTCTCACTTTAGGTTGACCTTTGCAAGGTCACAGTTCGAAGGGGAAATTTTAAAATAAATAATAGCTATCATTTCTGAACACAGTTTGAAAACCCCCAGGTGAATTTTTCTAGGAAAATCTGAGACGGATGGTCAACAGCACTAGTTGAGATGGCATGGAATGACCCATATATATATTTGATTTTGCTGAGCTCCCTGAATCTCTGAAATACAATTTATTTGTTTGCACTGAAAATAATAGAACATTGGTTACCTTAATAATTCTGAGTTTACTGAGAACAAAAATGTATGAAAAAAGAATAATCACATAAGTTATATTCATACTCTTACAGCTTCTTAATTTACTTAATATCAGAAAGTCGCTGTGTGATTAAATATGCTGTGCTTTGCTTCTAATCTCCACTCGTTCCCAGCACACGCCATCACTGTTTGCAAGAAACGTCAATGAATTCACCTGGCAAATTCTGTGTAAATAGGCACTAAACTAGTCTCAAATTGAAAACTGCCTACCGTCAAACAGGCAGACATATCAGACTGATATGACAGAAGAACTGATTGATAGCAAAAAAGAACGACAGAATAACTTAATAGCACTTCATTTACCAAAATGAAAATCATTTATTATGGATGTGGGAAAAACTCATTAATAATACACAGCACTCGCTATTATGATGAAAGGTGGGGAGCAAAGGGAAAGGGATTTTCTCTGAGATCCAGAAGAAAAAGTAACCAAGAAGGAAAAATGAAAGTTGTTACTGTACTTAGTACAGTTGTTACTCGTTACACTGAAAGAGCAACAGGTGATAAATTTGACTACTTGACATAGGTTCTTTAAAGTTTTACCTTATAATTTTGCTTGAGCATTTTGAAGTTACAGATAACAGTTTTTTTTCCTTTAGAACATTTTATGGAGTGAGCTACTGTGCATTTTTTTTTTAACATTCCGTTGATAAATCATGGTGACTTAGTCTCAATACTGACTGGCTTTTTTTAAAATTCTATGCATGGGCATTTACTTTGAGCTGTGAGATGTGAATGTAAATTGGGTCATGCACTACTATACAATCTATTCCGTCAGGTACTATATTATATTATATGGACAGGATTTTTTTTATACATACCACTAACCCCTGAGCAATAACTGGGCAATCTGTTTCATATACTGTATTACACTGACGGCTGTGTTCAGCTGTTGCTAAATTCAATCCTTCTCAACCCACAGTATGGATCAACATACTGTATTAATCTCTGCTTCCCATGGCAGTCATCATTTCTATTGTCCATCATCAATCATTGAGAAAGAGTGACAGAAAGTGGCATATGTCGTTCTGGATTCCATTAATTAACCCAGGTTAATGCAGCATTATGACTTTCCAGAGAAATCTAAATCTTGTTGTTGCATTCATATTGAATTGCTTTGGCAGTCTTCTTTTTTGAACGATCAAACAGATTTTGCCAGTTATAATTTCTAGTCGACTCTTTTTACACTATTTTTTCTTTTGTAGTTTGTATCTTTCATCTCAACACTGGCTTCTTTTTCTCTTGGTGTATGTGTCCCACTTCCCGGAACATTTGCATTCTGAAATAATGGGAGCCAGACAATCTAATCAAAACAAAAATGCTTTCATCAATTCAAACAACAGCAACAACAATAACAACAGACAGATAAGACACAAACCTACTGTTATAAAACAGACCCAACCTAAAAACATACACAAACCTAAACTGTAACATTGAGATACAGAGGCCTAAACAGTTTCAAAGGCCAAACCATAAAAAAATAAGCCTTCAAGTTAAGTTTGAAAGATTTGTTTAGTTTGAAAAAGCATGCGCTACCTGGGTCAGTGGCTGCAAAGCAGTCAGTCAATACAGTAGCTAGTTTGTTGGTGAAAAGAAATGAGCCTTTGTGGCATGGGTCAGCTTCACTCTCCACGTGAAATGATCAAGGAAGTGAAAGACTACCTGAAAGTCTTACAAACACAACTTTTTTTTTTAACCTAGAACAGTGGCAGATATACTTTTTGAAATGGAAATACATGTTTGCTATATCATTTGAGACCTACTGTATTTTGTGTTAGAAGTGCCCAACAGCTAATATTTAGCTTAGCACTTCAAGGAATATTTAAATTATATACCAATAAAAATGACAATTTGAGTAAAAGGTACAGAGTCTATGTGCTTGTCATCTACTACGTGACAAATTTGTAGTTAGTGCGCACGTAAAGTAGTGAGCCTAACGTGCGCAATAAATCTAAATTTAGTGCCCCAATTACTGACAAAGAATGCATTAATTTACATGCACAGTATTTGGCTAATTTACATACCATACCGTGCATGCTACATGTATTGTGAGCGATAATTTAATGTGCACAATAATGTCAGAGACATACCCGTGACCACCGTGATATCAAAAGCCCCAGCAGTCCAGGCATATCTTTTGGTCAGCAGCTTATTGTAAAGATGTAGGTGGCTTACATTGACCGAAAATGAGCGATCAACAGACACAGCACTCTGCAGGGGACAGGTTGAAGCAACGTAAAGTGAAACTTTTACCATCTACTCCTTGTCTAATGTAAAAAAAAGCCTCCTTTAATGCATATGGCCCGCCCATTAGTTTCTTAAATTGCATTGTACTGTTTCATTTTGGAATTCTTCTTCAAAACAACCCACCTCTTTAATATAATACGCGTATTCAACATGTGCAGTTTGCATTGTATGAGTGGCATTCCCATTAAGTCAATCACAGCTCACAGAGGTAGTAAAATAGCCAATCAAATAGCACACATGATCAGTTTCCTCACACACACAGCACACATTTTGATTGGGGTAGAGATGCAAAGGCTTGTTTAAACTATTTATTTTACTTTGTGTCAAGTTTAAAATCAGTAGCTTAAAAGCAGTTGAAGATGTCATGGAGGCGGAACACAGAAGACTCCAATATCATTAACCAGATAATTATTTTTTCACTGAATCATTTTGACAGCAAGGCAATATGTCTGATTTGCAGTGCAACGGTTGCAGTTATGAAAGATTATACCGCACAACGTCACTATGATACGCTGCACAAAGCAACGTATTTTGACTTTTTTAACTTCAAGAAGCCATGGTAAGTGCAGAATTAACTTGGAAGAAACTAAGTGGTGGGATTACAACACAGGGTCACCATATATGACTGAGCAAAAAAGTGGATTGGCTAGTAGCAGAGTGCTGGAAAAAAAATTTAAAGAAAAAAATGCAAAAGTACCAATTTTCTAACACTGGATTCTGCATCAACAGGCATTATGCAGAAAAGTTGCAGAATTAGAACATGTAATGAGCATTGTTATCAAGTGTGCGAGAAAAGAAGTGCCAAGTGTCCTGCGAAGTCATAAAAAGGTAAATTTTAACGTATTACTGTTACTATTTCACATTTTAACAGCTTGTTAGTATCTTTTTTTTCCAGTGCTGTTAAAAACATTATTTTGGAAGAGCGACCAGAATTTAAAAGGCATGTCTTATGCAGACAGGCTCAAAGAATTGAATCTGTTCAGTCTTGAACAAAGAAGACTACGAGGCGATCTGATTCAAGCATTCAGAATTCTAAAAGGTATTGACAATGTCAACCCAGGGGACTTTTTTGACCTGAAAAAAAGAAACAAGGACCAGGGGTCACAAATGGAGATTAGATAAAGGGGCATTCAGAACAGAAAATAGGAGGCACTTTTTTACACAGAGTATTATGAGGGTCTGGAACCAACTCCCCAGTAATGTTGTTGAAGCTGACACCCTGGGATCCTTCAAGAAGCTGCTTTATGAGATTCTGGGATCAATAAGCTACTAACAACCAAACGAGCAAGATAGGCCGAATGGCCTTCTCTCGTTTGTAAACTTTCTTATGTTCTTATTGAGACTTAGCATTATATAGCAGTATTATTTTTGTTTTTACTGTTTGAGATTTCCACTGAAAGTAAAATACTCTTCTATTTACTCCATTATATTACATTTGTGATATTGAGCTTTTTTGTCAGTGTTCTAGGAAAGCTGCTTCTAGTTTAATGTGTTTTGTGTAAAGTAGTATATTGACCTACATACAATTTTTATGTAGACATTTTCATGTGCATTACAATGAATATATATATATATATATATATATATATATATATATATATATATATATATATATATATATATATATATATATATATATATACAGTACTGTGCAGAAGTTTTAGGCAGGAGTGAAAAAATGCTGTAAAGTAAGAATGCTTTCAAAAATAGACATGTTAATAGTTTATATTTATCAATTAACAAAATGCAAAGTGAGTGAACAGAAGAAAAATCTACATCAAATCAATATTTGGTGTGACCACCCTTGCCTTCAAAACAGCATCAATTCTTCTAGGTACACTTGCACACAGTTTTTGAAGGAACTCGGCAGGTAGGTTGGCCCAAACATCTTGGAGAACTAACCACAGTTCTTCTGTGGATTTAGGCAGCCTCAGTTGCTTCTCTCTTTCATGTAATACCAGACAGACTCGATGATGTTGAGATCAGGGCTCTGTGGGGCCATACCATCACTTCCAGGACTCCTTGTTTTTCTTTACGCTGAAGATAGTTCTTAATGACTTTCGCTGTATGTTTGGGGTCGTTGTCATGCTGCAGAATAAATTTGGGGCCAATCAGATGCCTCCCTGATGGTATTGCATGATGGATAAGTATCTGCCTGTACTTCTCAGCATTGAGGAGACCATTAATTCTGACCAAATCCCCAACTCCATTTGCAGAAATGCAGCCCCAAACTTGCAAGGAACCTCCACCATGCTTCACTGTTGCCTGCAGACACTCATTCGTGTACCGCTCTCCAGCCCTTCGCGAACAAACTGCCTTCTGCTACAGCCAAATATTTCAAATTTTGACTCATCAGTCCAGAGCACCTGCTGCTGCACCCCAGCCTGTGTTTTTGTGCATTGTTGAGTCGCTTGGCCTTGTTTCCACGTCGGAGGTATGGCTTTTGGCGCAAGTCTTCCATGAAGGCCACTTCTGACCAGACTTCTCCGGACAGTAGATGGGTGTACCAGGGTCCCACTGTTTTCTGCCAGTTCTGAGCTGATGGCACTGCTGGACATCTTCCGATTGCGAAGGGAAGTAAGCATGATGTGTCTTTCATCTGCTGCAGTAAGTTTCCTTGGCCGACCACTGCGTCTCACGGTCCTCAACGTTGCCCGTTTCTTTGTGCTTCTTCAAAGAGCTTGGACAGCACATCTGGAAACCCCTGTCTGCCTTGAAATTTCTGCCTGGAAGAGACCATGCTGATGCAGTATAACTACCTTGTGTCTTGTTGCTGTGCTCAGTCTTGCCATGGTGTATGACTTTTGACAGTAAACTGTCTTCAGCAACCTCACCTTGTTAGCTGAGTTTGGCTGTTCCTCACCCAGTTTTATTCCTCCTACACAGCTGTTTCTGTTTCAGTTAATGATTGTGTTTCAACCTACATATTGAATTGATGATCATTAGCACCTGTTTGGTATAATTGTTTCATCATACACCTGACTATATGCCTACAAAATCCCTGACTGTGTGCAAGTGTACCTAAAAGAATTGATGCTGTTTTGAAGGCAAAGGGTGGTCACACCAAATATGGATTTGATTTAGATTTTTCTTCTGTTCACTCACTTTGCATTTAGTTAATTGATAAATATAATCTATTAACATGTCTATTTTTGAAAGCATTCTTACTTTACAGCATTTTTCACACCTGCCTAAACTTTTGCACAGTACTGTATATATATATATATATATATATATATATATATATATATATATATATATATATATATATATATATATATATATATTATGATGCCCCACATTTTCATAACCAAGTAATTCAGCAAATGTATTTATTTCACATAAGTGAATCAGTGAATCAAACAAACAAATCTGTTGAATTGATTCACTAAACTGAATGAATCAAATGAATTGAGTCAGTAAAGAGAATCAAACTGCACATCACTAGTTTTCAGTGCCTGGGCATCGGGTGTCCTTTTTATGCCACTGTCTGAGTATTTCAAAATGCAAACAACATATTTTTTGCCCCTGTGAAACAGTACTGCAAATCTGGCATGGACACCTCCTGTCACTATTGGATCACAAAGGACGATAAAAAAATAAATAAAAAAATCTTCCCCAACACTGTCACCTGACACTGCTGCAGGTCTTGTGAGAGGTTTGTTTTGATGTGCAACTAAATATGGCCAGACGTGGCAAAGAAAGTCTACGTGATTGTCCTGCTGCACTTCCTCAGACAACGACAAGGACAACAATGAATGAAACACCATGTTGCTCGAAATCGCTTACTGCAGCGCCACCTACTGTTCAGAATGAACATCTAAAAAAAGGGCCTGGAAATCTTCAAAGCTGCAATTTCAATGGCTGTGTTCAATTTAACCTATAAATAGTGTGTCTTGTTTTTAATCAGTTCAATGTTTATAATAATAATAATAATAATAATAATTTAATTCATTTTTGGTTTTATTTTTAAGATTTAAGGGACTATTTTTTAGGTCAGAGACGGAAAGGTTATTTAATAAAAATTACTTTTTTGTTAATTAAAACAAGTTTTTACATTTTTTATTTAATTAGTTGATCCATTTTATAAGTGCAATAAGGCACTTCAGGGGGTGGGATATGCTCTCATATCCACATGCCCCATGCGGTTAAAACCATTCGACTTCGCCTTGTGACTTATAACGCACCCGGGGCGTGTGGATATTAGAGTATATTCCACACCCTGTCGTGCCTTATTGCTTACGTATTTCATCCAAGGACAATTGAAATATGTAATCCCTACAGTCTTCCAAGTCAGCAGGTGTGACCTGCAGGTACACCAACTCTTTACCGAAGCACATTCTAAGATACTTCTTTGACTGAAGTCACAGCACTTGGGTTACAAGTCTTGTATTTCTCATAGGCTCCCAAGCTCACCTCCTGCTTAAAGATGCAGCCTCCCACAATTATATTCAATTCATTTACAAAATAGGATTCTGGGTAACTATTTCCTCTATTCTTCTATAATATACCATCCTATCCACTGTATTCTGGTTTTTCAACACATTTTACAGGAATGCTCCTGCTACTACCACTTTTTGAAGCCATTCTTTTTATACTAAACAAAAATTGATAATGTGTGCCTAGGCCACGTATGGCACTGGAAACAAATCTGTGTTATAACAGCAGCTTGGAAAGAGCATGTTTCCATATTGAAAAGTGCTGATTTTGCTGTTTTGGCTTTTCAGCTGCAACATGTCAGAGCAGAAATCCAGGATGGGGGGAAAATTACCACTGTTCTGGAAATATACAGAAGAATGATAGGTATTTGCTGGGAGCTACATGAGCTATAGTCTCCATTCTGACTTTTGTTTGCAAACGGGAGTCCTGTTTCACATACATGTCTGTCAAGACATATACTGTAGTTATTATTTTTTTAAAACCCTTATTTAGCCCTTTCCTGCATGGCAACCTCATATGGGGACAAAAAAGAAAAACCTCTCTTGTCTTTATATGGGAACATAGCCCCATATGAGGGTGCCATTTCTTCCCCATATAAAGTAATGGAGAAAAAAAAGAAAAAGTGTTTAATGAAAAATATATGTGTCCCAATAAGTGATCAGGGTCCCAGGTTTTTAGAATGAGGACCCTACAAAAGAAATGGCATATTTAAAGATGTAGTATGGCTGAGGAGAGGGGAGGGAGGAGCATGTATGCCTTTGTATTGTTAACAAACCACACAGTCAACAAGGTCTAAAAGCAGGGCACAGAAGGCTAAAGAAAATGGCAAATAGATCCAGAATAATTATATTTTTATGAACAGTTAAACATAATTGTGGGACTGTACTGTAGATTTAAGATGAGACAAAATATGTCTGGAACCAACTCCCCAGTAATGTTGTTGAAGCTAACACCCTGGGATCCTTCAAGAAGCTGCTTGATGAGATTCTGGGATCAATAAGCTACTAATAACCAAACGAGCAAGATGGGCTGAATGGCCTCCTCTCGTTTGTAAACTTTCTTATGTTCTTATGTTCTTATGTGTTTTTGAAATGTTTGTCTAATTGATTTTCTTTTATATCCAATACGCAGATTCCACACTCAATATGCAAACCCATATAGTAGTGTGGAGAATGAACTATGAATTATATTATAATTCATCACATAGCAACCCAGTTACCTAGATACACAGGGCTCACAGCGCAACCTCCTCCTGAAAATAGAATAAAATAACTACTGCTCAATCGAGCTTCTTTGTTCAGAGAAAACAGTCATATTTTAGTGTCTCTGAAGTCACCAGGGGTTGCTGTGTGCCGTAAAACCAGTAATAAATGTGATGGTGTTAAGACTGCTGACTGTAATATCATCTAAAATAACCAAATCAATACACTGGCCAATGACTTTAAAATGCTCCGTCTGTTGGATGTGATTTTCTTTGATTTGATTGCCTGGTGGAACTTATATATGTCAATTTTGTGACCAGTTATTTACAGTATGTCAAATAGTGTGTTGATTATGGAGTGAGATTACTGTCGAAAATACAAGAGCGCAGAAACACAGGTTGTAACTGTAAAATTAAAAAAAATACAACCTCTCAAAAAAAAAATTATTTTACCCATACGGTTCTATTCTGCACGTGCATCCCTTTTTATGTTTTCAGTTCTATTGTGCATGCTTGATTCTCTTTCTATGCTTACAAATCTTTTCTCTGCTCGCGCTCGCATTTTGACAGTTGTTTCATGCTCAAAAAAATCTGCAGATGTGTAGCTCAGGCAGCCTAGGTGATGGTCGACATGAACGATGAGCAACTCAATCATGACGGAAAACCAAGTACCAGCCGCTTCACAGCCTGAGGTACAACTGGATTTCGATCATTTTATGTGGTTTAGTGTTCCTTAAGTATACATAACGGCGTTTTATTTTAGTGTTGACACAGTATTTATCTTAGTGTTTATCGTTAAGTAATTACTGGTCAGTTACCTGCATGCAAAAAGTGGGGTAAGGTCTGTGCTAGTGGTACTGCGCTCCAAAAAACTGCCGGTATTTCGGTGTAGTGGTAAACATTTTACCAAACCAAATTTTTTAACACTGTCAGAAAGTCGAAGTGATACACAAACATAATCCCCGAAAATCGGTGAACACACATTCACCCTTAAATCCTTCAGGACAATCAATCAGTTTATGATTCAGTGAAAATAAAATGTCTAATAGACAGGGAGCAACAGGTAGATGGCGTTCCTCCCAGGGAAAACAAGAAAAAAAACAGATACAATATCAACACAAGTGATGAACTATGATGTAACTGTTTCAAAAGAATGCTTATGACTGGTATATTCCTTGTTTTTACTAATGACAGGAACCCGATGAAAACAAGCTCTTTTTTTGCATGTGTCAGGCTCTGGGGTAACATATATTTAAAAAGTGAACCTGTATATTTCTCTTCTAACCATTAATCCTGTATAAATACATTTCTAAAATATGATATAATTCCTGTCATTCCTTATTATTCATTGCCCACCTTTTCCCCCATCCCCACGAGTGCAATGGTTCATATTCATAAAATCTGTAAGTCAGTAGAGGAAGAGTTATTTAGTTTCAGATGTTGTTTATCTGAGGTGTAATAAGAGGCATGCATGTCGATTCACCGTATTGTTGTTGTTTTAGTTTTTTTACTGTTGTTGGATTTGTGGCTATAACTATTTAACTATAAAGGTTACAGGTACTTGTCATACATGAAATGAACGTGCACACACTGGGCTTCCATAAAAAAAAAAAGTCAAATAGTCTGAAACTCACCCTGTTCTATACAGATAACAAAAACCACAGAAAACACTTTTTAGAAAAACTCTTTTTATTGTTTATAAAATGTATTTTAGCATGGTCAGCTCAAATCTCACAGTGTACAAATAAACTTCAACATGTAGGGAACATGGAAAACAATGTGAACAAATTGGATAATAAATAAAGGAATTATGGCCATACATACACAAGCAACCAAATAACTGAGCAATTGAGCACAAGAAAAAAAAAAAATACTAAGTGAGAGGATGGCTATTTAAATAACCATTAAAGAAAGCCTATATTTAAATGGTTTAATTAGTCTTATGAATTATTTAAGAATGTGTACCGGTTTTAAGCTTTGAAAATCTGGTCACCCTAATTCATGTACACTGCAGCCCCATCAGAAGGAGTCCGCAATGCCACGTGTGCAATCAATTGCCTCCAACACTGATGGAAATCCACGTATGTTATAAAACATATCTTTCTTTTGACTCTGCTGTTGCTGGTCAGTGGGAAAATGTATATAATTGCCTGCTTTATGAACAAACGCATTTGTTACCTGATGCAGGACATGGGACATGGCTGGCTGGGTGACCCCAAATCTGTCTTCTTTGGCTCTTTGAAAAAACTTGTTGCATAAAATCCCAATGCCATTAATATTTTCATGTGCACAGGAAGTGTGTGGCTTCTGGCTTTCAGGCTTTCCAAGTCACTCTTTAGTACCTCGCACAAATCTAATATTGCTGCTCATTCTAATCTGAACCGTTGTATGATGTCCTCGTCAGGCAAGTTGAATACATTTATGAGTGGCCTATAAATTCTAGCTAGAAAATGTCGTCTGACATTTTGTTGTTGTTCACAATACAGTGTTGCAGGCTCCTGGTGCAAAGGCTGAACTCGATGCTCCTCATTTATTACAGCAATAGCGTCAATGCGAGCAACATAGGCAGCATTACCGATACATGCTACACCAGTGCACAAATCCATGTTTACAATGACAATATGCCAGTTCCTATGGTGAACGCTAGGCTAATATGCCTTTAGGGCAGACCAGAACTGTTGGTAAACTTTGATGGGAAAGAAAAAGTTACCTTAAACATTACTAAACCTTTTGTGTATCACTTCAAACTTACAGATGAGCAGTTAATGAGGACATAACGAGCCACACAGTCGGGATTGTGTCAATCATTGGTGTGAATACCTGCGTGTTTCATACTAAACTGTTCTTTAAATAGTCAGTGTGGGAAGCAGTGTTTTGTGTATCGCAAACATTCGTTAAATGTGCCTTAAACGTCCCTTATTAAGATATTTTGACACCAGTAGTTTTGAGTATAGAGCCCACTGTCATAAGGCTAATATCCAACACATGGTGATTTAGTGAATCCTGTGGATAGATGGAGAAATAAATAAATAAATAAAAATGTCACTAATGCTGTGTTGTAGACACCGGTAAATCATTAGGTCATATAATTGTAATTCGCTTTTCATAATAACGTGTCAGCTTTGCTTAATGAACCAATTTAAAAAGCGACATTACTGACAGTACCACTAGCACAGACCTTACCACAGACCTTTTGCATGTAGGTAACTGACCAATAATTACTGTTTGCACCTACGTAGGTACAAGTGTCAAAACTAAAATAAAATGCTGTTATGTACACTTACGCAACACATAAACCACATAAAATTATCAAAATCCAATTGTACCTCAGGCTCTGAAGCAGCTGTTACCTGGTTTTCTGCCATGTTTGAGTTGAAATGCTCATCGATCATGCAGACAATCATCTCGGCTGTCTGAGCTACACATTTGCAGATTTTTTTGAGCGTAAAACAACTGCCAAAATTTGAGAGTGAGCAGAGAAAAGATTTGGAGAATCGAGCGCTCGCACTATAGAACTGTAAATGTAAAAAAGGGATTTTTTTTCTTTTTTTGAGAGGTTGTATTTTTGGTATTGTACAGTTACAAATTGTGTTTCTGCTCTCTCACATTTTTGACCGTAATCTCACTCCATAGTTGATTTGCACTGGTGTGTGTATGGGTGTGTGACTGGCTTCATACCTAAATGCAGGACAGGACAGAACAAGAATTCTCATCTGTACTGTGTTTCACCAAGCACGGCAGGGGTTACAATACTTTAAATAAGACTTCAATATTACTAGAAGGTCTCCTGCAAAAACCACCTATAAAGTATATCTGATTTCAGTTTTCTTGTGAAGGCACATCAGAAAAAATGAATCAATAACTTCGGACACTTTATTACAGAATCAGAGGCATGGGTTTAAATCCAGTTACAAGTTTGGTGGTCTCAACCTAGCTATTAGTCCACATTACAAAAGTACCACTCAGGTCGGCACTTATTAGTGTGAATGGCAGGGGGTGTTTAGGTCCCTCACTGTTCAAATTCACAAAAAAAAAAAAACCTAAACAAAAAGCTATTCCTGAAAAGAACTAAAGAAATTGTAAAAAGGCTTATTTTTTCAATGTCTGATTGAGACATCAATCAAGATGCCTTGTCTAAACACTCTACTGGACTGTTGGTATATTTCTTACTTAGTATATGCTGTACCTGACCTCGCATGCAGTCTACCTCTACTGCATCGTTTATACAATACATGAGCCAGTTCTAGAGAATCAGAAAAGGTCTAGATGTGTAAGGGGTTTCAGATGCTCAGAGAAGGAATTTAGATTCGTGTTGAGATGTTATACAATATCATTCACTCGGCTTTCAGTGACTGAGAAAAGTGCTTTGTCCTCTCCTTGCACACAGAGGACCTTGTGGGAAAGTTGACTTGTCATGGTGTTGGATTTCAGAGAGTTCTTTAAATAAAAAGCCGCACGAAGAGCACAACGTGTGGTTTTCACTAACTCTACTGTGCAGAATAAATACATTTTTTTCTATGGGTGAATATCCGGACGTGGGACATTTGCTAGGAAATCGGGACTGTCCCGACCATATAGGGACTGTTGGCATGTATGGTTTTTAAGTGTAAATATTGAGGAAAAGAGTTAGCTTCTTTCTGTTTTGAATGTTTGTTTAACTTTATACTTTCCACTTCTGGCCCATCTCACATTATGTGTGTTACAGCAACATTAAGGACACTGGAAATCACTCCTTATGAGTTTTTAAGTTTAATCAAGAAAATCTTTAGGAAGCTTTAAAAATAAGTGTTACATCAAGTTTTCAGCCTACATTACAATGCAGGATGGTGTGCTCCACACACATAACCTGGAATGGGCCTTCTGGATGCGTGGATACAAATAGGTCTCAGGTCAAAGTTTAAATTTGTTTGTTGGTTATATTAGTCAAAGCGATTACCAGGGAGTTATTGTAAAAATACATGTACACATTATATACATATACATACAGTGTATATACATAAAACCTGGAATGGGATACTTCAAAAGAGCCAAATTGTGGAGCTCAGTTAGGCATATATGTTGGACAGCCCTGGTTCACATAAGAACCACATTTCAACACAGTTGCTTGAGTGAGGCACAGGACTAAATGGGTAAGGGTTGTTCCAGTCAAGATTGAGGTTTGCTTCCAGAGCTGTGAGGGGACAGTGTGAGCCTGTAGCTAGAGCCAGTGACTCTTCATGAGCACTGAAATTCACATGCAGAAGAATGACAAAAGAAAACAAGACTAGGATTTTTAGTACAGTTGAAGCTCACATTCTTGGCCCCAGAGTCAATGGTGTTTTAATGGATGTCGAGGTGTTGCACAGTGTCAGAAGTAATGGGCATTTTATCATTCCCACACTACATTGCTTTAACGTAGGTGGTTGACTTCGATCCCAAAAAATGAGTCCTCTGTGTCAGCACGCATGACTGGTGTAACCCAAGCTACCAATATAAGTCGTACATTGTATTTACATGTATGTGAGTAAATCTACTGATTATAGATATTATGCAAGTGGAAATGAATTACTTGTTGAAACAGTTAATCACAATCTCTAACAATGAATTATAAGGTCTGCAGAAATGACAAGTGTTCATTTTGATTGAAGTAATGATGTAATGGCAGAAACTGTATTTTTTGAAACATATATTCCTCATGCAGATTTTTACCACAGTACTTTATGGGGTCATAAAATGCAAATTCTTTAAGTCCCTATTAAACACTAATTTAAATGGCTTTAAAATTAGCCACAGTGGTTTTTGCAAATACATATATATTATCGTTTTTGCTGTATATACTGGTCTGTTGCAATAAGCAGATACTTTTGTAATTAAAATAAAAGTAAACAACACTTTTCTCCTCTACTTTTCCAGCGCAATACATAAAAAATGCACTAAATTAAATGAAATGCATTCTTTACATTTAAGTGTACTTTTAATTAAGTTGAATCAATTTTATAATTCTGTTTGTTAAAAAGTCTAAACCAACTAGAACAGCTGTTTGCCATTTAGTTCACTTTTATAGCTGTTGTGTGTGGAACACAGTGTCTGCTGTATTTTAGTCTGGGGTAAAACCTCCAACAGCTGTGTTTTGGGCCACAAGCACTGTATATTTACTGTGGGTTAAGCAGATATGACCGAGTTATTGCATAATCTTGCCAGTTATTGGGTTTGTTTCCTCTGAAATGCAGACGATAGGCCTCAGTGTTTGCCCAATGCAAAGTTTACAGCGGTTCTGCATTCCTCCCGGGCCTACAGAGCCCTCCTGATAATTGACAAAGGTGCTCCATTATGCAGCCTCTTTATTTGCTCCTTGTGTGAATACCCATTGTTGAGACCAGGGGGTTGAATGGGAGATGTGTGTGAGGCAGTTTCCCACAATATTAAAGTACCCTTCTTGCTGCCAATAAAACTGTAGCATGGGGCCAGGCTAGCATAAAATGACTTTGAAAAATTCAGCAGGTGTATTATTAAGTGAGCAGTACCACCTATGACTGTTATTTATTATAATACATTTTTTCAGCTTTTTGTAAAGAAATATTTGATGTACCAGCTTTGCCATTTGATTTTGCTTTTAAGAATCTTTGTGTCAAAATTGTAACATGCTCAAGATTGTTTTTTTTGTTTTTTTTCATTTGATGGTTATGTGAAACGCAGTTCATAGAATACAGTACTATCAGTGTTGTGGTCACAGAGTCGAACAATACAAATATGTTCTTAGAGGTGTAGGTTTCTTTATCAAAAGTTGTCTTATATTTACTAAACAAAGTTCAAAGGGATAGAGGTAACTATGGAAAGACTGCGCATACATCAGAAGACAGGGTGGGTGCTGAAAGATGGATGTTGTCTAGGTCGCTAGGCATGTAGGTACAGTGGAGGTACATGCCAGTTTAGTTTATTGAGATGCCTGTGGTCTTCTTGTGGTCAACAGATTGTTACATTGTACTTCCTGTTTGACAGCCTCCTGGCTTTAGTTTCTGGGTTTTTTGGAGGCTGCCTCATAAACCAGTCTTTGTGTTTATTGAAAGAGTAGCTTTACAAAATAAGGTATAAAGAGCATTGAGAATACCTTATACATATCTTTTTCACATAACCATTTTGCTTTGTTTATAAACCATTTGATCAGATATAATGTTTGATGTTTGCTAAGATAAGTGTTTTTGGAACAGGCATCAGTCTATACTATATGAGGGTCATTCCATACCAACTCGACCAGAGCCATTGCCTGACCGTCTCAGATTTTTTTTTTTTTTTTTTTGATTTCCCCTTTGAGTTAAAGTGAAAAAGTGACCCTGACCAGAAAAATCACCCTGGGCTCAACTTAGATGCTACCATCATGTGTAGTACCTCGTTCAATTTGTAATGAATAGGGCTTTTGAGAAAGAAATACCAGGAGCACCTCACTCACTTTTGGCAAGTTGCCAGACGAGGGGTAAGTGACGGGTTTTATTCAGCCCAACCCTTTACCTGGTAGGGGATGCGGGTCCTAAAATGTTAGTATTACTGTAAGAACTTTAGGGACCACTCTTTCAAATTTTGTGAGACACTTTTGGCTTCAAGTCCCCCCACTGGTCATTAAGCCCCTCTGAAATTAGAATTTGTGGTATTTCTACCAAGTTTAGGCTGAAATAACTCACGTGGGGGAGCTCCAAAAAAATCACCCAAAGATATTTTTGGATAGATGTTGGTATCCATGAATTTTGGATTTCTGGTGTTATTGAGGCTATGTGGTCCAGTGGTTAAAGAAAAGGGCTTGTAACCAGGAGGTCCCCGGTTCAAATCCCACCTCAGCCACTGACTCATTGTGTGACCCTGAGCAAGTCACTTTACCTCCTTGTGCTCTGTCTTTCGGGTGAGATGTAATTGTAAGTGACTTTGCAGCTGATGCATAGATCACACACCCTAGTCTCTGTAAGTCGCCTTGGATAAAGGCGTTTGCTAAATAAACAAATAATAATAATAATTCTTCAATATTGCGTTGACTGGGGTTAGATCTAGATTAAAAGGTGACAGGGTGTGCTTCCAGTGGCACTAGCTTGGAGCTGAGGGGATATGAACTTGCGTGTGGAACTTAGATTTCTTTGTTACATTGACACATTTTAAACTACCAAAACCTCAATCAGTTGCTTATAGAAAACACAAAAAACAACAAAAAAATGGCAGCAACTTTCTATCCTGTCTAGTGTCTCTCTCTCAATTCAATTCGATGGTGCTATATTGGCATGACTTACAATAGCAGGTGTTGCCAAAGCAATTATAAAATACATACATGTATATATACATTGCATTATATATATATATATTTCATAAACAAACTGATTTATAAAATACAGTAATACAAATAAATTAGAGGATTAAGGGGAGGTTGGAAACAAATTTAAAGAACAAAAGAAAAAAGTGATAAAATTGAAGTGAAAATAGTACTGTTAATGATAAAAAATAAATAATAAAATAATAATAATCAAAGAAAATATATATATATATATATATATATATATATATATATATATATATATATATATATATATATATATATATATATATATATATATATATATATATATATATATATAAATACAGTGGCTGCAAGTAATACATTTACTCTCCTCCCAAATTGTGCTCCTTATGCAGAGTGTCACTGTGTGCCCTTTTGGTTGTGGCTGATTGGGCAGCCAGTGGGGCTGAATGTCCCTTCCGTAGGAGTACAGCCAGTTTTTCTGGGTCTGCCAAGTTTGGAAAAAGTGGATGGGCATTTACTATTTTATTAAAGAATACTTCCCTTGTTTGGTTGCATTTATTGCAGTGTAGGAGAAAGTGCATCTCTGTCTCGACCTCTCCGGTCTCAGAGTCTGTTCTCTCTGGGCATCCAGGTCTGCCTGTGTCGGCCTTTTTCTATGGCCAGGTTGTGGTCACTAAGCCTGTACTTGGTCAGGATCTGTCTCTGCTTTGTATCTCTGACAGTGGAGAGATACTCTGCTAGGGTATAGTTTCTTTTTAGGGATCAATAACAATCAGGTTTATTTTGGGATTTTGTTTCTATGTCCCAATGTTTCAGATAGGAGTTTTAGGTTTGTTTTATAATTTGGTTTACTCTGATTGGGGGCTGATAAGCAGTATTGACCTGAAGCTGGTTTGTGTTAGTATTAGTGGGGGTCAGTGCAGTGAGCTTCAGGGCCAGCAGACTTCAGGGCCAGGGGAGTCTTTTCAGGGCTGAGCTCTTGGGTTTGGAGGACCTTATATTGGAGTCTGACTCACTTTTCTTTAGGTGCATCCAAAATTTGAGTACTCTTTTCTTAATATTTATAAGTGTTGTGTAGCGGCCTAATTCTGCCCTGCATGAGTGATTTGGTGGTGTTCTTTGCACCTGTAGTATGTTTTTGTAGAGTTCATTGGGTGTTTGTCCCATTTAGTGTTCTCTCTCTCTCTCTCTCTCTCTCTCTCTCTCTCTCTCTCTCTCTCTCTCTCTCTCTCTCTCTCTCTCTCTCTCTCTCTCTCTCTCTCTCTCAACAAAAGACAACTCTTTTTTATAGGGTGTGGTGCCTACCAAGGGGGATAATAATGATTGCAGATTAGTTGTACCTCAGAGGAGGCAACCTAGTTAGACTTTTTTTATTTGCTTTTCAGACGTTGTAGAAACTGGAGTGAACTCTGAAACAAAATCTTTATTACTGGGAATACGATCAGCACGTTCCTGGTGGGGCGATTGCTCTGGTACCACTGTCTGCAGTGGTGGAGATGCCCATGATTTACAGTGATATAAAAACTGGTTGCCAAGTGAAACTGGTAGACGTTCAGAGAGATGCGGAATGAAACCCAAGACTGCTGGTCTAATAGTTCTAACAGTCAAAATGGCAGACTCAATTTGCAATGGTCTTGAGGAATAACACTATTTATCAATCAGACACATCTTTTAAAGTGTTGTATTCCTGTTGAAATTTAGTTTCCAACTAATTTGTTTAGATGGGTTTTGTAAAACATTGTGAAGGTTATAAAATAACATTAAACACCTACCCACCTAAGTTATTATCTATATTGACTGATTTTGACAGGGTTCATTATGTAACATTTAAAGATCTATTAATCAGACAAAAAGTTAAAGAAATTGACAAGTTAAACATGTTCTGTAATTGTACAGACCAGCTGCACTATGGATTCCTTCGGCCGAATTCCATCAGGATTCAATAATAGAAGGCAGGTACTGGTGCTAGAATGTGGAAGTGGAGAGATTTCTCCACTGTTATCAGGGGTGTATGAGCAAGGACTGTTGCCTGGCATGGAAAACATCCAGTAGGCATAATACCCAATCAAACAATACATTTTTTTTTATGATTCATGCTTCAAAATCAGCTACTCGCTGCTTTAGATTGAGAACAACAGTAGCTACCTCCATTATATTCTAAGAACCAGTGAACCAGCAAAGTCCGCCCTGAATGTTATATCACCTTTTGTACCATATATATACAACCTTCACTTTGCTTTTGCTGAAAAGAAGGAAAATAAAAAAGTGATCAGAATGCTTTATCCAATATTAATGTTTATTGGACCTTTGTTTTGGTTTGACTGAGGCTGTGCTTTATAAGCTGTTCATTTATCGCCGGGAAGCGTGACACCATGGTTGTTTACAAAATATGAGAGAAATCAGTCTGGTTTGTGAATGGATTAAAAGGTACATTGATCTGTGAAGAGTCAGTTGCTATGGCGGGTTGCTGTGGTTGCTATGGGAGGAATTTTTGCTTACTCTTCCGTTTTTCAAGATCGAGTGTCAAGTTTTACTTATGAACAAAAAAGAGAGAAATAACAAAATGATTGAGGCTGTAGTGTACAGACTGGTCATCTCACTCAAGAAGTGTCTGCTTCAGGCATCAAAGAGCCGGGAGACACAGACAGGATACATTTGTCGAGCTGAGGGATAGAGGCTGCTTTGAGAGGTTTGAAACAAATCGGATTGAAACACAGCATTTCTAATTTGTGAGCAAATGTCTCCTTGTTTTTTGGCATATGCGCCAACGTTTAAAACACATTCCTGTCTGAAAGTGAAAACAAGGGCACAGTACAGTACATGTCAAAGCGGTGTTACACCATATATGCCTAAAAAGTGTCACAGAAGTAGCACATTTTTGATATGCAATAACTTTTTACATGAAACATGTACAGCTTATATATACAGTATATGCAATACCATTGTTGTATATGCATATACCATAAAAGACACAATGGTATATGCAATACCATTGTGTCTTTTATGTGTCACTACACAACTTAAGAAAAGGCCTGCAAAAAAAAGAGCAGCAGGGGTCACGATACATCCGTTTCCAATTAACCTGGTTAATTCTAAGAGCGCCTTTGTGACGGACTGGCAGTGTACTGTACTGTTAACCCTTCCTCAGATGGAAACAGCATCAATGGTCAAGGCTTTCGCTGGTGTTAGGAAATAGATGGTTTTGGCTAGTAGTTGAGAAGGTGGTACAGCTTAACATTTATCAGACGCACTCTCCTGCATACATGGGCCTACAACAGACTTGCAAAATCAATCAAGTCGCAAACTATATGTAGGAGCCATTGGTTTAGGATTACTCTGACTGTTTTGGCACTAGGAAATTGAAACTGCAGCATGCTGTTGGGTAACAGAGACCTGCAGACAGGGTATGATTAAGCCAAACTAATGAGCAGATATCAGCCAGGATGACATAACTCCATACAGTCTGAAGCTGTCAGCTTACTTGCAGGTAGTACTCATGTCTCCAGAGTTTTTTTTCTTTTAAACACAAATGATTAAATTACTGCTTCACCTGTACGCTGTCACTTATTATTTATGTGGTCTATGCTTTGTATATGCAGCTGATGTGCAGTGCATCAAGTTTGCAGTGATTCCAGCATTGAATGTACAGTACAATAATCCTGGGGTCTATTTTAATAATCTAAACCAGAGCCGATCTTAATAATGCCGGTCCCCCTTTTTTGTGGACCTCATTTCATTTTATGTATTGCCTGTCATAAGGTTAATAAGTGGGTCAGTAAATCACCCCTGTGAAGAAACAGCAGCAGGGCCAACAGAGTTAACAAGTGAGTAGATCTGTCAGTGTTTAAATAGTTGCCTCTGTGTTTCTAATGTGGAAGACAGATGTGGACTTCTTTTGGTGGAGGCGGGATATAGCTAAGGATAGGACAGGCTTTAGTATTCCAAAATAAAGAAATACATTAATTAATTAATTGTATTCAAGGTTAGACATTTAGGAGTCCAGCACATAAGCAGGATCATAACTGAAAAACCTTTGCATACGCTTACATAGATCTTTTTATCTATGTGTATTTTGACATATTCAGTCCCGGTCTTTATGTGAAAAAGGCATCAGAAATCAAGGCTTCTGTTTTTTATTTAGAACACTGTACCTTTGTATAAGGGCCATTTCACTGTACAGAATGCATTAGTCTTTTCACACTTTTATTACTGTTTTAAATAACATAGAAACTGACAGATATTGTGTACAAACAAATACCTTGTATTGGCCCTAAGAAAATGAAACCTGTACTGTATTAAAAAAATAAGTATATTGAGTGTGTTTGTTATAATACATCTAAAATTATTAGCTATAAGTTAAATAATTTAAACATGGGTCTTGAGAAGTTGTATTTCATGTCCAGATTTTCACTGGATTAGCCAGTCTAAGCCAAATCAATTAACATGCACCCTGTGCCCCCTTGGAACAGCGACAGTGAAAAAACCCTTCTTACTAAATTACATGTAATTAGAGCGCTAAGCAGTACTTTGATGGTGTCTTTGCTGCTTTGTTGAGCCACTGGACCTCACACAGCTACATGTATTGCAAGCTTATGTCATTTTGTGGGTTCTCTCAAATACAGAAGGCAGTGACTGAGCTTCTCATTTAAAACCAGTCTGTTGGATTACAGGTACTTATTATGTGTCAAAAAGTATTATCTTCATCATTTACTGTATGGGAGTTAGAACCTGCCTAGGCAAAGACAGGAATTCTTAAATGTACAATATATGCAGTGCAGTAAAATGAAAGCCTAAAATGCTTATCTAATATAGTTAGGGCTTCTGATTTTTGGTTTTAACCGATAAAACCTGATAAAAACACCCCCTGATGCAAAAATAATTAAACCGGTGGATAGCCAATAAACACCGGAAAACACCTGAAAAGCTGTGGAAATGGTTAATCTATTCACGTTGACTTTACCCTTTTCCCATTACAAAAATAAACCCTACTGCAAAAATAATAATAAATACATTTCCCAGGGCTGCTGGGCAATGTCCCACCTTCCTGACTTACTTTAAAACCGCCCCAACTACAGATTGACAGCGTATTCCTATATTTCTATTGGAGATTTAAAACAAGATTGCAATCAGGGTCGAGGCTTGTTAGTGGGATTTAAAACAGTATTACAGTTAAGATACGGAGGATTTAAAACAGAATTGTGACGAAATGTACAAAAATTCCTACACACAAAAACCCCAGAAGAACGTGCCCGTGACCGTGGGGATTTCGTTGTGGAAGACAGCAAAGGAAAGAAGGTACAACTTAAGTGTGGAAGTACTGTCGAGTTACTATACATATTTTGAGACACACACACACACACAAAAACGCTCACGCATTATGGAAAGTAACGAAAAACACAAATTTCATACAGTATATCAAAAACGAAAGCCCCGAAAAAACGATTTACATAAAACTTGAAAATAGCTAAAAATAAGCACAGAAAACATACAATTAATAAAACCCGAAAAACAGAAGCCCTAAATATAGTCTGAACCAAAAAAGTAAACAGCAGTGACAAAACAGCCATTCCAAAATAGTCTTTCAATGTTTAGAGCTCCATATGGTTTTATAAATATTTTAGAAGGTTGTCATCCGCTGATGCATTTCTATCAGTGTTTCCTTTAAAATGCTATTATTAGTGGAGCAGAGACAGGATTTGGTAAAAAAGGTTATCAGATGTTGAATAAGTAATTTACGTCCTGTGTCTGCAACCCATGTAGAAGCATACCATACCTATTTGGTTCTCAGAGGGAGCGACATAGCGGTGAGCAGGTTTTTGGGGGTGGAAACAAACTGGACTGCCAACAAAGAGTGTTCTCCGACAGCTTAATGCAATTTATTATAGTTAAACATGGCAGTGATATCATGTTGGTAATCTAAACATTTCTTGCACTGAGACGATGTAGGAAATAACTTGCGAGACCCGAAGTAAACAAACGTGCAGACTTGTTTGTGCTCTTTAAACTTCGGTGTGTGGTCATAACATGTTCAACCTTTCAGCCAAAACTTAAAACCTGTGTAACTCTTCCTCTGTGGAAACAGCACCAATAGCCTGTGCTTTGAAATTGATTAATATGTTGATTATGTTATGGTTAGTGTTAGCAAACATGTCCAAGCAGTCTCTTAAATATCAAATCAGTGTTCTGCAGCAACAGCTGAAGGAATTTAGACTTGGCAGGAGCATCATTTAATTAGATGAACAGCAATGCACTGAAACCAATAGTAATTTCATATTTTTCAGTTAAATCAGTGCTCAGCTTGGAGATGTTTGAAGATTTTTGACACTTTGAACCATCTTGGATTGGAGAAAGGGGTGGGTGGCAAAGCATAAGGCAAGGTAGTGTCTGAGTGTGACACACTGCTGTAAGGAATTCTGAGGTTAAGTTCTGTAACGGCTGCTTGACTGTATTATACAGTGGTTAAGACAGTCTCCCAACCTCCCAACCTCTCCCAAAGTGTTACGAAAGCACTAGCCACAAACATTAGCCAAAAGCACTTTTTTTTTTTAAATCTTGTGAATTTAGAAATGTAACAATTGCCTTTAACAGCTTTACCTGTATTTCTTAACACAGATAGTACTGCACCGGCATACAGCTTAAAGTGCAGTCAGAGGTAGACAGAAAAGTGCTCCTATTAGGTTTTTCTGGTAAAATGAATAAAACAACAGAGCTGCTGAGGAATCCATCACAGAGTGAGAGTTGTGCTGTCAAGACTGATAATGATTTATAGCTGGAGATGCTCGGATGAATAGTAACCCCCCTCCCCGGTTACAGCAGGGGCACTGAAACGAATAGCAGGAGATATTATTATTATTATTATTATTATTATTATTATTATTATTATTATTATTATTATTATTATTATTATTATTCCTTAGCAGACGCCCTTATCCAGGGCGACTTACAATCGTAAGCAAATACATTTCAAGTGTTACAGTACAGGTAATAGATATCAATAGGAAATGGAATTCACATGATTGAGGGGAAATCTGAAGGGTGCTGCTACGTGCAAAATCAAACAAGTTCACATTCAGAACCAACTGCATGAACTGCAGAACTGTGTTTTAAGCAGCAGTGTCTCACAACTATGTGCATTTTACACTAAAAAACATTCTGTCACAACTTTCAGCAGAAGGAAGTTATAATTACAAACTTATATATTATTTTTGTAGTATGAGAACCAAACTCTGTTGAGCTCTTTCATAGCTATGTTAGTTTTGTGAAAACAAGTGAAAAGTACTGGCAGACAACATGAAGTAAATGTTGGCATTCTGTCAGTACAGCTTTGTCTGGGAAGTGACAGCCCCTGATATAGCACTGTGCAAGCTTAATTGTTTTTTTACCCATTTTAAATTTGGAGGCACTGATGACTATTGCATGTGACAGGATGCATTGTGCTGTGCCGCAGTTAACATTCTTCTGTTCAAACATTAAAGAGCCTTAATTAGCTTTTGCAATGTTTATGTATAAATACATGTGGGTGTTGGTGCTTTTCTTTTTTTTCAGTCTAGAGATGTCTGGGAAGGAAGCCTACGTCCAGGTCTTGTGTGTTACTCAGAGGAAGCATGGTTTCTATGGAAATCAGAGTGTGTAGTAATTAAGGCTTGGAATGGTTTAAAAGTCTCTTTTTATGTAGGTTATTCAGTAACACTTCAGTCTTGGTAAATTAATTCAAATAATACTTCACCATTCTAGTTCATGATGGCTTATACTAACAGCCAAGTTGAATATTACTGAAGTCACTGAAGTCACTGAATGCCACCATGGGCTGCCTGGTAGCACATAAATAATAGACGTGACACGTTGCAAGGGGCTTAAAGTATTCTGAAGGAATATGTGACCATTCTACCATGAGCAATGCAATAGATTAGACAATAAACCAAACCACTTGGGATCAGACTCTATTCAGATTAGTGGTTTGTGCGAAATATGGTTTGTAATCTGGACCATACTAAAAATGTTTTTTTATAACTTTTTTAAAATATATTTCTTCAGAAAATCAGTAATAACCATTTAAATAAAATGACAATATTTGACACAATATCACATAATTAGGATATTGACGTTTCTACACTGCTATCAGCATGATGCCAGGGGTACTAGTGAGGGTCTATTCTATTTAAGTTTTCTTTTTCTTTTTTGTGTTGTCTTTTGTAATTAACTTTTTCAGCTGCAGTCACTGAGCACAACTTGTGTTACATAGAGAAGCCATATTATAACCGTCTGAGAACGCAAAACTAACAGAAGGAAGATTAGCTTCAGATCTGTGAAAATAGAACAAGCAGCTCAAAGCATGCCACAGTGTACGTAGTGCTTTAAAAATGGAAGTGATGTATTAATTCAAACCTATTAATTTTTATAGGCTAGGACAACTTTAGGCTGCAGTTAAAAATAAAATTAAAAAGATAAAACCGGTGTTTCTTGTAATGAATATATGTGCAGTAGAAGCAGAAAGTTATCATTAGCAGGATGAGCTTTTTTTTTTTTTTTTCTGGCAGCACACATAAAACTTAGAATAATTACATGTTGTCCCGCTGTAATTTCCAGACATAAAAGTAAACTCATAAAAATTTAAATCATTGGCTGTTCAAACATTTTAAGTAGGTGAAAATTCATAGGTTTCGTAGTGGAAATATCCTCTAGAAACCAAAGATTGCACACAAAACACTGGATTCATACAGCTGTAGGAAGTGCTCCAGGGTTACTATGGAAATGCATACTGGTTAAAAAAAAAAAAAAAAAATCTAAGCGAAATAAAAGAAATATAAAAAAAATAAATAAAAAATAGTGTTATGTACACTGTGACATGCTTTGTGTAGCTCACTCTACTTTTTATAGGTCTGGTACACTGTTAATATTTCACTGTTAGTTTTCCCTGGTAGTCCAGACTGAACTGTAATTCAAATCATGCTATCGTAATGCAGTACATGCTGATAAGAACCATGAGAATGGAAGCCCTTCCTATACCATACTACATGAAAAATGTAGTACCCAACCTGTAATAGCCTGCAGTAAGTTGTACATGACAGGCCCGCTTAATGCCTGTACTACAAAGCTGTGAATGTAGTATACTAAAAAGAATCTCGGTACAATTCTTTGACAATCAATGATTGAAGACATTGAGAGGCTAATGTTTCAGGTGTATTATGGAGAGTTTCCTGAACTGCAGACTGCCCTGACTGATGCTAGTAGCATTTAAATGGTTTAACTTCATTTCAATATACAGTGCCTTGCGAAAGTATTCGGCCCCCTTGAACTTTGCGACCTTTTGCCACATTTCAGGCTTCAAACATAAAGATATGAAACTGTAATTTTTTGTGAAGAATCAACAACAAGTGGGACACAATCATGAAGTGGAACGAAATTTATTGGATATTTCAAACTTTTTAACAAATAAAAACTGAAAAATTGGCGTGCAAAATTATTCAGCCCCTTAAGTTAATACTTTGTAGCGCCACCTTTTGCTGCGATTACAGCTGTAAGTCGCTTGGGGTATGTCTCTATCAGTTTTGCACATCGAGAGACTGAAATTTTTGCCCATTCCTCCTTGCAAAACAGCTCGAGCTCAGTGAGGTTGGATGGAGAGCATTTGTGAACAGCAGTTTTCAGTTCTTTCCACAGATTCTCGATTGGATTCAGGTCTGGACTTTGACTTGGCCATTCTAACACCTGGATATGTTTATTTGTGAACCATTCCATTGTAGATTTTGCTTTATGTTTTGGATCATTGTCTTGTTGGAAGACAAATCTCCGTCCCAGTCTCAGGTCTTTGCAGACTCCATCAGGTTTTCTTCCAGAATGGTCCTGTATTTGGCTCCATCCATCTTCCCATCAATTTTAACCATCTTCCCTGTCCCTGCTGAAGAAAAGCAGGCCCAAACCATGATGCTGCCACCACCATGTTTGACAGTGGGGATGGTGTGTTCAGGGTGATGAGCTGTGTTGCTTTTACGCCAAACATAACGTTTTGCATTGTTGCCAGAAAGTTCGATTTTGGTTTCATCTGACCAGAGCACCTTCTTCCACATGTTTGGTGTGTCTCCCAGGTGGCTTGTGGCAAACTGTAAACGACACTTTTATGGATATCTTTAAGAAATGGCTTTCTTCTTGCCACTCTTCCATAAAGGCCAGATTTGTGCAGTATACGACTGATTGTTGTCCTATGGACAGAGTCTCCCACCTCAGCTGTAGATCTCTGCAGTTCATCCAGAGTGATCATGGGCCTCTTGGCTGCATCTCTGATCAGTCTTCTCCTTGTATGAGCTGAAAGTTTAGAGGGACGGCCAGGTCTTGGTAGATTTGCAGTGGTCTGATACTCCTTCCATTTCAATATTATCGCTTGCACAGTGCTCCTTGGGATGTTTAAAGCTTGGGAAATCTTTTGTATCCAAATCCGGCTTTAAACTTCTCCACAACAGTATCTCGGACCTGCCTGGTGTGTTCCTTGTTCTTCATGATGCTCTCTGCGCTTTAAACGGACCTCTGAGACTATCACAGTGCAGGTGCATTTATACGGAGACTTGATTACACACTGGTGGATTCTATTTATCATCATTAGTCATTTAGGTCAACATTGGATCATTCAGAGATCCTCACTGAACTTCTGGAGAGAGTTTGCTGCACTGAAAGTAAAGGGCTGAATAATTTTGCACCCAATTTTTCAGTTTTTATTTGTTAAAAAAGTTTGAAATATCCAATAAATTTCGTTCCACTTCATGATTGTGTCCCACTTGTTGTTGATTCTTCACAAAAAATTACAGTTTCATATCTTTATGTTTGAAGCCTGAAATGTGGCAAAAGGTCGCAAAGTTCAAGGGGGCCGAATACTTTCGCAAGGCACTGTATTATGGTTAGATTTTCTGTTTTTAACCTGTACACAAGAGCAGAATCTTAAAAAATGTTTTGAAGCACAGCCGTTTATTTTTGTTTCAAAACTGTCACATTGTGCAATAAAAGTTTACTTTGGATTAGAAACTGTAAGGGTAATTGAATCTTCAATAGAGTTCTCTCACATGAAACTGAATTAAATAAATCAAATTGTGCACAGACAGAAGCATCTTGTTTTGTTGCAAAATTAGTGAAATTGCTGTGAAAATTGGATAATTAGTAGAAAAAACACTGAGGGGCCTCCTCTATATATTCTGTTCAAATGAAGTTACTTTGAGGGCTTACAACAGCAGCGGCGCTGGGGGGGGGGGGGCTCACAGGGGCTATGGCCACACCAAAATTTGTCTTAGCCCCCCCATAGCCACCCCTCCCAGCACAAAGGTCAAACTTTATTTTATTTTATTATTAGTAGTAGTATTGTTATATGGACACGGTGTTGTGTTGATCCACACGCATCTGTACATTTGAATGGTGATGGCCAGTCGGCAACACTCACTGACAGCTGCAGGGAAAACACTCGGGAACATTGAAATCGAGGACGAGGATGATGTAGTTACTGAAGAGGTAGGCCTAATTGTATCTGGCAACAACGAGAATGATTATGATGAGCGTGTCGCTATTTTAAATGAGGTAGAAGACGACCAAGAAAAAAGTGCTACTGCCCTTAATAGTGCAAAAAGCTCCCCTGGGCCTGATATAAGTCATCTTCCAGGTAACGGACCACGGCGTCCTGAACTTAAAAGATATCCTTCACAAATATTTGGCACACATGACAGGTTTTTCAATCGCAGCTGGTATGAACAATATTCTTGGTTAGAGTATTCAGTTGCATTAGATGCCACATTTTGTTTTGCTTGCTGGCGTTGTGCACATGTTGGACAGCCTGAACATACTGAAACTGCCTTTACCCATGACAGTTTCAGGAATCTGAAAACCCACGACACAGCGGTATCGCACAAATATTCTATGGAATCCTGGGCTGAATTCAAGCTTCGAAAAGAAAAGGGGACCAAGATACAAAATTTAATTAATTCTCATCATGCAAAAGTTGTTGAGGAGAATTGAAGGTACATGCGAGCAGTAGTAGAATCGCTTTGTTTCACTGCGTGTCAAAATATTGCACAACGTGCACACAGGGAAGATGAGCAGTCTTCCAACAGAGGTAACTTTTTATAACTTTTACATCTACTAAGCAATCTCGACAGCATGGTTAAAAAGAAACTGTTAGATGGTCCAAATAATGCAAAATATGTCCATCATGACATACAGAATGAAGTTGTGGAGACAATGGCAAATATGATTAGAAAACAAATAAGTGAGGAGGTGAATGCAGCAGAGCACTTTGCTTTGCAGGTAGATGAGTGCAAAGATATCAGCAAGAAGGAACAGATATCTGTAGTTGTGTGCTACTTGAACAATGACAGTATTCACGAGGAGTTTTTACACTTCACCCCAGCAGAGGGTTTTGACGCTGACTCCCTCCTGGAGAAAGTAAAGCATACGCTTTGCAAATGCAACATCGACAAGAATATATGTATCGGTCAGTGTTCAGGAGAAGTTTTGGAAAGAATGTGCACTGTTGTGCTCATCGACTCAATCTAGTTTTAGTTGACTGTGTTCGCAATGTGCAAACAGCTGCTGAGTTTTTTGCCACAGTTCAGATGGCATTCAACTTCTTTTCTGGATCAGTTGTACATGACCTGTTCATTCAAAAACAGAAGGAACCTGAGCCCACAAAACAGCCATTTGAACTGAAAAAACTATCCGACACACAATGGGCTTGCCAATATGCTGCTTGCTGGGCAATACAACAAAACATTGCCAGCTATATGTGCAACGCTAACAGACGTCATCAACCAGTCAAACACTCACAGAGCAACCGAGGGAAGGGCACTGAATAAACTGATTGATCAGTGATCATTTACAGTTAATCTCACTATGATGGAAAGACTTCTTTCTCCGTCTTACAAAAACAATGTCCGACCATCAACAGTCCCCTAGCATGCAACCGGCCTCTGCGATTGATCTTGTTCACTCGGTCATATCTGCCCATAAGTAATTGTCCATAAAACGTCTTCTATCTGATCAGTTTAATCTTTGTACATGCTTTTTTTTGCTTCATAATGTATATTAGTTTTGCTGCCTGTCAAATGCTGCTTTATTGGCAGTGCTTTATTTTGTTTTTGTATTCACTGGCAGTTCGTTTGGTTGCTTTTGTTATTTTAAGACTGTGACAGATTGTATGTATTTTTGATTGGGGTTTCATTTTATTTAAATGGATATACAGGCACGATCGGCTAGAGCAAAAAAGGTGTACTTAGTTTTGGTGTGTGTTGTTGTTTACTTGGCTTTAAGTAGTGTGTGTGTGTGTGTGTGTGTGTGTGTGTGTTTCGTTTTCTTTGCGTGTGCAAATATTTTAAAATATACAGTACATTCTCCGATTTCAAGTAATTAGCTAGTATTAACCTTTTTTTTTTGGTATTGTTAATATTTATTTAGTATTAGTATTATTTGTTTATTGGCTTAGTTGTTTTTCCTATTGATGTGCTGTGAATAAGTGTTGCACAAGTGAGCTGCAATCGGTAAAGTTTAAAACCATATTATTATTTTATTATTTGTTTATTTAGCAGACGCCTTTATCCAAGGCGACTTACAGAGACTAGGGTGTGTGAACTATGCATCAGATGCAGAGTCACTTACAACTACGTCACACCCGAAAGACAGAGCACAAGGAGGTTAAGTGACTTGCTCAGGGTCACACCATGAGTCAGTGGCTGAGGTGGGATTTGAACCGGGGACCTCCTGGTTCCAAGCCCTTTTCTTTAACCACTGGACCACACAGCCTCCTATATCTTTCTGTATATCTTTTTATTTACCTTTTGAGGATAACCCAGATAAAAACACACATTTAAGTACGTATTGTTAGAAAAATAAATATGTATGTGTGTCCACAAGATGTATAGAGCAGCCCCCCCACCCAATATTCTGGGCAGCAGTGTGGAGTAGTGGTTAGGGCTCTGGACTCCTGACCGGAGGGGCGTGGGTTCAATCCTTGTGGGGGACACTGCTGCTGTACCCTTGAGCAAGGTACTTTACCTAGATTGCGCCTGTAAAAACCCAACTGTATAAACGGGTAATTGTATGTAAAAAATAATGTGATCTGTATAATGTGATATCTTGTAACAATTGTAAGTCGCCCTGGATAAGGGCATCTGCTAAGAAATAAATAAATAAAAATAAGTAATATTCTGTTTATCCCACCTCAGCCCCACTACCAGGAAGAGGCTGACACTGCCCCTGGCTTGCAATATTGATATTGACAGAAGATGTGCCTCTCATTGCTTGAAAGAAAGCTTTTTGGCCTTAGATCAGGGATGTGAGTCATAACTTGAACTGGCTAAAAGACATTCACAGATGTGTGAAAGCGGTCACAGTTAATTATAAGTGTGAACACTGGGGAAACTCATGGCTAGCTGATTATCATGGAGTGGACACAAGATAAGTGTACGCTTTATGATAGAATCAAGAATATAGTGGGATTCTTAATTGGTACATTGGACATGTCTTTCGGGTATTGGGTGTCATATATGACCCATTTAAATGGGTTCACTGGCGATTTAACACACTGTGTAAATGAGCTGTACTTCACATGACAGATCTGACAGACTTTGATAGCTCATGTAAGGTGCTTGTTTGGCAGGTACTTTAGTATCCAGTCTGAAAGGTGGGTTGTTCCACCTCCAGATTCCCTGAAGAAATGTCTACACCTAGGATACCCATTGTGATCGTGCTTCCATTTTACTGTTATGGCAGGTGTGTTTCTGTTTTTGTCTAACTGTGGCCTCTTATTTCCAATAGAGGTCTATGAGAAGGAAGCTCTTGAATTCAAGGATTTTGCTGTGTTTTATGAATGGACATTTTATATTTGAACAGAAATGTTATATTCTGATATTCAGCAGATTTATGCCAGGTTAGTCTCCGATGATGTAATAGTCAGTAACAAGTTGCATGCCTGCTGTTACAGAATTTACAATAATTTCCCATGTCATCAGTTTGACAAGCAGGAACACCAGGCTCTAACTCCTCTAACATATAGCCTGTGGTGATGCTTAATGATGCTTAATCATGACAGAAGTCAATGTATAGAAGCATTGAACATCCCTAGACTTTTTTTTTTAAATACTTACTAGTTACTATTGTTGTACATTTATTTTAATGTACACAGCAAAAACCAAAGTTTCCTTACTGAATATCGGCCAGAAAATGCATTGAAATCACTTAATTATTCAAAAGCAAAATAACACAGACTCATCACGAAAGCCTTCAGATACAACTGAAAACATGCACATGCTGGTAATATAATATATCCAAATAATGTATCAGGGCAATTAATCCATCAACAAATGTTTAATTCAGGCTTGCAAAATAAAAGCCATGACAATCAATAATTGATGAATTGATAGTTGCATCTCTTATAATTTTTTGGTATTGGTATTAATAAAGGGGGTAATTTACATTTACTCTTGAACAAGGAGAGTCTGTGATTCATTAATCACTAAGACAGTGTGCAAATTGTGATAACTTCTTTTAAATAAAGATGATCTCATGCTGACTTCATCCCTCAGTCTGAATCCAAGGCTTTAACAGTTTTAGAACACTGCTCTTTTAAAAAGGTTATTCATTACTTTTTCTTCCAATCCTATTGAATGTTGTCATGTTGCTGGTGAACTGCTAGCTGTCAGCTATGAGTTAGTGAACTTTCCATTTCCTGCTGCTTTATGTGATGAATCTTGCTTTGCTCCACAATGCTGTGGTTTTGTGTGCTGTGGGTAAATGGCTCATAATTTCATAGATTTCTGTAGTGTTGAGTGTTCTGCTACTGTTATGTCAACATTTTTGGTACATTTAAGCCACTACCCCAAAACTGCAGATTCAGCATGGAGAATCCGCCATGGATGAGATTTATTGATTGCAATTGCAGATAGTTTAGGAACTGTGATGGGCGCTCAGGGCCCGATTACTTTGATGGGCGCTCAGGGCCCGAGTGAATAATAAATTTGGCCGGAGGCCTTGTCCGTGGGTGCGCAAAGGCTACCTGCATAAGGCCGACTGGAAAAACATGAACAGTTACATGCATCCCAGTGCCACAGCTAGCAGGTATGCTGCAAGGTGGTGGCCGGGGTGGAGGAGGCCAAAACAAAAGGAGCGACATGAGAGAATAACACACAGAGCCTTTATGCGCTTGCTGCTGATGGTTGGTTAGGGGCAGATTCTCCTGCAGAAAAGCAACTTTACAATTCTGTTCGCCAAAGTCAAAATCCTTTCAATTTTAAAAAATCATTCATTCAGTCAGTGTTGCTTAGATTATTTTTGGTTGCATTCTAAAATGTATGCCAGAGGCAAAATACGCATTAGTTGGAATGGATTTGTGAAAACTTTATAATGCATAATGCAAAAGTGGCCTTGGAGCTTGACAAGATCAAGCTCCAAGGCTGTCTGTAAACTATGGATATCACACCATTAGCTCTCTCAAGAAGTTACATGACAAATAGCATTAGGAATAAATAGCTATTATATATTAAAAAACCTCATCCACCAATAAGGAACACAGTAGATGATTGGCGAACATTCAGAAAGAATGTCAAGGAAACAAAGCAAAACCTTACAAAAAATTACAGCACAAGCAATGTAACTTATTATTTTCTGCCTGCTCGGAAACAATAGGGCAGCTAGCCAACTTTTTTTGCAGTAATAGACTGTAGAGTAGCACCTTGAAATGCCACAGGCATTGGCAAATGGGTGCCTAGCTACCTGGAAGCTTGTGTATTCATGAGGGAAACCTTTTAAAACTTTTACAGCAGGAGCCTGAAACTGTCCAACACTAAATGATGCACTACCTGGACACTTTTATAGGACCTTTACCATAAAAACAGGTTAGGCCACCATTTGTCCTTGAAACATTCTGAGACGTGATAAGTATTAAATTATACAATTTTTTTTCTCACATTAAAAAAATGATGGAAAGTAGGGAGAAATAGCAAAATTGCAGAAGTGCATAAGTGGACTGATACACCTGGAAGCCATTCAGACACCCCCCTCCTTATGATCTTTATTGATTTAAACAGTAAGGGGTCTAGTAAACCACAATTAGGTGGCTTGAAACTCTGAAGCTGCACTGTCCTTCAGTTGTTTTTTTAATAAATATACATCCCTTTACTACATTATTCCAAAGGTTTTATCTTCCTGTGTACTCTTCTTTAGCTCAAAACTGTTATTGGTGGTCCTCTGCTTACATTCCCTAGTAGTTTGAACTGTGTTGACATACAAGCTTATGCCTTCCTTGAAACTCGATTGCCACTGTTTCACTGTATGTAGGATGCCATAAATTACATTAAGAAACTTTATAATAAGTGGGCTTTACCGTGCATACCGTCGCTACTGTACTTATATCTGGCTAGATCAAGCACTGAGGCAGTATGTCTGTATCCAGCCACGGAATGCACATTATTGGCTCTGGATAGTCCCCATTGTCCCTTTTATCTAATACACAATTGTCTTGTACACCCGTGCATTCTAGCATGCTATCATGGACTTAGAGCTAAGCATATTCCATTTTGTTTTCCTCAGTTTTTAGGCTGTTTGTGCCAAAACCTGATCCTTTAAATATATCCAGTTGGCCTTGGACAAGCCTGTTCTTCAGAATGATTTCATTTTTTGGAGGACAGTAATTACCATGCAAGGAGTTTAATGCTTTATGGTAAATGTCTACAGCGTCCGGGCAAAGGGTGACAACAAATTCACTAATTTCAAGCCCTAGACAAGCTGTTAACCATGTTAGCTGCCACCATCTTGTACAAGAGCCACTGAGGTAGCGTGCAACCTGACAGTTAGCCTATTAACCTGAGTTAATTGAAGTATATTTCTCTCAAAGGGCATACAACAACCAGGACATATCTGTGTTAAAGGGCACTGGAATCAATTTAGTATGAAGGCTGTGTTTTTCTCAAATGGAAAACAAAGGTGTATTTTCAAAAACAAGTTTTACATGTTTAAGAAGATTGTTTATATAAATACAGCAATAAAAATATCATGCCAGCAAAATCATTCTGTTGTTGTGATGGCAACCTAGATTTTCCACATTCCCTTATTATGTCGTGTTGAAAATTCACCTTCATTTAAGTTTAATATCCCAAGAGCATTGGAAAATATAAAACAGGTGTTATTACAGAAAGTGTGATAATAGCATCATATTTTGACTTCACTAAATTTACATGGTGGAAAATAGGGCCTATTTGGTCACTACTACTTTTAGGGAATATAAATAAACTAGGCTGTTAACAAGACCGTACAAGGCAAAAAATATGGAGGTATATTATAAACAGACACCAATAAGTTACATTAAACATGATTGCTCATAGTTTCAACTTTTCTCATACTAGATAAAGTACTGAATTACCAAACTAGCAGGTAGGTTTAACAAAATGCATAAATGTAATAATTAATTTCCCTGAGACTCATCACGTCATTGCTTAGTACAGTAGCTAGTTCCAAAGAAATAAGACAAACAAAGCTACTGGAACATTGCTGGGGATTAGTTACGGGTCACATCACAGATAAGCAATAGTACCGGTATAAATAGCTGGAATACTGATACTTTAGTCACGGCGACACACCCGATATTTTCTTTTCTCCTGTTTGGCACACAATTGCTGGTGGGAAATGGTGCATACCAGTATGTGTCTTGTGGTTTTAAAAGCAGGGTTGGCTGATTTAAATCAAGTCGATTTTAAATCACTTGATTCACAAAAAAAATGATTTAAATCATTTTCTTTTACTACATTTTTTATATAATTTCTCAAGGAAAAGACACGAAAAGTATGTTTTAAAAACCTTTTATTAACACAGAAACAACATCTTAAACTCGTACTGTCTATGAACTAAAACTTGCATCGAAGTTTATATTAAGGATTAATTTAATTTAAATTGTTAAATTTGTAGTTCTTTAATCAAGTAATTGTCTGAAATTGGTTGTATCGCTGAAGTATGTTTGTTAAAAGAGCTTATAAAAATCTGTTCTAGGCTTAGGTTAGTAGAGACAGCCTCTCTGATAATGCACCATAGTTACAGAATTTTATCCGCCAACTTATTTTTGTGTTATAAAATTGACATATAACTTTATGATCTAATTAAATATAGTATTGTATACCTTAGTTTATTACTTTCTAATATTTTGCATATAAACATACATACTGCTTACATAATAATGGAGATTAAATGAATGACCTAGCTTGTTTCATATACAGCAATTAGCATCCTTAAAACGCAAGAAGTTAAATATTTCAGATTATTGGAAGACACTTTTCCTTGACGCAAATTTCTTTTTTAACCCAGTTGTAGTATGGTTATCTGAATAGGTCAAAAAGGGGATTGCGCTCAAATAGGGTTTTCATTTTGGTACAGGGAACACAGCAAGGTGTCTGAGAGGGACTTTCATTTAGAAAGTAGTGTGCTGTAATTAGGGGTGTGCCGATTCATTGATTCTCACGGTAAAGTGTGATATTTTTCTTGACGATACGATTATCAGTACAGTGACCCCTGTATCAGTACACTGTTTTTTATGTTATTTAATTTTACAATGTTGTCTACTAACATAACATAAACATGAGCATGGATTAATTTGTGTCTACACTTATAATTAGAGAATATTATTTATTATCATGCACTCTAGCAGCCTCACCTACCATTCACTGTGTTAAAGGGGAACTGTAATGCAAATTAATGTATAACCATTTCAATAGAAAACATGTTAACTAAAGCTTTTGACGCATTTTCAGCCTCTCCTTGAGCAGTATATCGTATAAAAACCATTAAAACAAATGAACATTGAATGTATTGGAGCTCTCTTCCGTCACGCTTTGTGTGATGTCCTGTCGCTCTATAGTCAAACATTCTATTCTATTAAGCGTATGTCCCATTCCTATATTATGTAGCCATTGCTTTGTTATGGCCGCCCTTTGTTGGTTTAAAGGTTTAGACACACAAACATACTTTTTGTTGCTGTTTTTCCTTTTGTTATTTTTGCACCCGAACGCTTTGTATTCTGACAATTCACCGTGCCGGCGTTCACTTGTGGGGGGGGGGGGCTGTCAACGATATGACGGAACAGCGGTGCCAGAAAGGTTCCAATATCAGACGGCCTGCATTTCCAGCTGACCCAGAAAGCTGACCAAAAAAATTACTTTAGTACTTTAAGGGTATTTTTGTCAAGTTCGCCAGCATCTGAGCGAAACAGAAGCTGAGCGGAGGCGGGTTATTAATGTTGATAGTCTCATCAGTGTCAGATCAAGACTTCACTGACACTGTACATTGGAGCTGCAGCATTCTCTTTCCCATGTTACACTGTACACAATTAGAGGTGCTGTCACCAATTCCAGACATAACACTTGCAAAATATTAAAAATATAAACATGCTGCATAGATTAACCACTCAGCAAAATGTGGCGACAAACAAGCGAGTACAGACATTAGCTTACTGTTGTACTTTAAGCAGTTGAATATGGCAGCAACCAACTTGCTCCTGAAGTGGCACCCAGCAAATGAATTTTGGCGACCAATTTTTTTTGGCCTGGAGACATTGGCTCCTAGACAAAAACTTTGTCTGGAGCCCTGATTTTGTACTTTTGTTTGAATTACCTTTATTTTAAAGAATAAACAGGAAACAAAAGCAAAACAGGCCATGAAGCTTATTTAACCAAAAGTGCTTTACCAGTGTTATTGCACACTTGCACACGCTGAGACAATTGTGTGATTTTTTAATTTATTTTTATGTTTCATGCTTAATTTACTGTATCGTATTGTGACCCTCGTGTCTCAAATACGTATCGTATCATGAAGACACTGCTGATACCCACCCCTAGCTGTAATGTTACATGCAGGCTGCAAAGAGGAGGTGTTCACGGTGCAATTGGTGACCATGGTGGAATTAGTAAGGGAGATCCATTTTAAGTGACAGTTGTGTTTTTTGTTTAGAAAGACAGGTGCACACACTGCACAGTCCACACATTCACTAAGGTTTAAAGTAACCTTTAGGTAGCCCAGTGAAGATACCGTTTACAGTGGAGATACTTGTTTACAGTGGAGTTTGAAATGACTCAGGAGGCTGTGTGGTCCAGTGGTTAAAGAAAAGGACCTGTAACCAGGTGGGCCCCGGTTCAAATCCCACCTCAGCCACTGACTCATTGTGTGACTCTGAGCAAATCACTTAACCTCCTTGTGTTCCGGCTTTCAGGTGAGATGTAATTGTAAGTGATTCTGTAGCTGATGCATAGTTCACACACCCTTGGATAAAGGCGTCTGCTAAATAAACAAATAATAATGACTGTATGCTCTCCTGGGCGGTCTACAAGCCCTAACACTAAGGTTCAGGTCACACACTTCATACTGAAGATACACAAAGGAAGTCTGGGTTAAGATTTGTGGATTATGTACAATATGACCTATTAACCCTTTTGTGTTGGAGATTTCCTTTTCTAGAAGTAAAACATTTAGTGATCAGTGATGCAATTAAGCAAACCTTCCCGGGGTGATTGCCTGCGACAGTAGAGAAAGTCAAAGTCAATTACTTCCGCGTAATGACAGCTGTGGAGGATACATACGCTGTTCTAAACCAAACAAATGTTTATGTGTATGAAGACATTACTTTAATGTTTTTAGGTTGTATATAAGACCGGTTTGCTTAAGCTACTTGAAATGTATGCTGCCAATTAAAACTTTATCCTGTTGGATAGCAGTCTACTCAGAACCTGATTTGCTGAGACAATTGGTCTAATAATAATAATGTATGAAAGGGATTTCCAAGACCGAAAACACATTAAATTACCACCATTTAATTAATATTATCCATAATTTCAAACACTCAATCATACATTCTGAGGAAAATCTACTGTGTAAGAAACCAAGAGGTCAACCTATATCCTGCTAGGATAACCCACATATGGATTTTATCAGAGCATTTTACAGCACTAGTGTTGTAAAAAGCTCTGTCCATGGCTGGCTTATCCTGGCAGGGTATAGGTTAATGAGATCAACTAAGTCAAACATTCCAGCTTATACATTTATTAGTGTTACTGTACAAAGACAATTAACCGAACCATCTACTGTACTCTAGTTTGACCTAAAAAGTGTGTCCCCTGGTTTTTCCTGATATATAAGTGTAACTGTGTGGTCTGGCTCTTCTCTTGCAGAAAGTCTGTAGAGGAAAGTTCTCCATGAATGTACGTCACAATGATGATGACAGACCAGATCCCGCTGGACCTGCCTGCCTTACTCAATGGCGAGTTACCCATGATGCCTCACATGGTTAATGGGGATGGATCTCAACAGGTGAGTCACCATGTTGTTATGTTCATCTTTCGGCCTTTATATTTTGAAGAGGCTGGCAATTCATTTCACAAAGTTTTTTTTAGAGGCACTTTGAAACACAAGTGGTCTTTGCAGAAAATAATAGGCTTAGTTTTGATTCACTTTGTTACACTTTTTCTGTTAAACCAGGAAGGCCTGGTAAAAACCCCTGTAGTCATTTTGAGATTTCTTCACGAAGGTGTTACAGTTATTGAGAAGAATTTGTTCTGCATGCAGTTTGTTCTGTAGTCTATTGCAATACAATTGTTTAGCAACCTGCACTTTGCTGTCAATGAATGTCTTCTATATTATTGTTTATAAAGTGTGAATACATTTGTCTGTTACCAAGAAATTATAGGGTTTATTATAAATACCGTATTTACATATTCTTATATCTTGTTATTATCAAAAATTACTGTCTAATACTGTTTTAACACACTTATTGATACATTATAGATGGTTTGGAATATAAACTGAAGTGTTACAAGAATTACTAGAATGTTTGAGTCAAGTCAGACAATGTACTGCAGAGCTAATTTGATTCTGTTAGCTGTATCTTAGAGAAGACTTAATTAGATTTTTAACATTGTTGAGATGCTCTACCTTCAGGATTAATTTTAGGACATAGATTGAATCAGTTAAACCTCTTTGCACGAGTACTTCACACCGATTTTTCTACTACCAGCCAGGGTTGTGTTGACTCACAACAAGGGGAGTGAAGCTGTCAGGGACTTTGACTGATAAGTCTCAAGTTTGCCAGAGACACTTTTGACTTTCTGCTTTACTGGCAGACTGGCCTTATCTCATGAGAACATAAGAACATAACAAACCTTATATGCCTGTCCATTTTGTATAAAGGCTCTAAAATTGAATAAAAACAGCTCATTGTCTGTTATTATTCATGTGCCAGCAAGACTAGCATATAGTAGTATGTAAATTCCATCTGAAGAGTAGGTTGATGGAAAGCAGACAAAACATTAATAATGTTGCCTGAAGCGTGCCAGTGAATTGAAACCAAATTAAAGACATTAGTTTGCTTCAAGAACTGTTTAACATTCCCTTAATTAAATCATATATTGCAGTCTAGCAGTCTGAATGTTGTGGAACTGTGCCTTCTGAAGGTAAAACCCACGTAGTTTCCTTTTCTGTCATTCCCCATTATTGTTCCTATAGATAGTTTTAAGAAAATGGGTACTTTCATTAACTGATACTACTAAGACTACAAATACTGTTAATAATAGCATCAATAATAATTAGAACTGCTTGGCAGCTTTACGGCTTCCAAATAAATTTATATACGATAAACGTCGGTACAACCACTTGCTATTTTTTTTTTTCTTACCAAAATTATAATTTAGAAATCATCTCTAGTTTGTGTAGTTTTAATACTTGCTGTCTGTCCCGTCTCTGATCCGCTCTGAATGGCTAGGGGTCGCTTTCAGTCAACTCAGTGGCTACTGTAGTTTCACAGTCAGTCATTTCATCCTGTTCTGACAGATCTCATTGACTGAAGCAGTGCTAGAATGCTCTCATTCGTTTAAATGACTGTTAATCATCAAACCTGCACCGACTGTGCACTTTCATTTGCTAGCTACAGCGCCTGTCATTCAAAGCGCCTACTTTGAAATTAACAGGTTAAGGTGTAGGTAGGCTTTTTCTATAGGTATATACGGTGACAGTTACTAGTTTGATTTGAAAATGGGGCACAAGAGGAAAACACTTAACGAGTATTATGCACAATACCCTGATCGACGGCAGAAGTCTCCGCGGCTGGACGAAGCGGGGCAGTCTGCCTTGCCTTCAGTGACTCCGGCTGTGCTGAAGCAGGAGAGGGGTGGAGCTCAGACTCGATAATAAGTGCAAGTTAGTTTTGTTCAGCTATCAAATGTTTTGTTCTGTGCGTATTATTTTTACTTGTAAATCTATGCTATAAAAGTCTGTGTAATACACTTTTATACTGTGTTTTCTAAGGCTTATTTGAGACAATTTTTTAATTTGTGTAGGATCTTTATCTATACAAGGCAGCTCCGCTGTGACCAAATGTTATTTCAACTAGAATGTTGGTAACCATGGTTTTGTTGCATGTTGAATATGATAAAGGGGTTTCACTAAATGAGACGTTTCTCAATGACATAAAAAGTCAGGTGTTTTTTTAAGCATAAAGGTCGATTTCACCCATACTCGCTTCAGTTGAAAAATAAAGATAAAAAAAAACAAAACGGTAAATCAATATTAATCGTCGATTTGGCAAAAAAATTAAAATCGAATAGTAGCAAACCTAACTATAGGCAAGTATGTGTAATGTTAAGGGCCTCAAGGAGTTATGGGACATCATAGGCCACGAGAAACCCTTAACTGGCTTGATTATACACACTCACCTATACTTAATTATGTATTATATATGGAGAGCTGTAATTGACTGAACACACAAACACAAATATTGTAAAGCTGAACAAATATATCTTTTTTAACAAATATTAATTGTAAAGCTGCACTGTACATTCTTGGTTTCAGCGAGCGTATGTCTCCTGTGTTGTCCCCAGACCGCGTCTTGGTTTGTCTCTCTGAATATTGTAGAAACTCGTTTCCAGGCGAGTCGGTATTCAGAGAGATGTCTCCCCACAGGAGGTCATGCTGCTCCTTGGTCCGGACAGCAAAATGGTGACTGTTCAGAAAAAAATACCATGTTCAGGAGCACTGCCGGGTCTGCCATTCTGACTGTTCCTGAAGTAAAAAGCAGATTTATTTTCATCATCTGTGATAGAGTCAGCTCGGTGAGGAGCGTTTCCCTTTCTCCTTTTTTGAGAAACCATTGTTTTGCCGAGTCTGCCATTTTTTCTCAGTTTGTTTATAATTCCGACAGGATGATGCATGATTGATGATTACAGGCCACAGCAGTGACAGCGCATTCTTATTACACACACTTACATGGTAGTAATAAGACTGTAAACTTCACCAAGTTTGGGGCTCCCGAGTGGCGCATCCAGTAAAGGCGCTTCGCGTGAAGTGCAGGATGTGCCCTATAAATGCTTTGCTCAGTGAAGTTATGTGTCCTTTAATTATGCAAAAATATGATTTGCTCTTTTTACCAAACTTTGGAAATCACAGCAGACCGTGACCAGGAGTTCTTAGGGAGCGGCGCACAATTGGCCGAGTGCTGCCCGGGTAGGGAGGGCTTAGGTCGGCAGGGGAATCCACGGTTCACCGCGCATCAGCGAACCCAGTGGCCGATAGGGCGCCTGTGGTTCTGCAGTGGAGCCGCCAGATCTGTGTTGTCCACCGGCACTATAGGTCTGGTGGCATCGCTGTGGATCCGCAGTGCAAAAAATGATGGCCAGGAGCACGTTTCGGAGGACGCGTGTTCCAGCCGCCGTTTCCCCGAGTCGGCGGGGGGGTTGTGAGCGGTGAGCCGAGGATACAGATAATAATTGGGCATACTAAATTGGGGAGAAAACCGGGGTAAAAAATTGGCGATGACTAAATTTTAAAAAAAAAAAAGAAAAAAAAGAAAAAACCCCACCAAATTCTATGGGAGATGACAGCTATCCATATATAATGAGGAAGTTAACTTTGGGAATCAGGGATCTGTGTATATAATACTGATGCAAATACCAATACTAACCATGACATCATAATTAAAAGAAAGAAAGAAAGAAACACACGAAACAAAACAAAAAATAACAAACAATTAAAAAACGTTGACAATAATGTCCCTTTCCTCAGTAGACATAACTTTAAAAAGTACGTTTTTAGACCTCACACATAAATGGAGGCTTTGTTTTTAAGGTTGTGTTTTATCCTGTAAATGTAATTATACATTGTGAATGACAAAAGGTGATAATGTTTAAACATATTAAAAAAATATACAAAAAAAAGCACTGAGACTAAGGTTGTATGTGCCAGATTCCCTTTCCCTGGTTGCCTACCAGGCTGATGTCATTCTGCATGACTAAGATGTTGTGTTTGAGGCCTTTCTGTAATCTGCAGCACTGTATCCAGGACACCAGTGCTCAACAAGGCAATTTAGGAACTAACTCACAACTAACTCACAAATGAATGGTTTGAGTTTTGCAAAATATAATTGGAACTTGATTATATTTTGTGGTTACTTGCTGTGTGGCTACATTCACGAGTCTCCATACAGTACATGGTGCATACACTTAATTTCAGTGGCACACAAGCATTAAACCTGTATTCAAACTTCAATTGTTTCCTCATAGTACTGGGACTAATTTGTGAGGTCTAAACCTGACAGTCAAACATCCGAGAACTAGGAGCATATCTGGCACTCTAGCTCCTACTACCAGTACAGCCAACCAGTTTTCAGCAACCAATTTTTGAATTGAATATCAGACAGGTAATTGTGGTGTCTCTACTAAAAGCCTGTAACGTAAATATTTAAAATGAAAACCCCAGTTTGAAACAGATAGAGGGACTGAGGAGTTTCTAGGTTAGTCGGCAATACGGTTGTGATCACCATCTGGTAGCTAACTGTCGAAAAGGCACAAAATATGGAGCCATGAGGCCTGGTTTTTAAAAATTGGAAACAGAATTTTGAGTGCTTTTCCTTACTTTTAATCTGTTTCAGAAGTATACTTCTGCTTTTCTTTTCTTATTTCAACATAAATGCTTTGCTCAGTGAAGTTATGTGTCCTTTAATTATGCAAAAATATGATTTGCTCTTTTTACCAAACTTTGGAAATCACAACATATTATTGATAGCAGAATTCTAGTAAATAGTCATAGTGCTCAAATATTAGAATTCATATGCAGCTACAGTGAATTTAATTTAAAATATGTAGGAATTAAGCAAAACCACACACATACATACATACACACACTTAACATAATTGTTTGAATTGGACTCTGATTTGTCATTTTTGTGTATGCACTGTGTCAGGAAGAGAGCCTGGTGTCTCTGTTTCCTTTTCCTGTCAAAGCAAATCTGCAGGTCCATCAATTCCCCTCTAATTGGGCAAGTCTTTCCGCTAAACGAGAGATGGATCTGCTGTTTGCATTCGGCCGGGCTTTCATCTGAGGAGACTTGTAGCGTTCACAAATTGCTTTGTTAAGAAAGGGAAAAGTAAAAGACCACTAGATCTGAAAGGTTAAGTACTACAGAGTTGTGCCAGTGTCTGACTCATCCTCCAACCAGTGTGCGTGATGCAAGGCCTGTTGTTGTCTACTGCGTGTCTGTTGTCAAGGAAGAGTCATCAGGCTCTTTTTTTTTTTTTTGGTTTCTGTTTGAATTAAAGATCAAGCACTGAGGTGTAGATACTGCCTTAGCCGGCTATGCTCAACAGTTGTGTATTTGTTATTATTTGAGTTCGTACCACCATGTGTTTTCAAAACTGAGTTTAGCTGTCAGATAACACCTGGGAAGCAAGAGGTCTTATGTGTGTGTATGGACTGTGTCTAATTGCTCTTTCTAGCCCTCTGTGTTTCCTTTGGGGTTATGTTGATGCTACTGCTGTAGAAATCTGAGTTTTTCATTCTTTCTTTTTTTCAAACCTGAGCTGACTTTGTAGATTACATTCTGGTTACCACAGCAACTAGAGCAGCAGATCATTTTGCACGAAATGGGAGCACAGAATTAAGCATGAAGAACTGCCAATGATATTGCATGCTGGAGAATGATGGCAAAAAGCTGTTTTATATCTGTAGAGTCTGGGAAGGCCACAAACACAACTTTTTCAGATGCACAACCAGAAATGTACTGTTTGGAACACATATTCCGACAATATGATGGTAAGAATCTGTTCTGTAACTTGATACACTTGAGGGTAAAGCAGATGTTTTGCAAGCCACATAAAGTATTTACTATTATTGAATGATATGTTTTTTTTACTTGTAATGTTTTCAGTTGTGATGTTTTTTGTTGAAATGTATGCACAAGTGCAGCGTAATCAACTTTATTGTAATCAGCTGTGATTACTGTTATGTATTAAGTTACTGTACAGGTAATGCACAAATTGTGAATTATGTGTGTATGAATGAACTGCAGGTCTAGATGTAAATCAATAATGCGCTCAATTGATGAATGAATGACTTGCTCAAAACCTGCACCATCAACTACAGACCAGGTTTTTGTTTCAACCAGTTGTATTGCAGTCTGCGGTTGGATATAGTCTCAGTCTGGATAAATCACTGTTTCCACTCAGATGGCGTCTGTAAGTGCTGTTTTATGTACTGTACACTGGGAATGAAAATGCATTTAAAATCAGATATTTAGTTGAAACACAACCTGTGCAGTGGAAGAGAAACAGGATTGAAAACCAGTCTTGTTTACTGTAAAAAAAATGTATGTGTGTCTCTTTCATTTCACTTAAAATACTTTTTCTTACCCATTAAGTTATATTTTCTTTATCTATACAGTTGTCATATAATAATATTGTCCCCGTCTGGGTCCGGGACCTGTGTTCATTTGTGGGTTTTCACTCTTGAGATTTCTCTGCATATTGAAATTCTAACATGCATTTATTAAAGATAAGCAGTACAAATCCAATAGACCAATATTACCTACCAACACAAGTCAGTTTACTTCAAGCCTGCACCTTATCCTGAAATACTTGTATCAATAAGCAAAGCTGAACACAATTTCTGATGCTCACTGGTATGGCACTGACTAAGTGAACCAGTCAAAGGTATTACACTGTGCACCAGTCACTCCCCTGAGCAGAAACTTCAAAAACACTCTAGTGTATATATTAGAATGCTTAATCACAGGGTTTAAAATGAGACTTCAAAATGCTGATTTAAGACCTGATTATCAACCATGGGTAGAAAACTACATCCATTAGCCATGCACTCAAGTGGTAGAATTGGCCTCTGTCATGTTGCTTCTGCTATGATGGCAATGGAAACATTTCAAAATGTGTGTGGTTCCAATGTGCAGTTCTATAGGCTAAAGCCTTACAGTTAAGTGTTTATAGTATAGTTGATCTTTACTTTCCAATGTAAAAGTTCTGTGTTAAGTTACGTGAGACATGCAAGGTATTTAAGACATTTTTGAAGAGTGAGTTTGAAATATATATTTAACAGTTTTCTTTTCTCTTGGCAGGTCATTTTTGTTCAAGTCAACCCAGGAGAAACCTTCACAATAAGAGCAGAAGATGGATCCCTGCAATGCATCCAAGGTAGAGCAATTTACCACAATTATACCTCATATGCTCGGACAGATCTGTGATGAGGAAATGTTATTTATATGAGCTTGTAGCTCTTCAAATGGCTTTTAAAATACACTGAAGTGGACTGTTGAATATAATGAACCACAGAGCAATTGAAAACAAAGATCTGCATTAAAAACAGCCTGCATTACGACAAACTAGCCAGGAATCCGTAGTTAACATGTTGCTGGAAAACACATTGAACAGTTGAACAAATGTAGGTCTTGGTCTTGTAGGCCTCTCAACCCTGTATAGTATCGGCATCATTCTTTTTTTAATGCACAATACATTTTGCAAACCGTTTCACTATATGAACTAGATTACATTTCGATTTCTGTCACACCATCATCCTAACTGGGGCCGATTGAGTCCTTATCAAATCGTTTGATCAGAACTGATTTTAAATGGTTTTCAGCACGGTCCCAGTGGCAGATGGAAACTTGCCAAATGTGAACCAGTCAAATCCATTACATAAGGAATACACACAAAAGGAGGCGGTTTCTTTCTTGAACACCTTTTGCCCAAACTAAAAGAATGTGCTATTAATTTAGTGCGTTAGTCACTATTAGTGATTGCTAAATTCTACCTGACTGGAAATTGAGAGTAGAGGCAGTAAGGCCCTCAAATGCCTATAAAAAGTAAATGTTCACCAAAGAAAATATTTAAAATATGACAATAATCTATTATTATTATTATTATTATTATTATTATTATTATTATTATTATTATTATTATTATTATTATTATTATTATTATTTATTTCTTAGCAGATTATTTATTATTTATTTCTTAGCAGATGCCCTTACCCAGGGCGACTTACAGTTGTATACAAAAAATACATATCAAGAATGACAGTACAATTAAGAGCAAAAGGGTAGATCTATACTTCAATTGTATAATCTTGTTAGGTTTGGAGAAGACATAGTGGAGCTTTTAATTAAAGTTTGCCGGTGGTTTTAACAACAGTATTTCTAAAAAAATCAGTGAGGCCCAGGCTGCTAAAGGGAAACATTAACGTGGGCCTGGAATCCAGAATGTTTTCATGACAGTAATCGCATGTTTTTCAAGCAAGCCGACTCTTCTTTTCTCATTGCTTGAGACGGTCTGCCAGCCACATTCACGCAGCTGAATTGAATCTATGTCCACATGTTGAGTGTCTTGGTTGAAAAGCTGTACACATTTCTGATTATACCTGTCAACCCAGGGGTTGTGGTGAAAGAAAAATCAATATGATCACAATCAAGGAGGTAGGTGAGAGATGCATGGACCTCTAATAAATAAGTGGTTTAACCCTTTCAGGACCAAGCATTTTTCAGTGGGATGCTCCCCCAGGACCAGGTGTTTTTTTGGCTCCAGTTGACTCTCTTCCTATAAAAATTCACAAAAAATCTATTTTTTACAGTAGCATCTTGGAAATGGTGTTTTTCAGAACACTCTGTGGAACATTATAAAGTACTTCAGAAACCATACAAACATTTCGCTTTTTTTTCAACACAATATTTCTTTTTAAGTTAAGTATTTTTTTATTTTGTATTCTGCCTAGAGATACATGTATAAAACGCGTTATTCTATGACCCGAGGGACCTTACAATACTTCCTAAAAGTTTTGTTGAAAAATATTGATGTTTGGGCAAGGTACAAGACATTGTTTCACCTTTATAAGCAATAATGGACTCGATTTATTTTCTCAAAATAAATATTTATAAATAAAATAGTTATCCATTCCATTATTATCAGTAATAAGGACAAAAAAAATGTACCTGATACATTTAGTTCATGAAATAGTATATGCTAATATTCACTCATTTCTAGATAAATGTAAAAACTATATATATTAAAACACAAGTCAGAATATATGTTCTAATATAATTGTGTCAAATACATCAGATTTACAGTGTTTTCTCTTTTTTTTATTCGCTCTAAACAAGTTCCTGTGATGTTTTGTTTCTGCTGTAAACTGTCGCCGCCCTTTAGACACTAAATGCCCCTCTCAGTGACTTCCAGTAGCGGCTGGTGGTCCGAAAAATTGGGGAGGCAAAAAATATTGGCAGCAGGTCTGACTTTTTTTGCTATTACATTTGAAAAGATGCTATTCAATAGAAATGCTGCAATTTACCTAAACGCTTCTGTTTGTTTACTATGATACGCGAACAAAGCAAAGCGCTAATAATAGCTATTAACTGAATATGCAGTCGTGAAACCAGACAATAATACCAACACCCTATAATAATAATAATAATAATAATAATAATAATAATAATAATAATAATAATAATAATAATAATAATAATAAGCAGACAGTACCATGCCTATTATAAAAAAAAAATCCCCAAGAGGATGATTATGATAAAAAAAAAGTCTAATTCACTGCCAACCAACAAGCTTACTCATCATAAATAACACTGTGGAATTATCTATTAGACTTATGGCAGAAAACCAAGTGTTGAACATTTGAAATAAAGCACTTTACGCATCTGTATGTTTGGTTATGGTTTTTGTTTTTTTAACTTATTACAACAAAACGAAAATAAAAGTTACCGGTATCGTCGTTCACTACTCGTTCTCTCTACTGCCGCCTTCCACACACAATCAACGCACGCTGGAGTTCAGGCAGAGCGAGATCAATGATTGGCAGACACAGCGGAAGGAGACCCGCCTCCTGCATCCTTTTGCTGTGTTTAACGTGTGTGACGTTGCGTGATGAGGAATATGATTGGCTAATCACTCTTCTGGAGTAGGCACAATCTCCTTTGTTATTGCTCTCAACCGCATTCGTGGAGCATCTTGTGTGCAAAATAAGTAATATTTATGCAAATAAAAGTAAATTTTATGTGATCACTCAATATGTGATTTTTTAATATATTTTTTGCTTAATTTTGAGGCAGCGGTGCCTCCCTTGCCTACGCAAAGGAGCCGCCACTGGTGACATCACACAGAAAAAAAAATAAATCAGGAAGTGAATGTCAGTCCATCCCCTATCCATTGATGTGTGTTTCAAGTCTGTACTGCAAAGTACGGTGGCCCTGTAAGTCATCAAAACAAACTGCTTTTTTATCTTGTTTACACAATCACGGTCCAAGAAGCCCACTACAGTATGATCGTGTTAACACGATCCTGGTCCTCAGTGTTAAATAGCATTGCTATCGGCAATGCATGAGTAATAGCCTTAAATGCAAACAGTTTTCATTTAGAGATGAAACTAAACTTACTGACAGTATTGAGTTATCAATATTGTTTTGGAATTGTTTTTTTCAATATTACACTGTGTTCATTGCAGCTAAAGCAATCGTATACACCAGACAATAGGGCTGCAGTTCCATCAAGGGGTGCTGGTGACTTGATGAACCAAGAAATTGAAGCTTTAGTGAGTCACTAGAACTACATATGGAATTACACTCTTTAACAGGAATATACATATAGGGTGAATTGTATTTGTTATAACTGATGGTAACAGAATAAAACAAAGGACAAGGATGACTTAGCTATGCGCCAGTACAGTGCTGGCACATATTTGACTAAAGTTTGCTATGGATCTCGCTGGCTGGCTGGATGGCTGAGTCCTGCAACTTTGCACGCACTGCTGCCTTGTAACCCTTAGAGGTACTAGTGTTTGTCTTTTAAAGGCAGATACATGACAAAGCAATACAAACAAAGGAATTTGTATAATTATGTTGGATTTATTTTTCTGAGGACAAATGGTTCTTTAAAATAACATACCAGTCGTTATACTTGCTATTTTATTTTCCAAATTGTTACAATTGGTCTTGCATTCCTCTGTCTAACTTCAAATTCTTGTGAAACTAAAGTTATAAAAATAAGATGCCCTTTCATTTTCCAGATTATGTGCACTAACAATTTCCACAGGTGCTCACAGACAAGTGTTCTGGATATTATCTTTACACTACCTTAATCTCATGCTCTCATACCTTGTTATTCTATCGAAGTACTGTAACCTAAAAAGACGTGGAATGCTCAGCCCTGTTGAAGAATGAGTGCTGTACTCCTAGAGTTAAGTGTTGTGATTGGCTGCTTCCTAATGAAATGTGATTGGGCATGTACCACTTTGATTTGATTGAAGGCACATTGTTGGGATAAGGGGCTGACTGGTTGAAATGATTTGTAAAGTTTTGGCAGCTCGTTTGTTTACACACAGTATATACTAGCGTAATAAATTGCAGTACTCAAACTCCTAATATTTTAACTTTTAGAACAGATTCAATACTAAAGAAAGCCAAAATGGGCTACAAAACAACCAGTAACCATGGTTTTCCTGCTGCTGTCAGAACTCTGATAAAGTGCTATGGAGAAATAAACTGAAAGTCCACTTCATTCTGTGATGGAAAAGTATGTTTGTGCCAGAAAACCACTAGATTTCTACTTTACAATGGACCGCTGTGAATGTTAGTTCCCTTTTTACTGCAGTACCACAATGAGTGAAAATGTATCTGTAACATTAATGATAAATTACAGAAGTAAAGCCCAAACCTGACCCTTTCAACTCCAAATCAATAGGTTCTATATCTAGAGCCCCAAACTGTCCTTCCTTTACTACACAACTATATCCAATGTGATGGATGAGAACAGTGTTCTTATCAAACATCATGTCGTTTTGTTTTGCAGGTTTGATCAAAATAGTGTCTACTAGCTATAGTGTCCTATAGCTGGAGATCAACTACTTTTAGGAAAGACACCTCTTGTCATTATCCAAAAACGCAAGCACCCTAGATTTAATTTTTTATATAAAGTAACTCTTGTTTAGTTTGTGGACTCTTGGGTTAACAAAACACACCACAGGATTATCTTAAAAGATGTTTACCAAAAAAAGTATGATATTTAGTTGCATTAGCTGTGTAACATTGCTTTTTACCTATGGCTGTTTACCTGGGGCTGAATCAAGGTGCCTCCATTGATCAGAGAGCAAATTCATATATACACTATGGGAGAGTTTCAATAGGAAATAAATATGTAATCATTGGATTGCACAGTTTTATGAATCTACATTACTTAAGCAGAAGTTTTACTGCACTGGATCTGCATTTACACTGCATTCAGTTGTAGAATTAATAGTTAGTATATGCATTATAAGTCACATTCCCATTGAAACCTATTAGCAGCAACTACAATTATAATTTCACTGAGTGTAAATCTCAAACTCAGAATGTCAATGACAAAGCATTCTAAACGTTTAAACCACAACAGGTTCTTTATAAATAGATTAGGTACGTTAATATCTGGATTTTTGTCTGTTTTTTTTGTTTAGATTTTATGACTCTTAGGGGTAGATGTAAGTATAGGTGCAGTGCAAATAATTGCTAATGCTAAATTCAAATTTAATTGCGGCCAGGCAATTATTTTGCACTGTGCCCTATGTAAACTTAAGACCAATGCAAATTACTCAACACGTACAATTATGATAATGAGGGTCTCAATGAGCACATCGGTCTATTTAGCGGCTGCACTTGCAGAGTTAAAAGTAAGAGAGCAGTAGGCACTGTATGACATTTGTGGAGCAAGAAAATACAAACCAAAAAAAAAATATGTCAGAGGAACGGCAGCAAAGTCCTCTTGGTGCACGGAAAAGAAAAGAAACGTTTTCTGAGAAGGAGTCGAGAGTCCTTACGGCTGAGGTCACAGCATGAAACAGAGTTGTTTGGAAAAGCCTCAGCCAACATCAGTTATGCTAGTATCCTTATGAAATTATATGTATTGGCCAGCCCTTTTCAGCATGACATCCAGAAATTTGACTAGCACTCTGGAAAAGGTGATTGGACTATTCCTCCAGACATTCCAACTGTGGTCTGAAAGGAAGCAGACTCTATAGTTGCTGCTAGTAGTGCAGAAAACACAGCACTTTCACATGTGCAGGGATAGCGGCCCCTATTGACGCTGAGGTCAAGCTCATCCCTCAATTCAGCCATTGAGGTCTAGAATGACCTGTGGAGTGAGATGATAACGCTTTAGCACCAAGGGTTCTCCCCAGGAATTCTGTACAGCCGGGGGGCAGAACATTATGGCTGGGAGCACCTATAACGGAAAAATAAACTTGCCTTACCTTAAATATATAATACGACAAAGAATTTGAATAATGTGTTGTCTTTTGTTGACTATATCTGGTTGCTCTTTTTTATGTTCTACATTTTCTTTTTCATTACTGTTTTTTATTATGGTAAATTACATAGGTTTATTGGAGTTAAAAAATGTAACCTTTTCACTTCTTTTTTAGCTTAATTATTGAGCTTATTGCTTCATTTAAATTGTTTTCTTTATGTTAAGTTTTCTTAAGGGCGTACAGCCTCTATACATGAACCCCCAATATCTCTCACAAGCATTTCGTATTCTAATGTAAGTATTAGATGGCTACCTCTAATCATGTCGGAAGTGTACTTACTATTGCACTCTGTATCACACACAGCCTGACAAAGTAAAGAGTGCACAACAAATTAACTCTCAACTTGATTCGAGGTAGCCACCAAATACTTATAAACATACATAAGATTTATTGGAATTTTGAAAAATCCTTAACTGAGATTGATTGAGTTGTGATATGTGATTTATAAGCCCAACTACCAAGTAGATAAATGCATTTCCTAATTATGTATTTAAGTGTATTTATTAGCTGTCTAATGTGTGTATTCAGAATGCTAATTTGAAGGAAATACCTCAAACCAAAAATAGAAAATAACTGCACGTATAATCCCATTGAAGCCTGCTGCACTGTGCTGGACTGTTTTGCATTGAGTGGTATCTTATTATCAGAGACAGATCCCTGGTTTGTTTACATTTGACCAAGCACGTCTCATTTTGGAGTGATTTTGTCACAAGTCCTTCAAATTCTCATCTATAACCCATGAATGCTTATTTAAGAACTTTGCAAGAATCCATTTTTAAAGATGGCAACAAAGAAGAAATAAGAGGTCAACAGTACCTCTGTAGCCCTGTGACAAACCACTTACATATAAAGATTATACACACTTTATGGTTTTAGTTTTATGGATTTATTTATTTATACACGTTTTATGGTTTCTCTTAGTTTAAACTCAAACTATTTGCTAATATTGTACAATGTAACCCAAAGCAACATAAATGCATGTTGTTCATGTTTGTACATTTATTAAACTGTGAAGGAGATAGATTACCAAGTCAATTATTTTACCACAAGTCACTCATCTATAATCCAACCAAAAGTCAGTTTGTTAACTCGTGTCCCACAAGGGGTTTTAGCCTTTCAAAGACGGGGCCATTTTCGATACGTCTAAGTCTTTTTGTGGGGTCATTAAATCAGACAGTAAAGTAGGTAGACAGTAGCAGAGCTGCATACAGAAAGTCAGTTAAATTATGAGCACACCTAAGCAATTTGAAAGCAATATCTCTTCTACTTTAGAAGGAACATGCACTTAAAAATCAACTCAGGAATTTGACAATTGGACAGTTTTTCAATTTTAAGGACTCCAGCAACAAAGAAATACTCATGTGGTGGTGACTAATTTGCATGGATTCTACAGAAGACATACCTGGCTATCTGTACAGAAGCATTCATGGAGCTACTGACATTCTAAATTCATTTTTAGATCCTCAAAATCACTCCAAATTGAGACGCCTTTAAAGTATGACTAAACCCTTCTCAGTGATGACAGACATCTAACAAATAGAGCTACAACTTAAATGACATTTGAAACGAAGTCTAAATTTGTCTTGGAGCCTGTGCAAAAATAAATAGAAAAACATTGAGGCAGAACATGGGTGGGTCACATCAGCCCTTGGGTACTGTTAACTTTAAAGGACTAGTTGTCATTGTTCATCACTAAGCTTCGAACATGAAACAGGGTGTCTGGCAAAGTTACGTATGGATTAAAAAGGGAATGAAAAAAACAAAGCAGTTGTCAATGGGTCAAGTAAAAGACTGTGAAGGTATAAAGGCAGATGTGGTAATTGGAGGCTCTCATTGATGTGGTTTGCCAGCCAGCTGTGTAGTTTTCCAGCTATATCATCTGTTCCTGGGGCTCATTACTTGTTTTTTTTTTAAAGATATGAAAAATGTAGTACAGTAGTTGTGGATGTTTATCTCAACACCACTAAAGGAATACTTTATAACATAATATAACTTTATAATATAACATTTTGGGCAGGGTTTTCAAAAAACAGTGTTATTGTATCAAACTCCTGGTATAGTAACGAGAGCTTTAGTAGCAAGTGATTTTCAAATGAAATGTGTTAATTAAATCAATACATTTGATTACAATACAATGCTTTGAAATTTAGTCAATGAGGTTGTTAATGAATGCATTTCTTATTAAAAAGCTTAATTGTCGAAGGTCATGTACATCACTTCCTGCCTCAACGACTTAATAAGGGGAACTCGTTAATCAAAATGCATGTTAACGAGATGAAGAAAAATGAATGGAAGCATCATTTTCTGTTATGGAAACTACTACCGTACAGTGAGACAGCTCTCTCACCTGCGAGCAGCAGCCAAATGGAAATGAAATAAAAAATAATTGGAATAGCTATCTTGTAAACTTCATTGAAAATTTTGCATTTTGTCATGCAGAATGTACATTTATTTAGATAACTTCACATATACAATGCTGATTTACGATTATATGGCGTGTGGGTAAAAATCGGACAGTACAGATGGGGCTGGGGGGGGGGGTAAGCCATCTATCTCTATTGGTTGAAATTTACATATGTTGTCTACTTTTGTATATACGATTGTAGGCTATAAATAAATACGTTTTGCGTTTTGAAGTGTCATTTGTGTTTTGAAGTTATTAGTTATTATACATGTATACCATGTATGTAATACTTCATTAAACATTTATTAAGCTTTTAAAATTACGATAGAACTCCCCATCCCAATACACAATTTGTTTATAATTAATTGTTCAGTGAATTCCTCTAATCATGCATTTTCTCTGGTACTGTTTGCTCGCCTCCGCAACAAATAAACTCAATGTGAATAGAAGTTTGACTGTCAAAGATATTCAAAGTGAATTGGCTGCAAGTGGGACTGGGGTTCCCATTTCAACCATAGGTCGAGTATTGTATGGCATTTGAATGATGGATATGAGTTCTGGTCAAAGGTTTTGTGGAGTGATGAAACGCATGCTGATAGTCATTACATTTGGAGAAAGTCTGGTGAGGCGTACAAATAAAAGAATACCATACCTACTACCAAGCATGGAGGTGGTAATGTCCTTCTATGGGGCCTCTGGTGGCACAGGAAATCTAGTTCCAATACATGGTATGTATGGATTCCATAGCATACCAAAATATATTAGCCAATCATCTGAAACCCTCCACTACAAAACTTGGTTTAAAGCACAACTGGACGTTCCAACACAACAACGCATATATCAAAATCTACTTCAGAATAGTTAAAGAAGAATAAAGTCAAGGTTCTGCAATGGCCTAGCCAAAGTCCAGGTATAAATCTGATTGAGAATCTTTGGTATGAGTTGAAGAAGGCTGTGCACAAGAGAAGTCCTTGGAATTTGAATGAACTGGAACAATTTTGCGTTGAAGAATGGTAAAAAATCACTAAAGAATCATTTCAAAAGCTTATTGACAAATATCCAAATCATTTAAAAGCAGTTATTATTGCTAAAGGTGCCTGAACTAGCTATTAATTTCATTTTCCTTGTCAGGGTATGAATACTTTTGAATACTAAAATTCTCTGTTTTTGAAAAATTTCTGGAAATTATACATTTCCATTGGGGTATGTATACTTTTGACTACAACTATATATATATATATATATATATATATATATATATATATATATATATATATATATATATATATATATTACTCTTAGGAAAGCTTTCCATGAATTTAAGTTACATCCCAATTTAATCATTAAGAAGCCCAGTCATGACTAGATGTAAGCAGTGTAAAATATGTTTTGACTGAAATATGAAACACTTTCTCCCTGCTTCCATATTGTTTCTGATGTTTATCTTGTATCTTGGTGACTCAGCATGCACTTCAGTTGGACCAAAACAAATTCCAAAATCCAGACTTATGTCTACCAGTGCTTTCAAGTAATGAATAGCTCACATAAAGATGAGAGCCATGAAAGGAACTTTAGCACAGAAATAAAGAATACCTTGCATTGTATTATATCCAAGGACCTTGTATTTGAATTATAACATTGTCTACAGTATTTGTTGCTTCTAGTGTATCCCAATGATACATTATATAATTAAAAAATATCCCTTGGAAACTGAACCATTAGCTGACTGATCCTAGAAGTCTAAGGGCCCTGTTTAACAACATTCACAAACCGTGTGCGCACGTGTGGGCAAACGTGTTTTATCCGGGTAGATTTTGTAAAAGTGATTGCTCTAATAGGGCTTTCCATTGAAAAAATGGTTCTTGATGCTTGGATCATTAAAAAGGGGTGTTCATTATAAGAAGGGTTTGTTATTGTGAAGTTAGACTGTATATGTATATGTGTGTGTGTATATACAGTGTCGTGAAAAAGTATTTGCCCCGTCTGATTTTCTGCATTTTTTTGACACTGATTGTTATCAGATATTCAACCAAAACCTAATATTAGATAAAAGGGACCCTGAGTGAACAAATAACACAAAAATTTGATACATATTTCATTTATTTATTAAAGAAAGTTCATCCAATGCCCCCATGTGAAAAAGTAATCGCCCCCTTAGACTCAATAACTGGTTATGCCACCTTTAGCAGCAATAACTGCAACCAAACGCTTCCTGTAGTTATTGATTAGTCTCTCACAGCGCTGTGGAGGAATTTTGGCCCACTCCTCCATACAGAACTGCTTCAACTCAGTGACATTTGTGGGTTTTCGAGCATGAACTGCTCGTTTCAGGTCCTGTCACAACATCTCAATGGGGTTTAGGTCTGGACTTTGACTAGGCCATTCCAAAACTTTAAATTTCTTGTTCTTCAACCATTCTGATGTAGACTTGCTTGTGTGTTTCGGATCATTGTCTTGCTGCATGACGCAGCTGCGCTTCAGCTTCAGCTCACGGACGGACGGCCTGACATTCTCCTGTAGAATTCTCTGATACAGAGCAGAATTCATGGTTCCTTCAATGATGGCAAGGTGTCCAGGTCCTGATGCAGCAAAGCATCCCCAAACCATGACACTACCACCACCATGCTTGATCGTTGGTATGAGGTTCTTACTGTGGAATGCAGTGTTTTCGTCAGACATAAAGGGGCCAATGTCGGCCAAAAAGTTCCACTTTTGACTCATCTGTCCATAGAACATTGTTCCAGAACTCTTGAGGATCATCCAGGTGCTTTTTGGCAAACTTGAGACGAGCATTCATGTTCTTCTTAGTGAGCAATGGTTTCTGCCTTGCTACTCGGCCATGAATCCCATTTTTGCCCAGTGTCTTTCTGATGGTGGAGTCATGAACACTGACCTTAGCCGAGGCGAGAGACGCCTGCAGATCCTTGGATGTTGTTCTAGGGTTCTTTGTGACTTCCTGGACAATTTTACGCCTTGCTGTTGTCTTGTTGCTGTTGGAGAGATTTTGGCAGGACGGCCACTCCTGGGAAGATTCACTACTGTCCCAAACTTTCTCCATTTGGACAATATGGCTCTGACTGTGGTTCGGTGGAGCCCCATAGCCTTAGAAATGGCTTTGTAACCCTTTCTTCAGGTCTTCAGGAATTTCTTTTGTTCGTGGCATGATGTGCCTCTAGAACCTGTGTGCTGACAACTTCACTCTGATGGTGAGGGCCAAAGTTAGTCAGATTTATATAGGGCAGGGCTGGCCCAAATCAGGCCTGGTTGTTAACCAAAGTACTCAAACAGCTGGTCCTAATTATCCCTTTAATTTGGGTTGAGTTAACTAGGGGGGCAATAACTATATATGTACTATATATATACTACTACAACCCACAAAAAATCTGACCAAATACAATGTGAAAAATGTGCAAAAATGCAGAAAATCAGACAGGGATATACTGTACACACACACATCTATGCAGGTAAAATATGCTCACAGATTTCTAATGAAATCAAGTGGAATACCCTATTGGATTTACAGCCATTATTTTAGTGTTATAGTAGTGTGCAGTAAGCAGTGCAGTAATTTGCTTAATACCCATAATGGTACTGCATTTTACTGCATTCAAGTGTGTCCAAATACTATTGTAGAATGATTGCAGTAGATTTTTGTAAGATAACTATTTGGTCAGGAACAATTCCCCCCCAGCCTAAGCCATAGCAAGCTTATTTAACTAACTTATTTGACTAATGTAACTTCTTTCACCGTAGGCCACTTAATGTAGTGTAATAACACCATTCATTTTGACCTGTGACCTAATATGACTGCCATAGTGTGCTCTTGGTGTCGGGATGATAAAGATCAAACCCTTTGAGAGGATGGCTTCATATTGAGAGATGGCTTCAAGGAGGCTGTGTGGTCCAGTGGTTAAATAAAAGGGCTTGTAACCAGGAGGTTCCTGGTTCAAATCCCACCTCAGCCACTGACTCATTGTGTGACCCTGAGCAAGTCACTTAACCTCCTTGTGCTCTGTCTTTCGGGTGAGACGTAAGTGACTCTGCAGCTGATGCATAGTTCACACACCCTAGTCTCTGTAAGTCGCCTTGGATAAAGGCGTCAGCTAAAATTAAAATAAACAATATTCAGTGCACAGCTGTCTTATATGATTATCTCATACATATTTTATTGGTATCATCCAATAATAAAAATGAAAAAGTGGCTGCATTTGTTTGAGCCTTCTGCCATATTTCAGAAACTGTTAACAGTACATTAGTGTCTGTTTACATTTCACAATAGGTAGTTTTAGCCGTAAAACTGTCTCTTTCCTTTCAACAGCTTTTCAATTATGTGAGCAAAATTGATTTGCTTTTGCTACTGATTGCTTTTGCTACCAGCAGGTGGTTACAAATGTCAATCTTTGTCTCAGCTTAGGCAGCAAAACAGAAACTAAGGGAGGGGCTTTTCCCAAATGGTTGTGATTTTACTGGGATTTATGGTATACAGTGATATCTTCTTATACTGTATATGTAAGAACTATTTATAAAGCTTAAACTCAAGCAATACACTAAAAAATACTGTAATTGTAATATTTCATACATGCACCAAGTTGCTCTTTAAGTTAAATATCTATAAGTCATATGTGTTGCTAATACTCAGCAGAGCTGCACAATTGGTAACAAATCTACAACTTTAATGGAAACAAAAGCAAGCACAATGTTATCCCACTGAGAAAAAAAACATGCAAGGTAATCTTTCCATCTTCTAAATGACACTAGCACTTGTGGGAATACTATGTTATCAAGGATAGGCTACCGGTTGTGTATAGCCCACTCATTTAGAAGAGGAAATTGCTTGCGGAGTAACAGTTCGAATAACGTCACTGTAGCTCAAGCAAGGAAGGGAATTCCCGGAAATCATGTCATGCGTATTAGGTGTTCCCCACTTCCCACACATATCCGTTGTGGAAGTTTGAAGCATCTTGAGCTATGACAAGAAACAAGGTAGAATTTTAATTGTGTTGTAGTAGGGAGGGCACGTTTCTATCCATAATTTCATTATTTGGCACTGCATTGCCAAATCTGCTCTAGAGTATACTTGGTGTGTAAAAGAAAATAAGAAAAGTTTGGTAATCATAAGAAGCCATCAATGCTCCTCTCATCCCTAACACACCATTTGTCCCTACTCATGGTGTCTAATTTAATCGGACAGAATCTATTTTTTTATTGTTCTTAGTGATTAAGATGTTAGCACTTACTTTTACTCTGCTTCCATTTATGCCCTTTCATCCTAATTTCTAGCACAACTTAGATGTAATTTGGGTTAACTTTATCTATACTATTTAGGATTGTATACCAGTTAAATACCTTCTTTTAAAGAGACATCTTGAGTCTCACCTGTTTTTCTAAATCCGAGAAATTTTATTTAGGTCATTAAAAAAATATCTTTGACCCCAGTATTCTGGATTTCTTTGAAGGTATAGGGTCTTATTTTGAACAAGTACAAAGGTGAAAGGGATCAGTAAAACTAGTATGAAAGAACAGTTCAGTTATAGTTCCGATTAGTTTCTACCTAACAGTCATTTTGTATTCTCATTGCGTCCTAGCTGTTGTCAGCTACCATCTCCTTGCTAGTTTTTAGTTTTCATACCAAGCAGGATTGGTTTGGCGATCCAGACGGCCAGGCAGTCAGCCTTCCTGTCCCTGTGTGTGAACTCAGTTTAGAACACTGTTTAGGCTGAGTAAACGCTGTCTGGGGATCAAACCTCCAAATCCAAAGGGATAACTGTCAGTCACTGTGACAATCTTAAAACGTTCACCTCAGTGGTGACTGAGAATTTGGAGCTTATGGAAAAAAAGACAATGGCATTGCCTATAGTCAGGAACAATGCAGGTATGTAGGTGTCATTTGATCAACCCCATCCTGACATGAACACATCATGGCATTCAGACCCAGGCTTCAGACTGCCAGTTGCGCTGTTATGTGGTGGTTTTGTGACATGAACTAAAGTCCACCTGAGGCCACCAGACATGTGACCTGAGCTGTTTATCAACCCAGGTTTCAAGAAATGAAGAGCTAGTATAAAAGAAAAAAAACATGACCACTGGACTTATAATTCTTTGTAACATCTCCTAAACAGATTTACCAGTACTCACCGTTTACTTTTTACCTTCATGTATTGGTAAATCCCTTTTAGTGATACTCCTGTCTATTTGTTTCTGTGATCAGAAGGATCTCAGTTCACGTCTGTTAGCTCTATGCACTGATTTTATTTTGAAATAGTTACCAGAGCTCCATTGGAGCCTGGGGACCTGCAGACTGTGTTATGTTATTTCCATTTTCAACAGACATCTGTGCATCAATGTGTATTTTGTATGTAAAGCCTGTTTTTTGGATCTGTTCATTATATTTAATTTCATACTAATTCTTGGGAGTCACTCCAGCAATGATTTAAGATCTTTAAAGAACCAACTATTTTGCTGTTCTAAATTATTTTTCCTAAACATTCAGGATACTGAAAAGTCCAAGATTTATGTCAAGGTTGCCTAGAAACCAGACATTTTGGTGTTTTTTTTTTGCTTGTTTTTTTAAACTTTGTTCATTCTAAGTATGGGATTAATGTATTTGCCTTCTCTTGTCTTTTAAATAACTGTTTTTTTATTTTTATGAATGTTATCATCACCAATGATTTTACCCCAGTTTTCTCTCCAATTTGGAATCGCCAATTATATTTTATTAATCCTGGTTCACCACTGCAACCCCTGTACTCCACATGAAGCACCTTTACTGGAAGTCCTTAAATAACATTATTAATAAAAAAATAGTGCTTCAGAATAAATCTTGAAAAAACACCACCAGGTCCCCTCTAGACCTACAGACCTCAAGATGGCTGCTGAAAAGATGCAGGGTATTAGATGGTAACTACAATAAGACATTTTGAAACTAACATTCAAAAAAAAAAGAAGGGTAAGCACCAGAAACATATTTTTGTACAGTACAAAACTACAGTGCCACTGCAATTGTGTAGAAAATATGGTTTAAAAAAAAAAAAGAATCAATGACACTATAGAAGAACAAATACACTTTAATGTAGAAATACACTCCTGAAAAATGTATTTAACTTACCAAAAGTGTTAATTTATCTTGCTCTTAATTGTATTATTACTTGTACTGTGATACTTGAAATGTATTTGCTTACGATTGTAAGTCGCCCTGGATAAGGGCGTCTGCTAAGAAATAAATAATAGTAATAATAATTAATAAATGACTGCTTATTTACAACTTATTTTATTACTGACACTCAAAAGTACAGATGTTGTATAATTAAGCTGTGCAAATCAATACCCAATAGTATATTAGCAGACTATAACCTCCTGTGACAGAAATATAATGAATCTTCGTTGTAAATCTCCCTCCCGGCCTGTGAGGGCGCTAAGCAGTGAAAGTAGAGTTCTTTGGACAGGCTGGCCTGACAGTTCTTTCCCAGGGTCAGGAAGTCGGTCAGTCTGGAAGAAGGCGAGACTCCGTTGCAGAAATGTATTGACCCGGAAGGGAAACGACGTAGCAGCTGCAGATTGTAGAGACAGCTGCACTTGTTTACCAAGGGGTCGTGCGTGATAGCATAAAAGGGGACTGAGAATCGCAATCTACTCCTTCGCTTGGTTTTTGGAGACCTATAAACTGGAAGGACGAGAGAGACCCAGAGAAACTTAAAGTATTTGTGAGTGTTTTTTGTTTGTTTGTCATTGTTAGTAATTGTCTTTGTTTGTGAATCACTAGACGGCTAACATGTACCCGGAGCTGTCGCCGTGGGCCAGCACTAACCCGAAACAACACTACACCACAGTCACTTAATAAATTGTTATCACCCACCACGAGCACTACTGCACGCACCCGGACTGGTGACTGCGTTCAGTATTATTGTGGGGCAGATAATGTGTGTTTATTATTTGTGCTGCAACCCATTATTATTGTTACCTCCATACATTACACATTGGTGTGTATTGCCGGAGGTTTATTGTTTGGTCGCCAGACTGGGATTAAAAAAATAAAATACCTTTTTTATCCCAAAAGGATTACAGTTTTTGGTTGTGATTATTTATGCACTGTATCACCTCTGCACCTGTTCTCACTCAGCAGCTACTTTGCCACACCTCCCTAAAATATTTTAACTACTTTTATATTGCTGCATGGCCGCTGTGCACTTTTTCTTGAATACTACTTAGAAACAATTTACTCCTCCATACTGTTTTTAGAAGTACCTAACAACCTTCTGTTATAAACATGGTACTACTAGTCTTTGAATAGGACTTCTGACTTTAGTGGCACAGTAGTATTATCACAGTACCAAGTAGTAGCTTTTTAGAAGGGTTTTCCCAGGCCTTTTGTATGAATTTAAATGCAAATTTGGCATTTTTCATTTCTGACTGTTAGGCTCCAACTGTTGTGCTGTTGTTCAAGCCCACTCTTACTCATAATGATATCATAATACTGTAGTATGTGCATGTTAATTTACTTAAGATGTCCAACCAGAGTATATGTAGATAGTTATTTTACATCTCTGAACTGTGTTTTATTTGTGTTTGTTTCCATAGCAACATAAATATTGTTCTCAACAAATCTGCTTTGGGCTGCTATTATAATAAATTGCATATAAATAATTTGTATTAAAGGGGTTATAAAAATAAATGCAAACATGTTATGTGCACTTTCACTTGCTACATGTATGTCTCACACGGGCAGTTATTAAAGAAGAACATGTTACAGTATTTTATTAAATGATATCTGGAACCACAATTAGTTTAAAAAGCTCTGTTTGTGTTTTCCTTTCAGGTAGTCTTCCCCTAACAACTTCTGTCTAACCTATAGCATGGTTTGACCCTGAAAACTGTGCTGCTGTGAAATGACCTATTAAGTGAAACAATGGTAGACTACATGAAAGTAAAGGCTTGCTTTCTTTAAACTAGTATGCAACCACTTTGTAAAATAAAAACACCTGTTTGTACTTCTTTCAAAACTGCACATGTGACACCAACACAGTGAATAGAAGTGAGTGGCAGGTACGATTTGTGGGATTATTTTTTGAACTATGTAGGTCGGTTGGCAAGTTAATGCCTATAATGAAAACAAAATGCCCTGATGTTCATATGATATTAAACTGTGGCAGATTTCCGGTAAATACACTTTAGCGTCCCTTGAGTGTATTTCTAAATGTAACAACATGTAAAATGTGAGTTTTAAGGATTTGAATTTTCTATGTTTAGATACACTAAATATTGAAAGTGTGGTCATGGCCCATTTTTTATTGTTGTATAGATTACAGATACACATACAGTACTGTGCAAAAGTTTTAGGCAGGTGTGAAAAAATGCTGTAAAGTAAGAATGCTTTCAAAAATAGACATGTTAATAGATTATATTTATCAATTAACTAAATGCAAAGTGAGTGAACAGAAGAAAAATCTAAATCAAATCCATATTTGGTGTGACAACCCTTTGCCTTCAAAACAGCATCAATTCTTCTAGGTACACTTGCACAAAGTCAGGGATTTTGTAGGCATATAGTCAGGTGTGTGATTAAACAATTATACCAAACAGGTGCTAATGATCATCAATTCAATATGTAGGTGAAACACAATCATTAACTGAAACAGAAACAGCTGTGTAGGAGGAATAAAACTGGGTGAGGAACAGCCAAACTCAGCTAACAAGGTGAGGTTGCTGAAGACAGTTTACTGTCAAAAGTCATACACCATGGCAAGACTGAGCACAGCAACAAGACACAAGGTAGTTATACTGCATCAGCAAGGTCTCTCCCAGGCAGAAATTTCAAGGCAGACAGGGGTTTCCAGATGTGCTGTCCAAGCTCTTTTGAAGAAGCACAAAGAAACGGGCAACGTTGAGGACCGTGAGACGTAGTGGTCGGCCAAGGAAACTTACTGCAGCAGATGAGACACATCATGCTTACTTCCTTCGCAATCGGAAGATGTCCAGCAGTGCCATCAGCTCAGAACTGGCAGAAAACAGTGGGACCCTGGTACACCCATCTACTGTCCGGAGAAGTCTGGTCAGAAGTGGCCTTCATGGAAGACTTGCGGCCAAAAAGCCATACCTCCGACGTGGAAACAAGGCCAAGCGACTCAACTATGCACGAAAACACAGGAACTGGGGTGCAGAAAAATGGCAGCAGGTGCTCTGGACTGATGAGTCAAAATTTGAAATATTTGGCTGTAGCAGAAGGCAGTTTGTTCACGAAGGGCTGGAGAGCGTGACACTAATGAGTGTCTGCAGGCAACAGTGAAGCATGGTGGAGGTTCCTTGCAAGTTTGGGGCTGCATTTCTGCAAATGGAGTTGGGGATTTGGTCAGAATTAATGGTCTCCTCAATGCTGAGAAGTACAGGCAGATACTTATCCATCATGCAATACCATCAGGGAGGCATCTGATTGGCCCCAAATTTATTCTGCAGCATGACAATGACCCCAAACATACAGCGAAAGTCATTAAGAACTATCTTCAGTGTAAAGAAGAACAAGGAGTCCTGGAAGTGATGGTATGGCCCCCACGGAGCCCTGATCTCAACATCATCAAGTCTGTCTTGGATTACATGAAGAGAGAGAAGCAACCGAGGCTGCCTAAATCCACAGAAGAACTGTGGTTAGTTCTCCAGGATGTTTGGGCCAACCTACCTGCCGAGTTCCTTCAAAAACTGTGTGCAAGTGTACCTAGAAGAATTGATGCTTGATGCTGTTTTGAAGGCAAAGGGTGGTCACACCAAATATGGATTTGATTTAGATTTTTCTTCTGTTCACTCACTTTGCATTTAGTTAATTGATAAATATAATCCATTAACATGTCTATTTTTGAAAGCATTCTTACTTTACAGCATTTTTTCACACCTGCCTAAAACTTTTGCACAGTACTGTATGTGTCACACCTATAACAGACATGGATCGTCGGTTTTAAATGATCGGTTTTATTTGGGATTAAGTTAAATAAACAGTGTGTGGTAAATATCACATACGGTGCTGTAGATGTTTATTTCAGTCTTTTTTTTTCTAATCAACAACTATGTGATTACATTGTACTGATGTTAATTAGAGTCAGCAATTATAATTAATGCCATTGACTACCGTCGTATTTTCAGGAATATTAACAGTAATTTGATGCAATTCACACAGCATATATACGGTTTAGCTTTCATTTTGTGCTTTTTTTGAAAATGGCCCTTATAATGGAAGTTGCTTAAGTATACTTGACTAAACATTAAATAGCCTGTCCAAAAACAGTATGGTGATATATTTATACTGTTCAGATTCTCAAATTAAACAGTCTGTGTGGACTGCAGGTCATTGTGTATCAATACATAACAAAGAACAGGAGAACAGTGTCAGGGTCAGGGTCACTTTATAATGTGTTATTTCAACCAATGGGTTTTCAGCATTTCCATGCTTTACCTGAGCATAACAGCACTACCCATATCCTGTTTTAAAACCAAAGGATATTCTGCTTTGACCAAGCAAAACAAATAAAGAAAATAGACACCAAAACAACACAACTAAACCATGAACTTGACTACTGCTTAAAAATGGTGCAATCAGAATTTAATCAAGAGTTTCCTTCATCTCATTCTGAGCAGGAACAGTGAAGGTGATGCTAATTTAAACAGTTCCAGTTTGGGGTCCTACAGTAATACCTGCGACACAGGAAATACTGTACTTCCATTAAACTTGTAAGAGGCTTGAAAGGTATTAAAAATGTTTATAAAACTTTGGTTATTACACTTTGTACTTTTTTTTGTACATGTTTGTGATCTGAGAAAGGGCTCAATATGTTTTGCAATAATAATAATAATAATAATAATAATAATAATAATAATAATAATCATTTGTTTATTTAGCAGACGCCTTTATCCAAGGCAACTTACAGAGACTAGGGTGTGTGAACTATGCATCCGCTGCAGAGTCACTTACAACAACATCTCAACTGAAAGACAGAGCACAAGGAGGTTAAGTGACTTGCTCAGGGTCACACAATGAGTCAGTGGCTGAGCCAGGGTTTGAACCGGGAACCTCCTGGTTACAGGCCCTTTTGTTTAACAGGGAAATATAATCAAATTATTCCACCAGTTTCTGAAAGTTCTAGAACTACTAAATATGCCACTGTTATTTTACTTGGACTCCGCACACCACAGGGGAAAAAAACAAATAATCTGCAGTCTGCTGGACAGTAAATTATGTTGGTGTCTACTGGATGTAGTACAAGAAATGAGAAGACCAGAAGGTTAAGGAGTGCATTTGGAGCAAATGCAAAAGTTAATGTGTGGTGTTGTTTTTTTTTTTTTTTTTGTTGGTGGTTATTCCAGATGTGCTCAAACACCAGCTACAAGTGTGTGCTGTTTCTTTGTCTAACAAATTCCATTACTAAGACCTGAGTGTCTGGTATTGTGTCTGCTTCAGTTCATGTTCATTTTGCACTAAAAGCACCATATTCAAAGCACTATTTAACCTAACATAACATTTTTAAACAATTCAAGCTTAAATGTCAGTGAAACAGAGTGATGGTCCGAGCTTACCCCCAACCACAATCACATTATCCTCAAGAACATAGAGGTTTTTAGAACGCATGAAACAGTCACTTGGCAGTGGCACTGGATACTTCACACAAATTACAACTATAACTAACAGGTTGTACATAAAATGACTGACATTCACAAGACAATCTCACGACTGTCCTCCTGATCCCCCTCACAAGGAAAGAGGCAGCATTAAATAATCCCCAGCCCCGCCTACTCCTAACAGGATTAATTACTGTATTACTTCGAATTAACGCTGCCCTTGAATTAACGCCTCACTCAGATATCAGCTTTTTAATAGACGCCGCTCTCAATATAGAAACGTAAAAGGTATTTTTTTCTACCCCTGCTCAAAAAATAAAGAAAGAAACGCGCAACTCTGCCTATATACATGACACCCCCGAAGAGACTGCAACCTCAATCCAGCATGTAATACAAACTAATGTACACCCACCTTAGTAAGCAAATGTTATTTTATAGTACAGTCCTGACAGACAACCCAAGATGAGCTACTTACAGCACAGAAGTCCTTCACGTCCCTTTTTTTCCAGCAGAGTTCAGTGCCAGCAGGGGATAAAGCAAGAGCTGTCTGTTTACCTCGTCCTCAGCTTGGATGGTGAAAACTTAAACTCAGAGGAACATAGAGCTTTGCCGGTCACTCTAAGCGCTATCCGAAAGCTGGCTGAAGATTATTCTTGTAGGGGGTTTAGTTGTTTTGTTTTTTATTCAATTGGAATTTTACTCAGTCCTATACAATTATATATATATATATATATATATATTACTATCTATGAGAAGATTTAGTTTTGGTTTCTCTTACAGAGAAATTACAAACAAGCAGGTAAATTACAGTGAGAAAAAAAAAAATAACCGAGTAGGATATATTTTAGTTTTAGAAATCAAACCGATATTCAGAGGTAATATTTTTCGTTAAGAAAAACAACTGCATCACACTCAACTACCGTTCTCTCTCCTCTTCTTGTCCCGCTCCATAGCAACCAATAACACTCCTGATTCGCTGGTACAGTACTCCCTGACCTCCCAACTCCCACCTAATAGGCTATTGTTAACTGTCAGTAAATGTACTGTATTGAAGCCCCAAAACCACACGAGTATAGTGCTGCAGATCGGAGCCTCACATGGTGCAGTTTTTAAAATGCCTTAAATCATTTAATAAAATATTGCAGCGTTAGTAAAGCATAGTATTATTAATAAAGGCCGCCCTCGTATAATCGCTGCCCTCGGTTAAGGGCCACAGTCATTTTGATCAATTTAAAATAAACGCCGTGGCTCCAAATTGAAGTAATACGGTATTCAAGAAGCACTTACACCTGGAATGATTTTATACACAAATAAACTGTATAATATTCATATTTTTACAATAAACATTCATATATATATATATATATATATATATATATATATATATATATATATATATATATATATATATATATATATATATATATATATATATATTTACTTTAAACATGTTTCTTCTACTTTATACGTATTTGTTTAACCTGCATGAATACCGTCTTTGTTTAGAAACACAGCCGTTAAACTTCCATTGTTAACTCATTATTATTATCATTGTCATTATTATTCTCTAGGTCCGAACTATTACCAGTAAAAACTGAATACCCCTTACTTGAAAGATTACCGAACATATGGCCAAAACAAAACCCTTGTCCCCACATGTATAGCTACAGCAACTTCATTAAGGGAAGCAATCTAATGTAAATACAGCAATACACCATCATATATCAAATACACTTGCTCAACAGCATGCACGATACATAAACCACGGCTAATCGCCAGTAGAATAACATTAACAATAATAAACACAATAACATGCATTTAAATATTACAGTGAGGGTCTCACCCTCACAGTCAGGTTTACTAATACAGTAATAAACATTTAGCTATTCACCTCTTCAACACTGTTTATGTTAATGTGTTTAAACACAATTTAGTATTCCCTACAAAATAGGTATCGCTGTTTTAGCAGTGTTTTACATTAGCTTCACTTTTTTGTGAATTTGATGAAATTTTTTTATGTCACGTTAAAACAGTACAGATTGGTTTACTGTATTTGTAAACTTAAAACTGCTGAGCACTGGAATTTGGAAGGTGAGCACAACAAACTAGATTCTAGATTACCACGGGCTGGAAGTAAATGTCTATAGAGACCCTGATTAGCTGTAATCTTTGACTACCTTAGCTAAGATAACATTAGGCATTCCAAGGTTAGTGCTTATTGGGTTTTAAGTAGAGCTGCATTATTGATTTAGTTTTGCTCAAATAAGCTTCTTAAATAGGTTTAACAGTATAGCATTTACTTTTTGTTCTTAGCTAGGTTTGGTCTTTAGAAACTAGTGCTGAAATGTTTTTAGTGACAAAAATGATGTATTTGTTTGAATAACAGAATTATTAAATACATCAAAAAGATAGCATGCCAATGCATACATGGCATCTGAAATAAGTAACACATTCCACTGTACAGAACATTGTTGCTTTCTTTAATAGTTAAATTGATGGTTTTTATTTATTAAAGATGTGTACCATGTGTAACATGGTAGACGTTGTGTTTCTGTTTTCCATTTTGAAAGAGTGTTTGAACACGAAACCCCTGTGTTTGTCCCAGCAGTAACAGAACCCCAGCATGGTGGTAGGCATCCTGTCGGCTTCTCTTTTCCTATGTCTAGTCCTCCAATAGAAGCTTTCCGTCTGACTCTGTACATCAGAGCACAGGACTCTGCATGCGAGCTGCTCCAGACAGTATGTGACCTGGCAGCCAGCACAGCTTTCTGCTGACGTGGCCCTTCCCTATCAGTGCTGCTGAAGCATATACTGTGTGAGATTCTCTTTGGAAAGTAAAGGGGGTTAGTTGCACAATTTAAATACACATTTACTATTACATTTGTCTTTTACAGTATATAGTTGGGTCTGCCTATATTGTTGACAAGAGCAGATATTATCTAATGAGTTTCATATCCTCCCCAGGGGCTAAAAAGGGGATTTCGATATAAAATGATATCGAATGAGTGTCAAAGCCACCGACTCAGGACCAGGTTGACTATTGTGGTCCGTACATACTTAATCTTAAAACAAACAGTGATTCTTTTTTTTTTTTTTCTTGGAGGGTTTTGCTAGCTCTGAACCTACTTGATATTATTTCCATGGCACTCCTTTCCCTGATGTGTCGTCTTGTATCCTGAATCACACAGCACCGAAAGCAGCTGTCAAGTAGCCTCTATGTTTTGCTTTATAAATCATGTTTAAGGATACTCCCTGCTGAGTCTTCTGCTGGATGACAAGCACAGAGGAGACAGCTTCCTCGGATCCTCACTCCCAACACCGACTTCATATTTAAACCAGATACTGAGATAAAGTATATCATTTGCAGGGATTCTCTGCATCCTTTTGAGAAGGATTTATATGGCCATGTATATAAAAAATGGCAGTATATATTATTGTCTTACTGGATAATTTAGGAAATTAGGACAGACCCACAATAAAGTAATAAGGTTGTCTCACTGAATGCATCTTATGGGGTAAAAATCTTTCCACATATACCACAAGGCCGGTCATACCTATGTATAACTACATCCGAGCAACAGCACACTAATGCATCTAATGCCTGTCCATAAGTGGTCCTTTTAACTGCCCTCTTGAAGCACTTAACCACTACGAAGCTAGTTCAAAGCTGTCCTCCATCTTGCCCGTTTAATCTGGCAGACAGTAAGCTTCGAGTAGCTTTTTTTTCGAGAATAATTCAAATCAGATGCTTTTTCTGTCGTAAAGCGTGCTCTATATCCTTTCCATTCAGCTTTTTATATTCAGGTACGGATCAAAGCAGTACCAAGCAGGGTGCATAGCTCACTGCTGTGCTTTCAGCCATCAGCCCTAATCATAATAATAATTGGAGAACCTATGCATATGATGTATTGAGGCATGGAATCGTTGAAAAGTAGGAGCTATAAATGTAGGGCTGGATCTGTTTGCGACATGTGTAAGACAGCAGCGAGGATCTGTCTGGTAGGGAGCAGCATCGGAGCGTGCAAAGCCAATTAAAGCATTAACCGTGAAAGCTTATATTGCTATTTATGATTAGCCTGTTGAGGTTGTGTTTAACAGCCACAGAAAATGTTAAGTATAACTCCAGCCTATGAAATTTATTATATTAGCTACAAAAAAAGATCATGTTTTATTGTAGTAGAATAGCTGACTATATCCATGCACTCCTAAAACAAACAAACAAAAAATAATCCTCATTCCTAAAATTGTACTTATTTAATTTTACTTGAATAGGACAATAGGCCAGTTCTTCCCAACCCCTATTTGAAAGTATTTGAAATTTTGAATTTGAAGCTATGGCTTGGGGTGTATTTTACTGACATATTTGTTTTATATTGTTTTATATTCTTGTGGGGAAATGTAAATATGACTGTTTAGGCCCCTGTACCCATGACTGCTTCACAACATCCTGAAGTATTCAGAAGTCACTTGTTTGTTGCTGGTTGTCCTCCCTGCAGCTTATCAGAAGCATACTGACATTCTATACAAATATAACCACTTTGGTGTGAATTTTTTCCATTTGTGATAAACCTTCTAGAGTGACTGGTCTTCAAGCCCATGTGTCCAGCAGAGGAGCCGAATGTGACTTGTGTAAGAAGGCCAGGCCAGTCGGGAGGGCAGCTTCCCCTCTATGACTGTGCATGCTGGTTCATAATATAAGCGGAGTTCAGCTGTGCTTCAGTGTATTAGTTACGGGGCTCTACTGCATTCTTCCGGTTTTGAATTCTGTGCTTGTTCATTTTGTTTATATTATCTCTTTACTTGAAACCTGCATCACTGTGTCACTTTGCAAGCTAAAAAATGCTTTTGCTGTGTACACTGCTAACTTTTCAAAGAAAAGCCTCTTGACTTTCAATGGGTTCTTTTGAACTCGTGAGTCTTGTTTTGATAAAGTGGTTCTCATGCAGCATTTTTAATGTAAAATCTTATTCTTAGTAGTAAGCACTTTTAGAATTGCAAGAGGAAGTGAAAATAGCAAATGTGCGGTTTTATTGATAAACAGAGGAAGCAATAGTTTCTTGTTACAATAATGTGACCTGTGTACAGTATCTGGCTCCCTACGCATTCGTATTTAGGACTTTTACTTTTGGGGCCATGAGTTTAATTCAGCTCACGTGAAATGAGTTTGGTGGTCTCAGATTAGCATCCCACCACTGAATGGCAGAGGGTGCTGAGGTCAGGAGCACTTGCAAAGCTGTGAGGGGAAGCGCTCCTGTTGTTTAACCCAGTTATTTACTGCATATTTGTACATGGTGAAAAGCTTCTATAGTTATGCAACTAGACCCTGTTCTGTGTACCAAACAAAAAAATGTAACATCCATCAACACACAAAATGTTACACACATAAAGATTAAATCTAGCTGCTGCTTGAGGTCAGAGTGTGCACAGCATTGTCAAGGCAGTGCTGACTAGCCTTTTTTTTTTTGCTTTTGCCTGCATGTGCACTGTGGTGTGCTCTATTCTGCTTGCTGACATCCTCTCCAGGTGGTGTTACTGTAGATCAGCCAAGCACACTTCACATGCCGAGTCTGTGGATTACCAAATGGTCATGTTTCTGAACTGCTACATTGTGATACAGTATTGCCTTTTAATAGGGAAGCTTACGACTCCTAGATGTATATCATTCAAGAATCCCTATAACTTTGTGTTGCTTGGTTTTAATGTTAAAAACATTTGTCTCCTGCATTATAGGTTAGCAACTTCAAACTGTCTCAGTTGACTGTTGTCATAGTGATTTTTGGGATGGCTGGAGGTGTAGTTCTATGTTGTACCTGGTTCTCCACTAAGCACTTATGTGGCTCTTTATGGTAACAGTAATGGAATAGTTTCTTCCCATTGAACCGGAATAAACAAAGTGCACTAGTTTGGTTGTGTAAAGGCCTTATCCAGACCCACTTGACCAAGGTAAAATGGATTAACCATTCTGTAACAGCCTTGTTAATTTTTATGTGCATGTAATAATATAAGAACATTTACAAACAAGAGGAGACCTAGTAGCCCATTTATGCATATTCCTGGTAGCAGTGGATTCACTGTCGGTAACGGGGATCAGCTTTTTCATGGTACTAATAGCTCTAATTTTGTGTTTACAGGCATGGTGGGGGGATGCGACTGACATGCTTGTTTTCAGTCCTTAAACTGGTCAGTTATATTTGACTTTCCCAGGCTATTTTGTTGACTTTCCTCAGAGCTGTGGCCCAGAGATTTGTCCAGTCGTAAGAATGGAAAGTATGGTATCGTACCAGCTGAGCACACTGATACAGAAATGTCCTGAAAACAAGTTGAGCTGCCAGGTTTTAGCATCTGCATGATAACACTAAAATTGTTACATATGCGGATGTTGGGTGGTAAAAGGTTAAAGCCCATTTTCAGAATGCAATTACAGTGGGGAAAAGGGGAACCTGATGTCCCAAAATGCCCTGGACCAGAGTTACGATTTCTTTATAAAATAACAAACTGGAGGGCATATGGGCACATGGCATTGATTTACTTATAGACTTGACTATGCATTTTTAATAATTGGCAGCAATGTATCCTCTTAGGGGAAAGCATTTTGTTTTTATGTGCAAACAAATCACTATTTTTATTTCTACGTAAATACGTATTTATTATTGCCACAGTAAGGGTTCATGTAGCATTTAAATGCATTCTTGGATTTATAAAATAAGGCCTGAAAATCTTGTGCTTGTTGCACAGTTGGAACACAGATCACACTACAGTACGGTACATAAACTGTAAATGTGTTTAAACTATGCAAACAATAAACTTTTGTTCTCACGCTCAGTGGTGCTTTGTTGCGACCTCATGCTGGTTTCTTGGGTTCTTCTGTGGTGGCAATTACTCTTTGTGATATGTGATACCCAAAGATTGTGGGCAAATCTGTTTTCAGCAGGTGTGTTTTTCTGCTGTATCGTCTTATTTTCTTTATTAACGTTGCTTTTGGACAGCAGTTCTGTTTTGCTTCATTATCAAGAAGCCCATAGTCCCTCCGCAGATGGTGAGTTTTTTTCTGAGGCGTGGTGTTGTATCGCTTAGTATAAAAAAAAAAGTGAAACTATTTATATTGGTGTTTGGTAGCATTTTTCTCTGTGGTTGTCACAGCTCATGCCATTAAGTCCTGGCAGCAGCCTAGTTGCAATTTGCTGAACCTTTTCAAGTGCAATAATGTATTTTTTTTGTTTGTGAGCCAGAACTGGACACAGTATTCCAAGTGTGGTCTAACTACAGCATTGTAGAGTCTTTGTATAACTTCCTTGAACCTGTTTTCCACACTTTTAGCACTGTAAACTAACATTCTTTTTGCCTTTTTAATTGCCTCACCACATTGGCAAGAAACATTTAAAGATGAGTCCACTAGAACCACAGGATTCTTTACAAAGGAAATGTGCAGCAGTGCATCTGCAAGTTGTAATGATGAGGTTCGCACATTTTAAAGCGCACAAATGGGGTTGAACAGTCCATCAGCCCATAGAGAAGGGTCTTAATGACTGGCTTCTGATCATATCAGTACATAAGGGCAGCCAGGTAATACACTGGATAGATTTTTTTGTGTTCCCTATTTTATGTATGAAGGACCAAAGGCTTGTAAATGTTTTAAAGTGTGGGTCTACCTGTCTTTCAGAAATGTTGGCTTGATTAGAAATAATGAATGTACAAAACATAAGAATTCAATATAGCACTGTCTGAATACTTCTTTTCCCCAGAGCTGTAAAGTTTATCTCCTCAACAATATACAATTACAGTAAATAGTAACATTAGCTACCTGATAACATTATTTAAAAAAACATCCCTTTGATTCATTATTAGCCAGTGAGCAGTTCTCAGTAGTTCCCCAGTCTGGCAGGCTCTTCCCTAGGTTAATCTCTAATGTCACTCCCTGGTCTCTGTGGTAATTTGGAGGCCTATGTTAAACCACATAGCCTACTGTGCATTGTGTTCAGTTGGAGCGCTCAGCTGTCTGGCAGATGAGCCTGGGAATGTTTTCATCTCCTCCTGCAGCTCGATGTCTAACCTCAACCCCCCTCCTGTCTTGACCTCACCCAATGGTACACCTGGCCAGCGGACAAAGCAGATGCTTCTCAGACTGAGAGCGCCAGATGCTGGCTTCAGTATGAATCTCTGGATATTGGTGTTTTTCCAGTGCTGATATGATGTGTTATTTACAGCCCCACTTTCTACAAAACTCTTGTACAATAAAAGAACATGTGTATGGCAGAATTAAGGACAGAGACAACCTTTTCCTATTATATACTCAAATACATGATAATCATGTATAGTGTACTTTATTGCTATTCAATTATTTGAAGCTGTGCAACACATCTTTGCATCCTTGTTTTGACTTGAGTAGTTGACTTGAGTTGTTTTTTATTTTTTTATTTTTAAAATAGCAGCCCCCCCCCTTAAGTGTTATCTTGAATTATTCAGTACTCCAGCCATATGTTAGCTTTCTGCCTATAGTATTGCTAGAAGCATCATTACATTCTAGATGGAGTTCTGTAGTTCAAAAACTGCTAAGATTATGAGCCAGTGACATTTTCTCCATTTTTCTTTTTGTACTGTTCAGGCAATTACAACTGAAGATTAGCTTCTGAACTCAGGTGAAAGTACCTTAACGCAGACTTAGCTATATGAAAAAACAAAACAAACACATAAAAAAATCGATTAATTGCAAAACACAACTAAGAAAGAAACCAGGAACATTTAGTAAATCAATAGTGCTAAAAGACTGCCCCTCCACCCCATGCTATCTAAGGACCATAAGCCAAGTCACCTTTTTCTGAAATGTTGAGCTCTGAAGTGTTGGAGGTATGCTCTCATCCATGTCTAGATATATACAGTGTTGAACAATATACCTTAGAAAATGCACTGCTCTTGTAAGCTGACAATAGATAAACCAATTCAACTTGAAATCAATGCTGTGGGATTGTGGCTCAGCTAGGACATTACTGCTGCTGTTAGACGGTATCCAATGTAGGAGAATGGATCTGGTAATGATTTGAGCGCTGCTTCTTTCATCTCTGCTCTCAATACTTTGAATAGCTGTCTCGCTGTAACAGTTTTCAAAGGGAGCTTCAGTGCAATGCCCTTTCCATTCTCAACCATATAGTAACACTGATGCTGGCTGTTCTCTACCTGAAGGCTTTAACTTCAGAGGCCTTTAATCAGTACCATCAAAAGGTATGTGTTTTAAAACAAGTACACTTTTTTGCAGTTACCTGGTGGTAACCATCATAATTCTTTGTCAGATGTTTTGTTTGGTCTACAAGAATGCACGTTGATGGAATTCCCTTTTAAATCAATGTTACAGATACAGTGGTGCTCAATGTAGTACTGCAACAAGAAATGATCCAGCTCTTTATGACTTTAAAAAATGTGAAATCTACGCTGTGAATGGTACCCTGATAAACACCCAACGTTCTTTCATTCTTGAGAGGTTGGTGACTACCTTATTCTCATTTTACTATCTCTAACGCCTTGATTCCATCCGCCAATGGGATTGTGTTGAATATGATTTGAATTCAACCCTATTAGTTTCACCGCAGTGTGACCGCGCTTTGAACTAAGAATATGATAATAATTGAGCAATTCAAAGGATTCTAGATGAGGGGTTTAAACCTAGCAATGCTGAAAAAGAACATATGTAGGCAGAAAGAAGGGTTGTGGAATATATTATCAGGGAAATACTGGTAGGTGCATCATTTATAAATATCAACAAAATACAGTTACAGATTGGAAACTTGAAGAACAGCAGCAGTTTGAAAAGAGTCAAGCAAAGATTAAATTGTGCATATTTCACGAAGCATTTGCTCCAGTTTGCAATAGCAAAATGCTAATTTAGGACTGGCTACATACACCGAAGCTGTTTCTAGATAATACTGTAACTTGGTTTGATTTCCATACAGCATCAAAAGCTGGTTAAGTCCTTAGAAAAATTGGCCCATAGTGTAGAAAGTAATGAAGCGTGTTAAACTTTGTTCTGTCTCTCTGCCTTGATCAAAGAGATGGGTGAGGTTTCTGCACTTTGGTAGACTTCTGTTTCTTTAAATAAGGATGCAGTAAGGGAGGTCTGTTCCCACTGTGATAGAATGCTTCTTTTTTCCTCACAGTTTTCCATCCAAGGAATCTTGGCCTAGTTATTAAGTGTATTATGGTGTGGGTGCGGTCATTCCCACTGCTGTTCTTCCAAATGGAATGCATTTGGTTACATCACTCCCACTTTGTCTGCTCTCCATAATGGAGCTTTAGGATGCTGCTGATCAATGCACAAGAAGCACCCGGTGTGACCCAGGTTGTTCAGAAAACAGTCCCATTATCCATGAGATAGTACCGCATTGTTCTGCACTTCAGACTCAGCTTCTCCTACTGTTCCACTCCCCGTCTAGTTCAGTGTGAATATGAACTCTGAATCATTGTGAACTTGTGCAGTATTGAGTTATAAAATAACATAAATTAGTATGGTAAGCACACATGAATCTAAATGTAATGTGTTCAGCCCCCCTTGTTGTTGTTTTGAGTTTGCACATCACAGAAAGGTCTTGGAGGGATAATCCTCAGGTTTATGGTCCTGTCACAAAAATACAGCCTTTTTTATTGTGTAACAGTCCATTTAAAATTATTGAGGCAATAAATCCTTTGAAGAGGCTGATTTTATGGTTGTCTGTAAAATGAAGTGCAGTTTGTTCTTACGGAATGAAGTAGCTAATGAAGGACCTTTATAAAACATCTTATATAGGAATTATTTACCACAGAATGAGGTTTAATAGTTGAGACAACCCAAAACCCCCAAAGAGAAGGGACTTGCACCAGATTCACACAGAAAATTGATGTTTGTTTGCTAACTCCAGAGACCCAAGGCACAAAACCTCCTGCCTATATTGTGTGTTCTACAGTACTCTTAACCACACTCAAAATAAATGTCTTTCACCAGGGTCGTCCTTCTTTCTGAGTCTGATGAACACAGTTTCTTTTTTTTTTAAACATAAAAAGGAAAAGAAAATGATTACAAAAGGCTGGAGGGTATGGATTTAGGAAGTGGTGTTAACATCTGATGTTTTAACTGAAGTTTTCTTCAGGGAATTGAGAGAGGAAGAGATAGTTATTCCATCTCCAGAACACTCCACTTATTGCAAAGTGCAGCTGTATTGCCCTTTCATTTTAAATGTGGTCCTTCCACAGCGGCAAAAGAAGAAAATGTATTTGTCTGTGCGAAATGTAGCTGCGTAAAAAGGGCTACATGAAAATACCTTCTGAGTGCTTCTCCTTGCCAACACTCACATATTGTGTTAACTCTGTTTTTTGTAAACATGTGTTGAGGTACTTTGTTCGGATTTCAGGAGCAGCTTTTCATATCTAGTTGCCAGACTGTTTTTACCATAGACCTCTGTAATGCAGATGGATCAGCAATGTGTATAATTGTGGTCAGGTGCTTCATATTGGCAACAATACAAAAGATTCATAAGAGTTAGCTGGGGCTCGTGGTGAAAGAGAATCTTGTAACTACAACACAAGAGCTGCTCCTCATGTAAAAGCACATTTTGCAGTATATACAAAAAATGAATTAAGCACAGTATTTGAGAAAGGGCAAATAACCACTCAAAATGATAGGAAACATTGAAAAAAGGTAAGAGGATTGTAGCATTCATTAATTAATTAATTCAGTAATTCATACATACATACATTCATTCATACATACATACATACATAAACTATAAAAATGAAAAATGATTCCCAACTATTTACATGTGTTTAAAAACATTTTTAAAGACAACAGTATTTTCTATCCTTTATAAATAAGAAACTACTGTATATTAAAGTAACCATTGACACAAGACATGTATTTGTGCACTTAGTTCTTGAGTTTAAAATAATAATAAAAAAAACTATTAGCATTGAAAAAAGTACCAAGATGTAACCTCTCTAGAACAATACTCACAAGATTATCATTTGTTTTTCCACACCAAAAATAGCAAGCATTTGCTGAAAACACACAGCTGAAAAATACTATGTAGGAAGCTGAGTGCAACAGCAATTATTAATAAATCATATTTGTTTACAGTCCAACAGACATTGGGCCTGTCGTCTGAGATGAGTGGGAAGGATGAGTCACTGCTATCTTGGATATTTAGCCAAGACTAAATAATTAAAAACATTCTCATGGAGAAGCTAATTCAAGTTGACTAACTTCCCTGGGAAGGAACAGTGATACCACCCACTCTTTCAAGAAAACAAACCGGATGTGGCACACTGCAGCACTGGTGGCTTTGATATGGATTTGATATGCTATTCTGTTATAGTTGGTAACTCAATGTTTCCACCACTTACAACGCTAGAGGGTTTAGAGCAGCTTCAATGAAGTGAAGTCTTAAGTGTTGCCATATTGTTTAGATCCAAGATTTTTTCCCATAATGGATCTTGTAATCAGTGCCTTTGTGAGAACTTTTTGATAAGCATGTGCTGAAGTTTGGGTGTCAGACAAAAAAAAAAAAGATATTTACACACGTTAGTGTAAAAAGACTATCCGTTACTTAGCATATTGATTTGTTGTGGTATCCCTGCATTCTGTAATAAATAAATAAATATATATATATATATATATATATATATATATATATATATATATATATATATATATATATATATATATATATATATATATATATATATATTTATTTATTACAGAATGTCAGGGATACAACAATATATATATATATATATATATATATATATATATATATATATATATATATATATATATATATAAAGCTGCATCTCCCTGTTACAAGTTTGTTTCAGTCACTGTCAAGACTTGAAAGTAGGTGCTTAGTTGACTTTCTTTTTGTTTAATTTTTCCTTTCTTTTGAGAAAATATTAGACTGTTTCCATTTTAAGCTTTCACAGAGCAAGTATTGCTTGCATCTCTTTCAAAGTCAGGAGCTGGTGTCATGCTTTCTTTCTCCAAATGGGTTCAATTAAGACATTGCTTAGCAAGTAAAGAGGGTAGTGTGTTTTTTGTATCTTGTTCAACAGTGCTCCCCATTTTTATAATTTGCTGTGTTATGCAGCTAGTTTCCAATGGCCAGGCATTCCGACTACTGCATACGAATCGATAAAGTTATTCTCTGAGTAGCCATACATGTTGTGTGATACATACTATTCAATATGCTATGGATTTAGGTTATGGTGGCCTACTTTTTCATGGCACTGGCCTCTCAAGTATGATGCCTATATCCCTGGGGAGAGCTACACCAGGTACTGTATGTTACTGACATTGCATGTTTAATAACAAGATGGGGATGCTGGAAGTGCATAGATGGAAGCCAGCCAGGGGTATACCAACATGTTCAGTTCACACTGTTATTTTCCTGCCTAATATGCACAGATGAATGTGTCTGATACAGCCTTCCAAGGCAAGTCTTTCTTGCCACAAAGACATTTCTAGCTTCTAAACCATTCTATTTATTCATTTTGTTATTCTCCGAATTTCAAGGCTCTAGGTCCTCACAAAATGAGAGATTGTTGTCTCTGTGATTAACAACTTAGTAAATAAATACATTCTTAGCTTCTTGTGTGGCAACCAACAGTCTTTCGCTTGGGAGTGATTGTGGAAGGCTTTTGCTTAACTACAAATGAAATATTTACATACACAGCTGTTATCGCTCCCTTCGTATTGCCAAGTATGAATTCTTTAGATACATGTGTGTATGTGTTTGTGGGGAATAATGGGTTGGCAGGGAGGGGGTTACATTTCTCCCTGTCAAAACATATGGGAATATGGCTGGAGCTGTGAATTGAATAAGTAATTAAATAATTAACTAGAGTTGCGAGCAACTTTACTGCTTCCAAGCAGTTACTGTGCAATTTAAGTACATTGGTTATTATAGATGAAACGTTATGATCACAACTGTAACGTATACCCAAGATTCACATCAGTGGGCCAAAGGGTTCATGAGGAGTTGTCGTTTAAGCATTTTACATAAAATCCAACATAGCTGCCACACCATGTGACTGTTCCATTTTTCATGAAGTAGAATCAGTTGTGGACATGAGCGCACTATGTACAACATTTTTCACAGTTGTGCTATTTACTGTTCATGAGAACAAGACTTTTGAAAATTGTCCAAACTTTTCATTAAATCCAAGATAGCTGCCACACCATGTGATCAAAGTCCACTATATTGACCATGACATAACATCCCATAGTCCTCTACATCCGTGTCAAATTTTGTGCATTTTGGTGCAGCCGATAAGAAGTTATACGCAGTTTTATAGCCAGTTGCGTATGTTGATGATGTCATGCAGTGTGGACACCATGATTTTCACAGTAGCAACTTCCCTTGAACAAGCGTAACAGATGACCATGCTGAGATGTTTTATTCCAATTTTTGTTTCAATCGGATAAGCGGTTTCAGAGAAGAAGATGTTTGAATTTTGATGATTTTATATTTTTATGGTAATTTTCTGTCATTAATCATTGTGGTTGCCAGACCACAGAAGCAATCAGCTTCATATTAACAATAGTTAATCATGGACTAACCCTCAACATGTATAGCAATTTTCAGAACTCTGCAGTAAGCGGTTTCCGATACATAGGCATTTTAACAAATTCCGCAAAATCCAATATGGCTGCCGAACCATGTGACTTGCGCAAATTTGCTGAATATCATCCATAGGCATCTACCAGTGTACCGAATTTCATGAGTTTTTGAGCATGTTTTGGCAGAATAATAATAATAATAATAATAATAATAATAATAATAATAATAATAATAATAATAATAATAATAATCCTAACAAAAACAATGGGCTTCCCCAGCCTACGGCTTGGAAGCCTAATTAAGGCTCCAGCCACAAGTGTATAAATAGGGTGATCACAGGTGTTAGTTGGTAGTGATTCCTGTTAATGTTGGTGAAGGTATGTGGTATGTGGTATGTGTTCTGTGTTCTGGTGTTCCGTGCTGTCCTGCCCTTTGTTTACATTTTCGTGAATGTTTTGTGTAGACCTTTTGTTTTGGCACTTGTGCTGTTTTGTCTAGTGTTTGTCCGGGTTATATTTTGTTATTAAACCTGAAGCTTCCTTGTGTCTAAGTCTCCTTCCTGGTGGAAACAGCTTGCCAGTGATGCTGTCCTGACACAGTAACACATACTAGATTTAAAAACGGATTCCCAAATTGATTTTGGCATTTATATGCATTACTAAGGAAGTGAAATAAAATGGACACATTTTATAAAATATATTTTTGCTACAACTTCTACTACTAAGCTGTTCCCTAAACATTTTAGCCAATTATTTAATTGAGAACACTTAATGAAATACTGTTTTAGTAATGTAGTATGTATTCACACAATTTATAAATGCTAGGTTTTTGCTTCGACTGAGTGCTTTGTTTACAATCAATCAATGTTGAAATGTAAATGCCACGGTTTAGTTTACTGAAGTTTGTGTACATATTTACAGAAACATTGTAACCATGGCAGCCTTGGCCCTGGCCATGCTAGATTGAATTATTAATAGGGGCGCTGATCTCTCCGGGGTTAAAGAGTGAACTCCCCACCCTTCCAGACATTACGTTAACATAGCACTTCTGGATCTAGTCTAAAATAAAAATAGGTCAGACTTTTAAAAATAGCCACTTCTATATCAGAGGGTTTAGGCATTAAGCATCAAGTACTAAAGTTCTCAGACACAATTTTAGTTGCTAAGTACAGTACTTTAAACCTTAATTAGCACCATACAATGTTGTGCCAAGGCATTTGAATGCAAATAAATAAGCTAACCAAGTACTTAAAGCTAGAGAGAAAAAAAGGCACAGACAATGGCAGCATCTACAGTATTACCACTGACTATAATGGGGCTGTAAGGTATTCAGTATATCCCCATTATCAAATACATGGCAAATCACAGCAATAAACAGCAATCCAACAAGCTAATCACAAACAACAGAAGTCAAAAGTAAAAAGTCACAAGCTTATAAAGAAATCAAATCAGTTAAAGAACATATGTAAAAACAGCACGTAGGAGGGGTCCCAGAGTGTCTCACCTGGTAAAAGCACAGCCACGTGGTTCAGAGTGTCTCACCTGGTAAAAGCACAGCCACGTGGTTCAGAGTGTCTCACCTGGTAAAAGCACAGCCACGTGGTTCAGAGTGTCTCACCTGGTAAAAGCACAGCCACGTGGTTCAGAGTGTCTCACCTGGTAAAAGCACAGCCACGTGGTTCAAAGTGTCTCACCTGGTAAAAGCACAGCCACGTGGTTCAGAGTGTCTCACCTGGTAAAAGCACAGCCACGTGGTTCAGAGTGTCTCACCTGGTAAAAGCACAGCCACGTGGTTCAGAGTGTCTCACCTGGTAAAAGCACAGCCACGTGGTTCAGAGTGTCTCACCTGGTAAAGCACAGCCACGTGGTTCAGAGTGTCTCACCTGGTAAAAGCACAGCCACGTGGTTCAGAGTGTCTCACCTGGTAAAAGCACAGCCACGTGGTTCAGAGTGTCTCACCTGGTAAAAGCACAGCCACGTGGTTCAGAGTGTCTCACCTGGTAAAAGCACAGCCACGTGGTTCAGAGTGTCTCACCTGGTAAAAGCACAGCCACGTGGTTCAGAGTATCTCACCTGGTAAAAGCACAGCCACGTGGTTCAGAGTGTCTCACCTGGTAAAAGCACAGCCACGTGGTTCCTGGGTGTAAAAAGAGGAAGCTGGCTCGGTCGTGGGATCGGAGGATGCCCACTGAGCCTTCACTTCTCCTGAGCTGTGTGGGGAATTGCTACGGTGAGGGGAAAAACTTATTGGACATGCCAAAATTGAGGAGAAAAATCAGGGGTAAAATAAATGGGCTTACTGAATTAATAAAAAAAAGCTACCATGTAATGAGTATAAGCAGTAGCCATGCCTGATTCAGTAGTGGAGGACAGGGGGTTAATCTCTCACACTAAAGGTAAAGCAAAGCAGATGTTTCTGCTTTATGAAGTAATAATGACAGCTCTTGTGCTAGTCTGATGCAGGATCAAGGTACTGTATCTTTTCTTCAGAGATGATAAGATAAGAGGCAGAGGAGGCTGTCACTGTTAAAATTGTTGCTAGGCAACAGAAACAGCACCAGGGCTCTGTTTCTGAAAAAGCTTTTAATTTTAGTCAGGGGGCACTCCCTTCCAATTTTGAAATCCTGTTAATGAACTTGGTCAGCTGCTTCATGAAGATATTATCAATATTTTTGACCTCATAAAGAGAACATGCTTTAGGCTTGTCATCAACATTCTGGCCCAAATTTACAAAGGGGAAAAACCAACCGCAAAAAGCCACGTAATGTGCGTGTTCAGGACAGCCGCACTCCGCATCAAAATAACAACCTATTTTATCAGACTAATTAGGTAAAGCAGGCGATTCCGCAGTCAACCAATTTAAATACCCCTCACCGCAATTAGCGGTGGAGAATTACACACCTCTCACAATAAATAGCGGGTTTGGGTCAACCCTATGTGTGTATGCTACATTCCAAAAGAAAATGAATGGCACACAAAGACCTCAGCCTGGTACTAGCCATGGTGATGAGGATGCTTGGAAGAGAAAACTGAAATTTACCAATATGGAATTGGAGATTTCGGTACAAGCAGTACTTGTAACACATGAAGATGTGTTACAAGCTCAAAATACATCACCAGGACAAAGGAATAAAATATGGAATGTGTGGTGGCTTCTTAATAAACAAATGTACCACTTCAGAGTTTGTAGTCTAGGTTGCTTATACATTACGACGCATCACCCAGTTACTGTGCTTTGCATATTAGTTCAACTTCATATTTCATATAGAATAATTTCAGGCGTATAGACTTTTCAAACTTCAGAAACAATAATTTTTATTTACTTACATCCATGGCAGTCAAATGGATGGATAATCCTTCCATTGTTGTACAGCAATATGTTCAGCAACAGTAACTCCATACAGCTTCATACGAACAGTCTTCAGTTTAACTACAACTTATATCTTCTTAAATTCTTATGCAGTTACAACTCTCCTATTTCTTATGTTTGTCTGTATTTCTTACTCTATGTATGATTTTAAAGCATATCTGTATGGTATATATGGTTGAAAAACTGTAATTGCTCTAAATACAAACTAACTGCGTCATCTGTCCCTCTGTCCTTTTTTTTTTTTACCATTTTCTTTCCAACTCGAATTTATCACTACTGCTTGAGTATTTTTAAATACCAGAATGCCATATTACAAAAAATACATTCTGTAGGCATTACTAAAGTAATGGTGGAGCATGAGCCCTCATTGTATAGGAGACTTTTTCTTTTGTGCGCCTCGGAATATCATTCCATCTTTTCTTAATCTCCTCCACCGTTCTTTTAATAATGCCTACTCTAAGTAGTAAAGACTCGTTAGAACCTTGCGTTGCCACTGTGGTGAGACCTTTTCAGGTGCTTCTTAGAACCTTTTTTACATGGATTCTATATTCTCTATTTGCAGACTTTCTGTTTTGTCATGTAAGCTATGAAACATGTATTAAAAATTGGTACCGGTATTATAAACCGTAATTTACTGACTTGATCAGAAGGTTTAAAAAATCAGCTCTTTGCAAAATGTTATTAAATGTTTCTTTGTCCTTGAAAACGATGTCTCCTTCTTGCTGCAGACAAGTCTCCCACATCACCTTGCCTTTTATATAGTCTACTGTCTGACTGCAGCAAATTAACCCCTGCTTTTTACAGTTTTTAAAATAATCACGCAAATACGAGGCCCGCAATTTCCGGCAGCTTTAATAAATTAGACGGAATATTTAATAGACTTGATTTGCAGAATCCCCTCCCAATTTTAGCGATTTAGTTCAGAAACGCTCCAGAATTACATATGCATATACAGAATTACATATGCATCAAGGGCTAAAGCGCACGGAAACATTGCCCCCGCAAATCACGTATTAATTTCGTGTTTATGCCATTGCGTGTGTTTTATAAATCCCATCCAAGAATTCAGAACCCTCAGCGCCCGTTTTACGGTCGTAAAACATGTGCAATCCTTTTATAAATCTGGGCCTCTGTCTTTTAAAAATGAAAAACTAGCACAAAATAAACATGAAGGACCACTGTGGCAGGGTAGTGGCGAGACTCAGAAGCCAGGAAACTGCAGTACAAAGCGCTAACGCGCTCTTTAATAAACAAAAATAACAGAAATCAAAAGGCACAAGGGACAAAACAAAAGGTTTAAACAAAATACACAAAACATAGTCTGGGCATTCACCTTCCCTACTTACAAAAATACAAAAAACTAGTGATGGGTCTGAAGTCTCAGCTAATTCGACCCCACATGCACCAATTGAAGCAAACAGTGTTATAAAACAAAGGTTCATGTGGTTATTTTTGAGCCACTAGGTCATGTAACCCATGAAGGGTGTTTAGCAGTAGCTGATAGGAAAGGAGACCATTTTTTTAACCCAATACGTACTCTTTTTGTCAACAGTGCTCACAGTGGTGTTTCAGTCAAGCTGAAACTAATTTTTTTTTTTTTTAAATCAAGATGCTGCTTTTTGTTTTATAATGCATAAACATTTACATATTGTTTCAAATTAACAACAAACAAAAAAACATTGTATGTACAAACAGAGCTCTTTATTAACATTACTGGTAAAAAAAATCTATTAAGTGTATAAAGGATACAGAGGACACAATTTCTTTAAAAATGAAAACGGCAGGGATTTGAACCCACTATTTTGCTAGAGCTATACTACATAGGCCACCAAAGAATCTGCTTGTAAGCATGCATCAAAATATCCTGATTATCACACCATCTTACACTCTACAGTTGCTGAAGTCTCATCAAATTATTTCAAGCAACAAGAGCTTGTTTTTATAGTTCTAGTATGATTTTTTAAGACGGTTTTATTGGGTAATCACATCTGTAGTTGATACGTAAAATAAATATTCCAGGCAATTTCAATAATAGCAACGGCCGAGCTCTGTCTTTAGAAAAAGCACTGAAATATTCCTTCACACTGAAACGATTGTTTAAATTATAGATGCCCAATTAACCGAGAAAATTAAAAAAAAAAATTGCTTTATGTTGTATGTCAAAAGTGTATGAAATATCATTATATAACACATTGCCTTCTCTGAGCATTAGTGCAATTGTCCACTTCACTAAATGCCTTCTCTCTGGAGATAGGGGCCTGTCTTTATTCTCAATGTATTGAGTTGTGCAGATCTACCAAGAGATGGCACTAAACAGCATGAAGCGCTTCGGCTCAGTGAATCATTTTGCAAACCAAATGATTCAGAGGGCTCAGGAGGCTTCACTTTTCCCATCACTATTTATAATAATAAGAACACACACACACACACACACACACACACACACACACACACACACACACACACACACACACACACACACACACACACACACACACACACACACACACACACACACACACACACACACACACACACACACACACACACACACCTGTTCAGGCAGGGCAGAACCTTCACTGGCATTTGAAAGACAATATGCACCAAACTCCCCGCCCCTAATGGAGCGCTGTGCTCTCCATTTATAGGGCGTGGCTGCTCCGAGTTAGCACCATTTGTTCAATTAGGAGCAGCCACATTCTCACATGCTTTTGGCAGGAACATGAATTAACCCATCCCTGCCAACCATCACCAAAACACACACCACCACAATATTTACAGGCAGAGCTCTCACTCTGCCATAACCAAATGAAAAAAAAAAACAAGGTTTTCCAACACAAATACAGTAGCATTGCATCATATATGTAACACCAGGGCTTTTGGGTTTCTATAGGTATTTGAATGGATTGTTACAATTTTGACTTTAACATAAATTAATAAAAACGTTAGAAATTAGTATTATTTATTCCAAAGCAGTACCATTATTGTATGTTTTTTTATGCACTACAGAAGGTGCTGTCTATTCCCTAAGCTAGCTTTGCTTTTCCACATACATTTTGCACAGAAAATAGACAATCAAAGATTAAATAAACTGAAAATGCACAGGAAGCTGAATGGAAAAGGTCTGTTTAAAAAAAAAATACTGAACCCTACCAACTGTATGTAACATTTTCTAGCATCACTGGTTTAAATGTGCTTTTGTAATGATGTTTTTTTTTATATAAGCAAACTGCCAAGACAGGAAGACAGGAAGGTGTATGAATGTTAGAAAAAGTCTGCAAACTATGTTTCTGTAACAGTTGGGGGTGGCTTTCAGAACATTTGACCCCTTGGCAATTGCCAGAAGCCTCTCAGAAAAGCTTTATTTACTATTGGAAAAGAGGGCAAAGGTTAAGCCTCTTCCATTCTGTTGAAAGTTGGTTGTTCCATCTGGCTGTGCAATTCATCTTCAACCATAACAGTGGCAAATGCAAACGAGAGGTTTCCTGTTGTTAGTTACTAATTTTTCTCCAGTGTGGACTTTCAGGTTTATTAGCACTTTCTATTACAAAGATATCTCCTCTTTAGCCATATAGTGTGACTAGTGTCTTTCTCTAATTCAGATTCTTGGCCACCAGAGGTGAAATACATGTGCAATGTACCAACTGTGCCACATCAGTTAGCAGTTTTTTCTACCTAAAGACACATTGACACCCACTAACCTTACTCGTTAAATACTGTGTGCTGTATACTATAGAATAAGAAAGGTGAAAGAAGATAAACATCTTTTGTCTGAAGAACGCAAAAGAAAGAGGTACCAGCCAGGATATAAAATTAGCCAAAAGAGATGAAACCCTCTTCACAGTTTCATCTGTGTGGATATTATCTGTCTGCACAGCAGTTATTTGAGATACAGTCTCAAGGAGTTCCTGAGCAGACGGTTTCCAGTGTGTTTGCATGCACCCACATGCATACTTTCTTTCACATGGCAGTGACCAACTTTGAACGTGCTGGGTCTAAAGGCAGGGATTCTAGAAGGGCCGAGAGCCAGTAGGTGGTCTGGTGAATACCTGGCAGCACTACTGTATTTTAGGAGCACTAGGGCCTTTTTTTTGTTTGTTTTCATTTGCGTATTGCAATTGGGTTCTGAGGCATTCATTGTAAAAAGGCTAGAGTAAGTAATTTGCATTTCCATTTCGAAGGCTGCCATCAGAATACACTCGGTGTCAACAACCTTTTACCTGCTGCTTAAATATTTAGACAGTTAGTCTTGTGGGAGTATTTGGCTTAGGAAAAGTAATGTACAAAGAGAAAACGCACTTGAAAAACAATTGCAAAAAGAGTCTACAGGATCAATGGATACTGTGGTTTACAAAGTGATACTGTACAAGAGTAGACTATCCAAAACTATATTACCAGATTTACTGAACCCAATAGAAGACAACATTTTAAATGGTCATGTATTAGGCATTACATTTTTAAGTTCATCACTGGCAGCTTTGTGCTTTTAAAGCAGGTAAAGCTAGGTGCTTGCAGTAGTTTGCCCTTGTTAGATTACAAGGGTGGGTCAGTTATCTGGAAAATCATCTAACCAGACTGTAGTGACCTAGTGGAAAGGTCAACTAGAAAGAGTTTTTCAGGGACGTGAACTCACAGTCCTGCAAACCAATTTGGATTCCAGGCTATTTTCATTGAACTCTTTTCCATAGATCGCATCCTGTCTAGAAACACATTCTTCCTAAAACAACAGCACACAATCTCACCTGCCTGCCATGCACTCTCTAAGGATATCCCCTACAGCTACTATGGTGCCACCAAATACCTAATATTGCGTCACTAAAAAGATGCCATTAAAAGGCATATCCCAGTACAGACCCAGTACTCTATTTGAAATCCACTGAAGTAACGCAGGTTGTATCCACAGCAAATAGGGGGAATCCCATTTAGCACATAACTAAGTGATTAAGAGATAGCATTACCCAGCTGATTCTGTGCTTACGCAACATCAAAAGACCATGTGGTTTGTTATGGTGACTAACGCGGCTACTTTTTTTTCTTCAAACAGCTGCACAGTGAGATATAAAAGTATATTGGCATGTTATTCAGTAATTTTCCATCATTGCGTAGAAAAACCTTAATCAAAATCATTTATTTTAGAAATTAAAATACTTATATTAGTGTTGCTATCAGTACAGTATTATATTCCCACTGTATCCAATAGTGATGAAAAAGACATTCTTTTGTGTACATGGTGCTATATGTCTATATAGTTTATATGGGAAAACCACTTAAACTTATTTTGGATTAGACATGTGTGTAATGCACTGATAAGAAAACAATATAGGTACATGCTACAAAGTTCAGGTTGTCTGTGATCAGTACCTGATGTAAAATTATATTTCATCATTTTGACGTTATCCTGATAGCATCTTTTAAAAAGCCTGTAGTGTAGAGAAAATGTACTTTGAGTTATACACAGCTGTATTCTATTGTGTTCTCAGTTAATCTATTACATAGTGGCCAATAAAAAAAAAATATATATCTATATATATACCGTTTCAGTGCCACCTTGTAGTTAAGGTCATAGCAATGATACAAACCATATATTTTGAGATACTGTCTTTAGAGATTGTACACGGCTGATTCAGTGCATTTCATTACACGTGTTATCCGGTAAATAGTAACCGTTTCACTGACACATTCTTTTAAACACTAAAATCAATGGTCTGGATCACACACTTTTTCATATATTCCTTTTAGGTCATGTTTCCAAACCATTTGATTACAGATGACATAGCCCTTATTTTAATTTAGTCACTGTTATTTGTCTTCCTTAAAGAGTAAGTAGCGGGGTTCTGAAAAATATAGTGTTACACGTCCCCACGTGTTGCTACAACTGTTTAAATAACATACCTGTAATTTTTCTTTTCATTGTTAAAGTCTGTTTAAAAGCTCTTTTCAAAATGGCCACTCTAGTGCACTGATAGTGTAAGGATTGTTGCCCACATTGTCAAACAGGTAACACAGAAATTACAATCCATGATGTGGTATGGCACTGGAAAGCCAGATCACAAGTTATGTTTTTTTTTTTTGTGTTTTTTTGAATCGCTCTTCCTACAGTGATTTAGAGGACAGATCTCAAACCCCAGTGCACTAGAGCGGACAGACTATAAAGTTATAAGTGTAAAAATTTGTCAGGGTGTTAGCAATGAAAAGAAAAATTACAAGTATAATTGTAGCAATACGTGGGATGTTTAACGCTATATTTTTCATAACCCAGCTACTTACCCTTTAAGGCTATGTGGTTGTGATATCATAAAAATAATCAAACTGGATTGAAAAAAAAAACAAGCAGCAAGCCTCACAGGAAACAATATAGAATAATAAAAATGTAAATCACTCAAAATAATGAGGGAAAAGACAGAATCCACATTTTGATTGGCAATTGTGATGCAATGCCAGTTTCCTTTGTGTATTTGCAGCCTAAATTCAGCTGTGCTACCTTGGAGGTAATAGCATGTCCGTAACATGCCTTTGATCCAGTCATGCCGTAATTGCAATAAAACAGTAACACAAGCACTCTTGACCTCTGCAAAGAAGCTTGTGTGCCCCAATCGACTGTCTAGAAATAGGAAGTTAGCAGTGTATACATTGTCTTTTGAAATGCTAGAAGTGCTTTCACTATTGTTCATGCAGAGAGTGTGACATTAAGTCTTAGAAGACTCACTGCGATCAGACAGCATTTTTATATTCTGAAATTAACTCCTCTGAGAACCGCTAAGGCAGAGGAGCCCTAGGGTCATATTTTCAAAGTGTTTACTCCCTTCTTTAATTAACTTAATTCTTTTTAAAGAAGTAAAACACCCGTTAATTTTACAAAACCAGAAACAAGCAACTAAGTTATTTATTTAAAGTTCTATTAAGCTCTCCTCAGGGTGTGTTGCTTTTAATTTGGCAACATTAACATGATTTTTTCTCCTGTTAAAAAAATAGGAGTTAATTAAATATTGAAAATATGGCAATAGTGACCTAAACTGAATGCAACAGAAAGCTGTGGCTTTATGTATTACAGAATACGTATCATTCACATATTGCTAAAGACAAACACACCTTTTTCCCCCTAGCTTGACAACTTGAATATCAATGGATTAAAATGCATTCCACAGAATGAGGACTTTCTGTTTTCCCTCTGGGTTCAGCTTGATGCGAGTACTTTGTATTTAGCCAGGTAAATGAAAACTGTGTTATTACCCTGTCTAGTTAGATGTGGCTGCCAGGGCAAATATCAAATCAGAACATTCTGTACACAGCATGGTAAAAAGGCAGGGTTTTTCAGATATGATGCAAAATAAATAACTTGTATGATACTGCATGGGTTTTGTTCAAATTGGTTATAAAATAATAATAAAAGGTTGCTTGAAACTTGCTGTTGTTATTACTGGTATTATTATTATTATTATTATTATTATTGACCCTAGTCCCTGTTTCTGGGCTGTTTTCAAACTTTAGTTTGTTCACTGAAGCAACCTGTTTTCTTTACTCAAGACTTACACAGACTGAAATAGTCGAATGTGCAGCATAGTGGAATCTACGGCTATGGCCAAAAGTTTTGCATCACCCTATAGCATGAACTACTTTTGTTTTATAAAATCGAGTGAAATCTGCTGAATAATGTTACGTTAACATATTGAATTATATACCGTTTTGTAGTTTTCCATTTACTTAATGATAAACTGACAAAAATGGAAAAATCGAACATGAAATACTGTACTACAATTATGGCTTCCGGTAGACTTTTGCGATATCATTTTGTAGTTTCTTTGATTACATGATGTTAAATAAAAGATCCAAGTTATGTTCATATTTTTTATTTCTTTTTTGTTTTAATTATGTCTCAATCCTAAAATTCTAGGTGATGCTAAACTTTTGGCCACAGCTGTAGGAAAGAACTGAAGAGGATTGTTCTTGTTGTTTACAGCGCAGCATCAGGCACTTCACCCCTCTTCCTGTTGTACACAGGTAAAGCACGATGGAAGAGGGTTAGAATGCATGGTGTTAAGTTGTTTTTCTCTTCTTAAAAGATCTACCCTCTCTATCCCTGTTTTATGAGTCACGAATGACATAAAATGACTACTTCACTTAAAGAGGTTCTACAGCCTGCAACAATTAAATATTATAAATATTAATTATCTGGGACTGAAGGATAACACATATTAGAAATCTTTTTAAAACACATATTTGAACCACTTTTTTGTTTGTTATAAGCAGACATTTTACAAATCTTTCAGCATGCTTTGTATTTTGTGGGCACACCTATTGGATACACCACAATTATGATGTATTTTTCTTTTACAAATTTACATTTTTCAATAAAGTACAGCTTTGTGATAAGACTTAATGATTTTTTTTTTTCTGTAAGCACTGTAACATATTCCTGTGTTCTGGAAACCAAACATTGTTGTGGGCAAATGTGTACGAAGAAATCTAAGTTAAAGGCAATGTATTTGCCTTGTGAGGCAGGGAAAGGCATTGTGAAAGGGGAAAAGCCTACTTGGCAATCACATAATACAGTCACATCGGATGCAGTCTGAGCTGAATAGTGTTTTTGCGCCACCAACCGGATAAAATGTAACATTCAATTTAATGCAGACATTGTGCGGGATCCCTTAGGCGACAATTTAATTGTGAGCATTGTATCCCCATTGACTAATAGGAGGCTGTGTGGTCCAGTGGTTAAAGAAAAGGGCTTGTAACCAGGAGGTCCCCGGTTCAAATCCCACCTCAGCCACTGACTCATTGTGTGACCCTGAGCAAGTCACTTAACCTCCTTGTGCTCCGTCTTTCGGGTGAGATGTAATTGTAAGTGACTCTGCAGCTGATGCATAGTTCACACACCCTAGTCTCTGTAAGTCGCCTTGGATAAAGGCGTCTGCTAAATAAACAAATAATAACAATGGACAGTTGCTATATGTAGAACAATAAATAGTACATACACTATGAGAAAGTGTTATATAACAGTCAAACCGCACTACCTGATGCAATCTAATTTAGAACCAGACTTGAGACTACCCCCTGAGGTGGTCTTGAGTACAGTAGTAAACACTGCGCAGTGTGGATGCTAACCGTATTTAGCACTTTTAAGCCAGTTTAAAGGCAACTAATACGGTTTAAAGGCATAGTGTGGACAGGACCTTAGTCTTGTGTGTGACTATTTGGGCCTCACGGTATGTACTTGTACCGCAAAATTGACCTTCTATTATAAATCACAGTAATAGAAAGATTAATAACTACACCAGGTTTTCTAACCCAATTTAGTATAAAAGTTCAATTCTTATGTGAAATCACTGAATACGGGCATTTCTTTTAGAAGGATGTCAGCAAGGGATTGAGAACTTTCACAGCAAGGTGAGAGGAGACCCGCTGTGTGAGAACAGAGCTCCCAGTCAGAAAGAGGAAAGAGAGACATATAAAGAGAATGAAAGGACTAGCGGTACCTCTGGCCAGCACAAAAAAAGCATTGGAAGCAATTGATAAAGGAAGAGAATTTCTACCTACACAAAACAATTGAGTTTTCTTTGTCTTTTAGATGGGTGGTAATGGGACTGGACCCTGTCAGAGTATTGATCCTATTCTGTACCATACTAAAAATGTCTTCTCGTCCCTCACCTAGTAGACACATGGCCACTGGGTGTGCAGGGTGAGTCGTATAGTCAGGGGAGCCATCGTCGGGAGTGATTTTTAAAGCTGCTATATGTCACTGCATGTTAAACAGAACTGCCTCGGTTTTGACAGCACCCACTGGCATGTGTTGAGATTATATGATATTTGATAGGATCATTTGTATTTATTGCAGCCATTAGGCTTGTACACACCAGTTTAAAGTTCCATACACAATTCTGTACATAATTAAGGAGAGCTACTGAACAATTTCAGGCATGCTTTGGAAAGATCTACTGTATTAATTAAAAAATACATTGTAGCACATTCATTTAAAATGCGTTTTTAAGGCTTGTCAATTGTTCTCCAGGTTCATTATCATGGCCTGTGGTTTGATTTTCAGACCACACAAACGGCAACATTATTTAAAGCAATACAATTGAATTTTGGCATCAGAACATTTCCTGTTCACCAGTCCCAAAAGAGAGGGAGTTGTATATGCAAACACCTTTTTTATATGTTCATGTGATGAATTGTGCACTTTTGTTGAATTTAGCCTGGGTGAGAAATCATTACGTGGAACAGCCCACATCTGGTGAACGTTTACCAGACAGCTTCTTCCAGGGAAAGAGGTATTTACTGTAGTCACACAATTATAGTCACTGGCAGTTTTATTACAAAATTCGTATGCACAATGATTTCCTCAAATGAACCAACTTTACTCTAGAGGCTTCAGCAGCACTGACCTTTACACACAAATATACGTAGGGAGTTCCACAACCAAGTACTACACAACTTTATTGAATTGTATACTACTTCTTAAAGGATTATATTCGTTTGGAATGGGTTGTGAGATCATATGCCAGAACAGTGTGCACCTTTTCTGTGATCATGCTCACTCTGTTTCAATCTGTGTTATACTGTCATGGTTGTAAGGCAATGGGATAGACAACCGCCACAGCCACAGTTTTGAAAACTGAAGATGTAAACCTCTTTTAATGATGGACTATAGAATCTCAAAGTAGTAAACCCCTAAGTTAGGAGCTAATCAGTCAATTAAACACACAACTTGAAATGGGTAACATTTGAATCACTCCAGTCCAGTGTTTTGTTTCTAACATTCTGTCCAACCCTTGTATATATTTTACATATGGATCTATGGCATAATTTGTGTTTAAGCCAGGCAAGATTCTAGTTACATATACAATGTTGATTCAATCTATGCCATTTTTGTTTCAATATATTTTTTATATAGCCATGTTACTAATTGTGAAACATATAGGGCAAATTGATTTATGCAAGATGATTAAAAGCTAAAGTGAGGAATGTCTTGGCTGCATCACAGCATTATCTTGCATCAGTGAGTGTGAATAGGACAGGAGCACAGATCACTAATTTGCTTTGCATGGAGACGACCATTTTCAACTAGCGGATTAATCTGCAGACATCTGGTTTACTGCTACTATGGGTATGCCTTATTTTTCTTTACTAAGATAACTTACAGTGACATTATTGTAAGAGGCTGCCAGCACTTTTGTAAGAGAAAGCAAAAAAAAAAGACTAAATGTATTGGCAAAGTTTCATATTTAAATATGTCAAATGCAAAGGGACATTTATATTTATTTTATACTCTTGTCTGCAGGGTAATCTGAAGTTCAGCACTTTCATAGTGAGAACTACTGGTTTCTTTTGTAATAGCTGTATCCTTTCCATGCTGTATTACATGCTTGAGTGAAGTACATGAAAGGAATCAAAGTGCCATCACATTCCAAGAGATGTGCACAGGAATTCCTTCAAACAAAATATTAGTGATAATTGCATAACCCGTTTATCCTTTTGGTAGTCATTTCTTTGTAGTTTGCTCCAAATTTTGACGGTGCACTACGACAAAAACATTGCATGGCTGAGTACTTGTAACGTGCTCCTCATAAGTATAGGAACTCAAGGGATTCACATACTTATATATATATATATATATATATACATATATATATAAAAACTTTTACACAATTTTTATATATTTTTAATTTTGTTTTTAATGAGTTGTTTTGGAGAGGTGGATGTTTTTCACAGACAAGATACTGTATTGTTTACAGTACATGGACAAAACCTACTGTCAGAACCAGGGTCCGATAGAAAATCTAAATCAAATCCATATTTGGTGTGACCACCCTTTGCCTTCAAAACAGCATCAATTCTTCTAGGTACACTTGCACAAAGTCAGGGATTTTGTAGGCATATAGTCAGGTGTATGATTAAACAATTATACCAAACAGGTGCTAATGATCATCAATTCAATATGTAGGTTGAAACACAATCATTAACTGAAACAGAAACAGCTGTGTAGGAGGAATAAAACTGGGTGAGGAACAGCCAAACTCAGCTAACAAGGTGAGGTTGCTGAAGACAGTTTACTGTCAAAAAGTCATACACCATGGCAAGACTGAGCACAGCAACAAGACACAAGGTAGTTATACTGCATCAGCAAGGTCTCTCCCAGGCAGAAATTTCAAGGCAGACAGGGGTTTCCAGATGTGCTGTCCAAGCTCTTTGAAGAAGCACAAAGAAACGGGCAACGTTGAGGACCGTGAGACGCAGTGGTCGGCCAAGGAAACTTACTGCAGCAGATGAAAGACACATCATGCTTACTTCCCTTCGCAATCGGAAGATGTCCAGCAGTGCCATCAGCTCAGAACTGGCAGAAAACAGTGGGACCCTGGTACACCCATCTACTGTCCGGAGAAGTCTGGTCAGAAGTGGCCTTCATGGAAGACTTGTGCCAAAAGCCATACCTCCGACGTGGAAACAAGGCCAAGCGACTCAACTATGCACGAAAACACAGGAACTGGGGTGCAGAAAAATGGCAGCAGGTGCTCTGGACTGATGAGTCAAAATTTGAAATATTTGGCTGTAGCAGAAGGCAGTTTGTTCGCCGAAGGGCTGGAGAGCGTACACGAATGAGTGTCTGCAGGCAACAGTGAAGCATGGTGGAGGTTCCTTGCAAGTTTGGGGCTGCATTTCTGCAAATGGAGTTGGGGATTTGGTCAGAATTAATGGTCTCCTCAATGCTGAGAAGTACAGGCAGATACTTATCCATCATGCAATACCATCAGGGAGGCATCTGATTGGCCCCAAATTTATTCTGCAGCATGACAACGACCCCAAACATACAGCGAAAGTCATTAAGAACTATCTTCAGCGTAAAGAAGAACAAGGAGTCCTGGAAGTGATGGTATGGCCCCACAGAGCCCTGATCTCAACATCATCGAGTCTGTCTGGGATTACATGAAGAGAGAGAAGCAACTGAGGCTGCCTAAATCCACAGAAGAACTGTGGTTAGTTCTCCAAGATGTTTGGGCCAACCTACCTGCCGAAGTTCCTTCAAAAACTGTGTGCAAGTGTACCTAGAAGAATTGATGCTTGATGCTGTTTTGAAGGCAAAGGGTGGTCACACCAAATATGGATTTGATTTAGATTTTTCTTCTGTTCACTCACTTTGCATTTAGTTAATTGATAAATATAATCTATTAACATGTCTATTTTTGCAAGCATCTTACTTTTACAGCATTTTTCACACCCTACCTAAAACTTTGCATGACAGTATGTGTATATATATATATATATATATATATATATACATATATATATAAAACTTTTACACAATTTTTTATATATTTTAATTTTGTTTTAATGAGTTGTTTTGGAGAGGTGGATGTTTTTCACAGACAAGATACTGTATTGTTTACAGTACATGGACAAAACCTACTGTCAGAACCAGGGTCCGATAGAAAAATGTAAGAAACCATTGGAGCAACCTTGCCCAGCACAAAGCAAATTGGCACAACTGTAAAGCAGATGGGAGCCAAGGTTGCCCCAATTGTTTCTTCTAACTTGTATCAAAAACACAAGCTAACTAAGAAGAACCAATTGGGGCAACCTTGGCCAGCACCAAGCAAATAGGCCACACTGTCAAATTGTTTCTACTAACTTGGCTTGTGTTTTTGAGGCACAATAAAAGCGGATCAAACACATGAAAAACACAAGCCAAGTTAGTAGAAACAATTGGGGCAACTTTGGCCCCCACCGCTTTGACAGTTGTGTCAATTTGCTTGGTGCTGGCCAAGGTTGCCCCAATGTTTTCTTGAAACTTGGCTTGTGTTTTTGATATCTCTACTTTAAATGGCTGGGCATTTTTGATAACTTGGTGTTTTTTTCACATTTCCAATGTGTTTTTGTTTCATATATATATATATATATATATATATATATATATATATACACACACACACACACACACACACACACACACACACACACACACACACACACACACACACACACAGAGAGAGAGCCTAGCTGCTTTGAAAATTGGTGGCTGTGAAACACAAAGAGCAGCTTGTTACCATGACCAGTCCCATTGGATCTTGGAGACTGAGTCTGGGAACGCAGTGTTTGCTCCTCCCCGGTGTGGAGTCGCTGGAATGCTGATGTTTGCCGAGCAGAAGACTGCTTAAACTGTCCAAACAAGACCACTGTTTGCCAACTGTGAACATATTGCTGTCTCTGTGAGGCACTTGATCAAGTTCTGAATGGGGCCTCTTGTACTCTGGTGTTGGGACTGAAAAGACAACATCTCAAGGCCTGGGCCTCCATAGTGCCCTCTAGGATTTCTACAGAACAGAACTTTTTTTTTCGTTTGTTTTGCTGTGATGAGTTGGAATGACATACTTATGTTAAGCCTTCAAGATAAAAGGGATCGAGTAGCTAATGGATTTATCAGCCTCACAAATGCCATAAAGGGACATTCCTTTGAAGATTAGACTTCCTTCGCTTTTAACCCTAAGGAATTTGACAGCAATTTGTCTTCCCCCAACCCTGACTTCCCCTTACAAAAAAAAGGATTATCTTGTATAGGAAGGGATAATATTGTGGTCTATGTCTCCTATAGCAATGCAAAGAATCTTGTAGTAATCATAATATATATATATATATATTTTTTTTTTTTTACTCATGTAATTACTTTATATATCTTAGCTTTATTATCAAGGGCCTTCACTAATTCCACAAGAGAGTATGTAAAGATTATTTTGTCCTGCTTTATTTATAACACATATTCCTGTAAATCTCATAACTAATATTATTTGTGGTCTTCTCTGCTCACTAAATCATAAGAAAACATGTTGACATTCCAGTTTGTATTCATTTGACCAAGGTAGTTATGCTGTTTTTCCAAATGGTGTTTTGATGCACTATAGAGAGATAGAAACATTTTCTTAAATAAAAAGGGAGGGAACCTTTTAAAATACAGGGAATATATGTAAACAAGCAGTCAGGCACTACCTCAGTTGATTTACTGAGTTTTTCAAATCCCTTTTTATCTCAAAGTAAAACGCAGGCTTTCAGTAAAGCCTGGAGGAAAGCTCCAGGCTCACAGGATGTGTGAGGTGATCCTGCCGGGTGAAGATGCTGTCTGCGGGGATTGTGGCCACAACGTCTAACCCCATTTTGTGAGCGTAATAAAAGTTGTGTAGTTGTTGTGGCATTTCTGGCAGTCAAAGGTCAGTGTGAATACCCCTGACCCCTTGCACTAGTAAAAGCTTGACAGCAGTTCAAAAAAAGGACACTCGACATTTTTTAAAAGCGTTCATTTCAGCTTTCTGACACAAAGGAAAGGGGAGTGAAAAATGAGCCATATTTTGCTTGATACATCGTTTGCTTTTTTACAGTGTACACACATTTAACATTGAGTAAGTGTGTTGTAATACATATACAATATTGTTCAAAACCTAGAATCAAAAAGGTCTGAGTCAATGAGAAGGCACAATTACTTTTTGTAACCCATTAGTGATTGAAAAAAGGAATCAGATGCTCTTATTACCATGCATGTTTATTCTTAACAACTAGGCTCCTATGTTGCCTCAATCTGTAAAAAAAAAAAAAAGTCTAAATACACACAGAAAATCCACCCAAATACAATCAGCATTGCTCAATACATTGTGTTTGTATTTCTTGGCTAATGCATGTTAATCAGTCACATTGAGCTAAAGACACATGTGTGTTTGGTGTTCTCTGATATTTGTGCAGGTAAGATGTGTAAACAGACATTCCGGTAAACATTTTACCTTTGACCACAAAAGGGGAGTTTCAGCTGAAGTGAAATAATTGGGCAAGTTGTTGTCAGCTTCTGCACAATATTATTTTTACTCTCATCAATGCTATAATTTAGCTTTTTATGCATATCAGTTGGAAAAGAAGATCACATTTCTGATATTAAAATAAATCAAACGTGTTCTGCTTTGAATAGTTGGCACAGAGTTGTATTGGACACCCAGAAAACATACAAAAAGGCACTGACAAGGTTAGACTGTCTGGCCATTTGTTGCTAGTAGTTCCAAGTATTGTTAATCTGGCATCAAAGAGTCTTGTTTATGTTATGCTGTTCTGCAAGATGTTTTCATAATGCAATGTGTTATGGGATATGCATATGCACTTAATAATTTAACCTATGTTTGTTGTGATTTCACAACCCCAATAGTGCTTGAGGTGAGATTTTCAATTTGGAATGATTTTATTTTATTGACTTAATCATTAAACAGAAATGTTTTTGGGGTAATGAATTTGATGAGTGAGGTGACTAATAATCTCTAGCAAGGAGCAAACTGCTGGGGTGCCAGCCATGGAATGTTTGGTCAGTGTTATATTTGAAGTATTTTCAGTCTGGGAATGTGCTGGTGTAGCTGTAGTTGTGATTGTGCATCCCTGGTGTACTGCACACAACCATAAGAAATGCATCATTTCATTATTTCTATGATCTCCTAGTTTATCGATTTTATATGATTCAATTCAAAACCGACTAGCTAACGCCAGCAATTTGTTTTTACGGAAATTGCACTACAGTAGGATAGTCTTACAGTATACATGTTCCTTGGGTCCATTAATCATACAGGGAATTGACCATCATTTTACTCTTCATCTCTTGTGTTTAGGATTGCTTACATTCCTCTGTTTAACCATCCGAATGCCATATTGTGTACACTGGTGTGTAAATGAAGATGTCCCTTATAACTAACTCTGAAACAGAAATACCATGCCATCCTACTGATAGCTCCAATTACCCAGAGAAAGTGTAGGTGCCCATACTGTACGTAGGTCACATATATCAAGAAAATCACATCTCCAATTAAGATGAAGGACATGGGGGTATAAAGAGGCAACTGTCTCTTTTTTACATGTCTTGGTGATTTACTTTTCCAAGACACTGATGCATGTTAATGATATACTTGTTTTGCAATTACAGAGATCGAGGTAATTACAATGTGGAATGCTTTCTAAAGTACCAGTGTGTATAGTTTATTGTATGATTTTGGCAGACGTCTGTGGGGGAAGAAAATCCCAAAACAGCAAGGTGCGCCCTTGTAAAATGACAATGGTACTGTATGAAGGTAATTTACAACAGCATAAGAAAAGTTTGAGAACGAGAAAAGGCCATTCGGCCCATCAAGGCTCATCGCTTGTTAGCACACCATTTTCCCCTACTGGGGAAGGGGGGGGGGGGCGACGGACTCATTTAAAAGCACAGAATGTAGTCTTTTTTTTTTTTTTTTTTTTTAAATGTTCCCAGTGTTACATGCATAGCTGATGTTCAGATAAATCTTAACTGTGAAGGCACTGCATAGTCCTTCTAGGACCAAAATAATACGATGAACTGTTGCATCTGTAGGCTGTCTGTATGCATTCAGTAACTTCGCTCATGTTTCTTCTGTGCAAACCTGATCCGAATCCTATTATCCCCTTTGGTCTCTGCACGAGCTAAAAAAAATGGAAAATGTGCCGAATGTTTTGGCTGTTTCTCAACAGCTCTCATCAGATTTCCTAATTTATATGAAGAAACGCTCCCTGAAACCAGACAAATCAGGATTCTTTTGATTTTTTCTTTGTTCTTAATTATGTAAAGCTACAGAGGTTGATCAAGTTTGAGTGTATGTTGTGTATGTTGTATAAGTGATATGCAACAAAATAAAAGAATGTGTTTACACACAGTGGATCCAGAAAGCTCCATTTAATGACAATGCTGGCTCATATGCCGGTATTAAAAAAAAAAAAGAAAAACACAACCCTTATTTACCTGCGTAAATAATGCTATGCGTTTTAAAATGGACCATGCTCCAGACAACATATCAACAATTGTGAAATATTGAACAGTAACAGTATAGTACACATCCAATTGGCAGTGTTATTTTAGGTGTTTACAATTATTTGCCCAAACCCCTGCATATACACAATGGCTTCCGACGTTTGGTTTGCTAGTCTAACTGGCCATAACTCAGCTTAAACTCATAGTTTGTATAGATCCTATGAGACACTCTTTCATTGCTTCCTGCAGCTATAATGTAATTACCACTGTGATGAAAGCTTATTCACAAATGGCAATACCAGTACTCTCAGTAATTATTTAGAGCAACTCCACCCTCTTATGCTATGTCAGTGAGCCTTGTTAGAACTTCCCTTTTTCTGAATTCTACCAGGCTTTCAGAAGCTGAAAGGGAATTAAGGGTGAGCTGTACAATTCATTTGTGCACCTGAATGATATATCATACCGTAGGCCTCCTTTTAATAGAACCTGACTGTTTCAGCCTCAAGAGAAATTAAATGTCTTCTACAGCTTGGAGCTCTGCTATCGGAGCTGCAGTTGTGGAAAAACAAACAGTGAATTGCTTGTGGATTTTTGCAAAAGGGAAAGATGTCTGTTTTTTACTGTTCCTTAAATAGCTTCATTTCAAATGCCTAACCTCATACTTCCAACCTAAGAAGTAGAATTACATTTTATGCTTATATGTACATCCTCCCTAAAGAGGATAAAATACCAGATAACCAATAGTTTCACATAACCAAAAGTTTCAGATAACCAATAGTTCACCATTGCTTTGTGCTTTACTTTTTTTCAAAGTGTATCTTGCAGGATGGAATGCTGTGTGTTGTAGATCAATGATCCCATAAGCACCACATTTCCTTTGTTTAGCCGCAGATAAACCACTGTAGCTTAATATAAAGACAGTGTTTGACATGTATTGGAAAAGAAAAACTGAAAACGGATTTATATTGCATACCATCATTTTCAATATATAACATGCACTCTTTTACAAATAATGGCGGAATGTATGTGTATTAAAAAACGGTTAATGTGTTATATACTAGATGCGCAGTATACTCTGGTAATTGTATTTTATATGGCAGGGCTTGAAATTAACTTTTCCATGCACTAACCACCAGGGCTAATGGATGGACAAATTCACCAGCCTCACGGACATTTTATTGGCCCAGTATATAATGTTTGTTGATAATTAACTAAAAATGCAGTTTTAACATGTGTTACAATGTGCATTTTAATATTTTAAATAAGGGAACAAAAGAAACTGCAAAAACAGACAACATATACTAGCTCCTCTTATATGATAGCACTATCTGTAGAACCATCTGACATCACTGACATCACTGATCACCTTTTATTTTATCTTGTAGCTGCATCCTTTCTCCCTCAGCAATATATTACATACATACTCTTGCTTGTTTGTCATTCCTGTAAGTACAGTACTGTACTTCCTAGATTTAGCCCTTTCTGTTCATCAACCTATAGAGAGAACCAAATTCATTACAAAATAATGAATTAAAAAGATATGCTATTTTTATACTGTCTCTGACTGTCAGTTCAATATAAATTTGATTCCAGTCATAGTATATTCCAACGTTCACCAAAATTCACCATTAAATACCAAATAAGAGTTTACTTTATCTAACATGGTTGAATTATGGTTTACCATCAATAATTTGAATCCCCTTTTCAGAGTTTGCAGCACATAAAATAATAATAATAATAATAATAATAATAATAATAATAATAATAATAATAATAATAATAATAATCAGAACGTGTGGGGCTGGGGCACTTCATAATGACGTGTTTTAAAAATAGCAGTCGCTGTATTAAAATTAAAACTTCACTGGTTACAATAAAATGACAATAGGATGTAAATACCGAATCCCCCTTTCCAACACACAATACAATTTCATATTTCTTTTTTTGTAGAAGGGACGCTATTTTCTTTTCAATTTATTGGGGCAAACTCAATGTTGATAGGCATAGTATTATGTATCAAATTATGAATTAAAAACTCTTTACACAACCTCATTGTACACAACACAAATGTTATCAAAATCCAATACTTGCACAGACAACATCTGAGAAAGGCCTCCCATTCTTTTGAATTGCCTGGACAGCCCTAAACATTATTTGCAGCTTTTCAAAATTAGCTGCTTTGAGTGAAGCTAAAGCCTTCTCTTCTTGTGTAGAGGCTAGAGTGCTGCCTTTACTGCAGAAACCCCCATGCAATGTTGATGGCACTCTGACAATTCATGCTCTTTGACACACTCCAATTTTCAGTTACTTGTTCCTACCACAATTTTTGTTCTTCTTGTGAATACAACCAGCATTCCGAGCAGTAGATGTTCTGGGCTGGGTTTCACCAGCTGTGTGCGTAAGTTATTACTTAGCGTACTTAAAGAGTAAGTCTTCACTAATGTTGATTTTACACATTACTAACTTTTCACGGGTTGCATCAGCTATGACAGTTATAACGTAAGACTAGTTGTTGCTTAAAATGTACGCATACATCTGCATACATCCTCTTGATAACCGCGAAATCAAGCCAAACCAAGCAAAACAAAACAAACAAAAAAAACGATCTGCCACTGTGACGTGTAAGTATGTGAAATGTACCCGCCACAGACCAAATGAACTCGCATTTGGCGGGTGCTAATTTTGAACCCTGATGGTATACTACAGAAACCAAGGTGGCTCAATATACACAGTCTGTGTATTGTACACAGAGGGTGCATGTATATAGTTAAAGGTATCCTATCATCTGTATTGTTCTAATATTTAGAGAACAATTTCAGCAAAAATAAATGCTTCTGAAAAGACATTTCAGAGCTTTTGTTTATATAAAGCACTGTGTCTTGAAGCCCACAGATGAAGTATTATACACTGAGGCCTAAGGAGCACTGGCTGTGTTTTCCCACATCACTTCACAAAATCTGCCGTGAGGAGTCTTTTCAGAAGCTGTAATTGCTGGACTGGTTCATAGGCATGGTAAATAATGATCTAAGCAGAAACAACATTGAACAGGATACAAGACGTGTATTATAAGGTTGCCACATTTTAATACGTGTAGGTTACAGATTACAGCATGATTACAGTATGTTATACCAAGTACTATTACATTACTTAACCTCATATGGGGAGGGTAATCTGCAACGGATCAGAACTGACATTTCCAGATGAAGACAACCCCCCCCCCACCCCAAACAAACAGAAAAAAATATACGTCCTGCCTTCTTTACTTTGGCCAGCCTGTAGTTTCCTTTTTTTTGATTCAGTCCCCTTGACATCACATAAGATTTGTGTGGGGTCGGGAAGCCTGGTTTTCCACAGTAACCTTTCTTTTTTTTGTTCATGCCAGCAGTAACACGTGATCCGTGCAGGCAAGCTCATGCTCACAGATAGAAAGTCACGACTATAGAACGACTGTAGGATTGTACTTCAATAGCATCGAAGCATGGTCATCATCAACACATTTCAGAGCATGTTTTAAAGTACTTTTATACTTTTCATGCTTATCATCTTATTGGACTAATATATTATTTATTGCTTTGGTTTTGAAGCATACAACATAGGGTTAAAATATATATTTTTAAACTCTTTTTAGCTTTATTAATATATGATACTTCTGTTGTGCTGAGAATCTTTTGATTATTCTCTTGTTGTTTTATGTTAATGCAGAGTATGTAGCTATTTAAAATATATTGGATAAACTGCAGGTACCCATAATCTTTACAGTTTAAAATGTATGACAAACAGCAAAAATTGTATTAAAAAAAACTTACCGTACAAAGTTCCTGAGCAAATTAGGAACCCTGTTAGTTGTTAGGTTAGTCTAACACTGATTATCTACAGGTAATGACCCATTCTGCAGCTGTGGCTAAATCTTAGCTGAATGTTCCAGTGAGATCAAATCGTACCACAGCAATAATATAATTACAAAGACACTTCAAAGTTATGGAAATAATATACATTATAATTTAGGGCTTGAATTTTTCCGTTTTTTTTTTTTTTTTTTGTTCAGTTCAGGGGGGTGGTTATCAGGTTTTATTATTATTTGGCAAAATCGGTTATTTTCAGTTATTAAAAGAAACAACACTCAAACACATCAATTTTCTGTTTCTATAATACATTTAGTGTACGTTTCACAGTGACATATACAAACGTTAACTTATTGTGTTGAAGTGAGGATTCCGGCAATTTTGAACTCGATGTATTTTTAATCAGAGAATTGTGAAGTATCAGATTTCATTTTACACCCATTACTGACTGCTTATCTATAACAGTTCATGTTTTTCTGTCCACCCCATTGTATGACTATAGCATACTAGTAATTAATCTCGGCATACAAGAAGTTATTTATATTTTTTCCTAAGATTAAACATTCATCATGGTACTGTGATTTAAGGTTTGATATTTATGTAGCTATAATAATAATAATAATAATAATAATAATAATAATAATAATAATAATAATAAGGCAGCAGTTGTACATAAGAAAAACTTTAATATGTATTAGCAGAAGCATAACTGTACAGCAGTTTTACATTTACAATATCACCGTAACACCATGTTGCCGATTTGTTTGGGTTCATGGTCGTTAAGCCCGTTGCTAAGCAAATGACGTAGTGACGCAAATGACTTGTATTGCATAGTGCACAAAATTGATGATTGGTCAGTTGCAATATCTTTGCATACAGCCTGCCTTCTGAAAGTTGTGTTCTTTACGTAGAAAAAGAGTTGTGCGTGATTGACATTAATTAAAATATGTTGCCAAAACCCACATTTTCTAAATAGGTTATTGTCTGTTAAAACCGAAAACACCAAGCCCTAATTATAACGCATGAAGTAAAAAATAATAAAAGCTGAAAAATAAAAGGATCAGCCTCTTTCGAAATCCAGATTTACACAATAATATGCTTTGGAGTAACACAATAACAGTGTTCCGATTTCCCCTGAAGTCAATGCTATGGAACCCCATGAGTTTACAGCAAATTAAAAATGACTTAAAGAAAATGTAAAGACAATGCTACTGTTGAAACTACACCCAGCTGCGATAGGAAATCGGAAATGCCTTGTCATCAGGTTCATGCATAATGCCTTACTAAAATACTAAAAAAGATGAAGACTAAAACGTGTATTTAGTTGAACTCAAATTCTGTGACTTATTATAATGGGAGAATTTAGCTAACATGACTACATTGTTATGAAGTTATTGGTTAAAAATTACATTCAAAACAAACATTGTCTATGGGGTGTGTCTGGTGGTTTCTATGGTTACTCCTTGACAGTTCCCTGCATATACCAGGTATCTAAATCATTGAACCAAAAAAAAACAAATCTCTTCAATCAAATAGTGAGTCGCTGTTTGTTTTTAAAAGTTTGTCAAAATCTGATAAAGAAAAACAGAATAAAAAACATTTTAAAAAACATGGAGCAATTTGTGTTGGTTCAGTGCCAGAAAACAATGTTCTTTATATTTTACTAATGTCAAGGGACCAATATTGCTGTCCATTTCCGAAGGCCTTCAGCTTTTTTTGTTTTTCTTGAGGGGATCAAGTACCTATTTTTTAATGACTGTTAAAGTCTTTAAATCCTAGTGACATAATACTTTCCACATAATTGTCCAGTACATCCACTCACCCCCTATAGTTAGACTGAGTGTGGGATAACAGGCAGTGTATTGCATCAACTGATATACATCTTTGGAGTATAAATCAGTGTAGGGGGAGGGAGGTTAAAGCCACAATGTAGTGATCTGTAAAGCACAGCAATATATTAAGCAGCATGCATGCCTTCTACCTGTCTGGGACTCTTTTCCGCTAAACACCACCACAGATTATGCATATATACTTTTACCAATGATGAGTTGCAGCTGAGCAAAAACTCCTACTAGCTGGTGTTCACTCTCAGCCAAGAAAAACATGCTTTAATTCAAGCACTGATGCATGTTCTTCAAAGTTACACTTATCAACAGATAATCTCCAACGCTCCTTGGAATGTGTGAACTTTTTTGTACCTGTGAACCAATCAACATATAAAACATGTCCTAAATTCGCCAATAAAGTGGAGAAAGGTAGTATACAGGTTGTTTTATTCTGGTTAGATCCTGAAAAAAAGCTGTAATTCTTTTTTTTTCTTCTCGTTTAGTTTAAATATAACCTCCCCTAGCCCCAGACAAATTATATATATATATTTTAGGTCAAAAGTAGACAAAAATATACTTCAGTTTCAAAAGGTAATAAGACTTGGCACTTTGGATAAAATGTGGTTTGTTTTTGCTCAAAACTGTGGGTTTTACTGCCTTATACTGTATATTTGATGGCTGGCTTTTTTTTTTTTTATTTGACAGGGCCTGCTGAAGTTCCCATGATGTCACCCAATGGCTCCATTCCACCAATCCATGTGCCCCCAGGTTACATCTCACAGGTGAGCGAGGAGGGGAGAGAGGTGCCCACGATTCAGCTGTAGGTCTTCAGTAAGCACTGGCTTGCATTTCAGTAATAGCCTGTAAAGCCTGCAGTTCAGCCCTTTACCTAAAGATATTTGTATATTGACCCCAATCCAACTAATAGCTATTGGCTGATTTTATATATACACATATATAAAATCAGCCAGGGAGGTGGACGGACAACAACTATGTATTTTTCCTGTCTACTTTTTTTGCTCTGTGTATTGCTTGTATCGTTCAAGACGTTTTTCTAATCAAGTAAGCTTATTTCATTTGGTATGAAAAAAACAACAATAGAGTCGCAGTGCTTATTTTGCAGCCAGTGTCATCTTTATGGCACGCAAATGGTAAAGTAATTAAATGTCCCTGGCAGCGGACTGTCTCTGTTTAGCGCATCCAAGAACTTCAGAATGGATAAAACTGTGTTGAGAATTGTAAGAAAACACATTTGAGAGCAAAACATTTAATGACATTTTTAACTTTCATAGCTGAAGAGGTGCTGGGGCTATGCCTCGTCAAGCCCAAATAATGCGCTTTCATTTTGCAAAAAGTTGCGATGGTTATATACCAGCCCTGCGATAATTGCAGTTTCTCCACAACTCTTTTAGATTTCAGTCACTTGTGATTTTACGAAAAACATTTGCAACGCAAGCAGGGTTACGAGAAAGATGAGAACATTTGCAAGACCTTTGGGTATTTGCCCCATGGTTTGCAAATTATACCTTACACAGGTACCTGAAACAACTCCAGTACAACAGAACATTTGACTTTTCTATTGTCCTATTCCATTTTGTCTCTATGTCAACTGCAGTACATTGGGGCATTTATTACAGGTATATCTGATTTTTACTTCCTTGATAACAAATCCATATTAAGCAGCTGACAGATAATGTACAGTAACAATACATTCCATAGGTTTCTTCCATACAAATGATATACGATACAGATTTAAATCTTTGTGAATTATAGGGCTGTTCCACTCCCTTAAGCGGACTGTTAATAAGTCTTTAAAAACACAGACTGGTAGATGATGACGTAGCCCTTTAATAGTAGGCAAAGAAAGACTTGGGAGGAAGTCAAAAGGTATAGAACTGTGTTATTCTTTCTTATAGTTTAAAAATACAAATTATGGTTGGCCTTGGGATGGTGTTCTACAGTTACATGGGGATAGGGAGGAATACAATAATGGAAAGAACTTACAGCTGGCTGTTTGAGGGGATTCAAATACCCTTTAATAAGCTTGACATATACCCTTCCCTCATTACTACTCATGGTTATCACACACATTATCTAAAATGAACCAATATAAGTTTGGGTAACACTTTGTCTCTAACGTCACTTTAATTACACTATGTGTGGTTACATAGCAGTTGCACTGTAAATACCTGACTCCAGGTGCAAATACAATTTTCATCTTTTAATTAAGCATGCTGTTGCATTGTAACTACATAACCCTGTGTTGTATTGCTGTGTTATAACTGTGTATTTACAGTTTAGTTAGAGAAAACATACAGTTAGTTTCACAAACCCTGAATAACACTAGTCTTGGACTACCAAACCTAAATTAACACTGGGTAGTCAAGATTAGCTCTAATCAGGCTGTGTAACCAGCTGTATGAGCCTCTATCTACAATGTGAATCCCTCTGGCATCAACATATTATTTTTAATGTGATAGGTCATCCAGGGCAAGTCCTCAGTGCTGTAAAATGCTCTAAAAAAGCAGAGTCTTATCCAGGCAGGGTATAGGCTGATCTAATCAAACTTAACTGAAATACTGAGTAAATGTATATATCAATTACTGAATCGCTGTATATCAAATACTGAATCGCTGTATATCAAATACAGAGTAACTGTATGTCATTACTACTGATTACCATTCATTAGGTCAAGAAGTAAACTACTGTCAGTAACTAAAACTAACATAAGGAATGTAACAGTTATTTTACTATTTTTAAATAATTCAGTTGTAGAAGTTTTAAAGTTTGACTGTATAAATTAGGATTTGATACATCTCTATTTAAAGATGTCACAGTTAGATTACTAATAGTCGTGTCAATATCCATTTTAAAATGTACCTTTCATAGAGAGATATATGTATATCTAACATTCTTCAGGAATCCTGGATTGGCACATGCTGCTATTATAACCCTTAACTCCCTTTGCCCGTCGGCATCGACCTTTATTTCTATTTCATTAATCCATTCCTGGCTTGTGGGAAACACACAAAGAACGGCAAAATCAAAATTAAAAACCCCTTACCTTTCTCTCTATTATAATTCATATAAAATTATCCTGCCTTACCAATTAAAGGTTATGAGACAATTAGAGGGAGAGCAGTTTCAAACCTGGCTCACCGGATCCCTGTGAACTCAGTTTTTGTTTTATAACGTGTGTTGCGCAGATGTGTGCCGCTTCGAATGGAAAGCGATGACATTTTGGTTCAACGCATTTGATTGACGCACTTCATATTGTACTCGAAGAGCCTGGGAAATCCACACAAGTCATTGTACTCTATAAAAGAATGAAAGTCATTGTGTACACATAAAACATTAATCATTATTTTTAGAAGCTTGTACCTGTTTTCCAGTTATATGTAAAAAGAATAAACCTGGGACATTAGTAGTTTGTATTTGATGATGCTATTCTTGTGCAGTTTGGTGACCCTATATTTTCCATTGCATACAGTACAATCTTACGAGGTGCAAACCTTTGTAAACAAAACTGTCATTAAAGTGCATAAGGAGAGTTTGGTTTTCATATGTTCAAGATCAAAACAAAACCTCTCAAACCAGGGTGCTTGACCGGAGTGCTGCTACAGGTCCGGGATGGCATTTGTACCGAATTCCTAGACACAGTGCAACCTTATAGTTTAGCGCCACAGTCAAGCCATAGCATATCTGTTTATAGCACATAGTAGCACTGCCCCTGCCACGTTATTTTGCAGTGCCTTACACTTGCTTAGTCGCCAGTTAAAACAATAAAAAAAAGAATGTATATATCTTGATTAAGCAATGGCAGGTGTCCCATTTTTGCATTTTGAAAAGGTGGTCACCCTAGCTGCAGGCCACGTTATGGCAACACATTCTCTTACAAAACAAAACATTGGAATATAGGAAAAAGTGAAATCTTACACAGTAATGGCAATACTGTAGGTAAGATTTGCTGGGATTAATTTGTTAACTTTAAGTACTTTAAGGATACTGACCTGATTTGTCATGAAGGATAAATAAACCAAGCATGTAAACTCAATCGAATTCAGCTGTATTTCAAATTTGAAACCAATATCTCAAAGCGTTTGGTCTCTGCAATACAAAAAACAATGTTGCGTGACCATAATTTGGCAGCCGTATTAGGTCAGAGGTCAATGTCACTGGGAGGGAGTGTCAATATTACTGCAAATATGAAGTCTGTATTTCCAATGGTTTCTTAAATCTGAGATTTTGAAAGCACAGTGCCTGTGTTTCTACTTCCATATGTACACATGACTCAAATTTGCCTAATTCGGCCTTCCCTTCCTGATACTGTTCTGAATAACTGCACATTAATCTAAGTGAAAATAATTTGCTTCTTACCACAGATAAGAAAAGTCTGGTATGCCACGACTGTAAAATTCTATTTTGTGGCCAATAACAAGCTTTCACATCTAAAAACAAAAATAATGACTTTCCCAGTAGGGTTTCTATAACCGTTGGAAAGCCAGCGCTGCGCTTTTTTCCTGCCAGGCTTGAGCAGAATTGTTTGTTGTCTTAAACTGTGTCCTCGGACAGATCTATTAGTACAGGCTTGATTCATGGCAGTTCCAGAACAGACTGAGAGGTTTGGTCAGGATACTCTGAATGTATACATCTCTGAGACATGATTTCCACTGACAAGTCCTAAGGAGAAACAGAAACAGAGTCTAGGCAAACCCTTTGCCAGATTTAAATGGTCTCTTTACACACATCTCATAAATAAAATAAAATAAACAGTGCCGAAAACAAAATACGTTTTGAAGGACCAGTGAGGGGAAGCCTCCAGACATGGGTTAAATTACACCTCATCATACGTGACAGCCAGCCTCCAGTAATTTACAAGTACATACGTTACATATTTTTACATGGGTCTAAATAACGGCTTATCCAATTGTAAATGAAAGGGGGTAAGGATCACCACTGTTATTGAGGGCATCACAATCTGGGCATATCTGGATGCACCTCTGTGTCCGCCCATTCATATGCCTAGCATCCCTATATTTGTACATATATCCAGATAACTGCTCATCATTGTATTGAAATTTGGTAATGGTATCCTTCAGCTCAAGTTATTTACGCTGGCGGCAAATGGAAGCCCCTGTCTGTCCATGCATGTGGATGTAGATAATTGTGATCTACAACTGTAAGATACTGCTATATTTTATATTACATTGGATAGATGTAGAGCCCCGCGTTTTACGGAAATACGAAATAGCACGAAATAAAACGAAATGCAACATATAAAACAAAATAAAATGAAAAATCATTATAAAGCAAACATAGAATGACATTTTTTAATTGGGAGGTTTATACAAAAAATACTTTAAATAAATACTTGCAATTGTGGTTGTCAAGGCTCAGCTGTTACCATAGACACTGTCTGAAGGAAAACAGAAGCTCTGACTAGCGAGTCATTTGGGAATTCAAACTGTGATGGAAGAGAAGAGACGTTTTTTTCTAAAATGCCTAAACCGGGCATAACAATTAAACAAAGCTGCAAAGAGGGTGTGTGTGCAGCTGACAGTGACAAAATAATGATGATCTGCCGCTAATGAAAAAATGATGGTAACTAAATTATTTTTCTGTGCGAGGTCTGTTGTCAAAATGTTTTAAAAAATCAAATAATGTTTAGTAAAAAATATATATGTAGTTAAAACATGATGTATACTATACTAGTATTGATACATCGATTTGAGCTGTTTTATTAATGTGTAATAAAACTAAATCAAACAGAAAATTGTGAAAAATAAAACCAAAAATTATAACAAATAAAAAGAATTTCATGGCCCTCTAGATATATGTTACTAACATACTGTACATGGCTTCTTGGCTACTAATACTATGGAGTTCTGTGTATTGCAAGTACTCTGTACAGCATACATCTGTCTAGCTGATTGCATGTACTGAACATTGCTTGCAGTTTTTCAAAATATTTGCCATATTGCCACGTTAAAATGTCCCATATGTTATTCTTAGTACACACTGTACTGTACATGCAGCTGTTTTACAAGATTCCTCTAATGGCACAGCCTTTGTAAAGGCTGTAGGAGACCTTTTTTACCCCCTTTATAAGTCATACTGTACATTTAACTAGAAGACTTTCAAGCGCAGTAGAGAACTGATATCCTGTTGTACCGCACTCTGCATTGTATTCAGTTGCAGGAGCACACTGGAGACAAGCTACTGTTCATCTTTACATCAGTGGAAAATTGGGGAGAGAGTTTATCTAACTCCTGAATTAGCTAAATTCTACTGCACCACTAAAGGTAATTGTAATACCAAGTGAACTAAACAAAAAAAGGAAAACCACTGTGCATTGTTTAATAATTACTGCCACTCAATTTTTACCACTATTAGTGCTCATCTCTGTCATTTACAAAGTCCTCCATAACTAATGCCCTGTGTAAATCATGATTTCACAGGCTGCACGTAAATCATGAAATTAGACCAATACCGCGTTTTTTACTATATTCTTAAGAAATAAAAATCAGTTGTTTCATAATTTTGTATTTCATACCAAAAAAAGTACATTAACGAAATTATACAGCTCTGCTTTGTGCCTGCATGTTCTACTTGTCATGCACAGTGCTGTGCAGTGATTATGTCAAGTGACTATATGCAATCTAGGCGGGAAATTAAAATACTACACACTGTAAACAAGAAAATGGATGTCTCTAAAAAGGCTAAAAATGTGTCTGCAGCAGATCATGAAAAGCAGTATCCAGCAGGAGTTTTACACAGTGATGGAGGTAAGCTCTTCTGTACATCCTGCAATGTTACTGTAGATCACTACCGAGAATAGGCTGTTGACAGGCATTTCGATTCAAGTGTTCACCTGAAGAGAAAGGCGGAAATCCAGAGCAGTACTGCGACTGCTTTACTTGCAACGAAACAAAAGTCCACTGAAAACCGTGAAGCATGAAACACATTAAATTTTGACCTGACAGAGGCGTTTGTTTGCGCAAATATCCCTTTTGAAAAATTGGACAACCAAAGGTTACGGAAATTCTTCAGGCTGAGTATTTTTACCTAAAGTTGCAGAGTATCACAAGCAGGAGATTATGGTATTGGTAAAACAGTCTGGTTGCTTGTTGGTGGTCACTGTATTTACACATGGTATTTGTTTTGCAAGACCTAAATGGTGAACATGCATCTGACATACTAGAACTGAAAGCTGCCCTTGCAGATACACTTTACCTACAGGCTGTTAATTACAACACCGTTTCACAAGCTATTGTAAAGTGCTTGAATATCTTTGATGTTGATTTTGATGTCAGTGCATTTATCTCTATATTTGAGGTTTTAAAAAAATAGTAATAACCTGTACACATAATTTATAAAATAGTTTCATGCACATTCCGTGAAATATGATACTTTACCCGTGACACTGCGATTTTCACAGGGCCTTATCCATAACTTAAATTCAACCAGATATTGAAAGGACATAGAACAGGGCTGGAAATAAGACTCCTACTGCATAGCAGTTTCACCCATACCAGATTTTATTACAAGCTTGATTATCCAAAGTGTATAGGTAACAAGCTCGTAGTAAAATCAGTGACGGATCAGACTGCTATGTCTTATTTCTATCCCTGAAGAAAGTTAGAGTGAATTACAGTACATATTGGAATAAACTCATGTAGATGAAAACAATTGGGCTAATGCCTCCAACACCTATTAAAAAGGTATTGGCCTAAGCATTTATCTGCTTTCTACTTGTGGGTAGAAAGTGAAAAGAACATCCACTACAATAATGGAAATCACAATAACATCAACAGGGATATATGCTCACGAACGGAGTTTAAGAAAGCTTTCCTTGCGAGTTTGTATCTTTCAGTTACTTGAAAGAATTAAAAACTCAAATTGAGGTGTGTGTCTCCAATTCTCATTTAAAAAGGGCAGCACCCGCTTTACCCTGTATTAATGTTGAATGTGGAGATTGGGAAAAGTGATTTTGGCAAGACTTTTGGCGAGACATCTCAGCATAACTGCTGCATCAATAAACTAGGCAGTGCGCATCAATAATAATGAGTCATCTGTATTAATTAAGCTGTCTCTCCTCTGGTACATTCCAGGCCTTCTTTCACCTTTGGCCTAATTAAAACAAAGTGATGAAACTGCTCTTGAGTTTTTCTGTTCAGGTCGAGAATGCCAACCAAGTCAGAACATGAGCCAAGTCCAAGATAAGCAGAGTTGACGTTCTCATAACACACAGTCTTATGTAGACTGATATTTCTGTTAAAGAAACAGGGGCTTTTGAGTTCAAACAGATGGCACAGACTGACATTTGTTTTCCTGAGACTTCCAGCTTGATTTCAAATCTTTTCCAAGCTCTAAGGTGAATACATATTTTTGTATTTGAAAAGATATGCATACAATTCATTATCTGTTTACAGACACAATAAAGGGCACTATTCTCAAAGCTGTTTACACCAAATACCATGTCAAAACTAAGAAGAAACAATGTAAGACTATTTTAAGTCCCTAATGAAGTGCCAGAGTTACTTTCTTGAAGAAAAAAAAAGATTTGGAGTAAAAAGCTTGGAGAATCAAGGCCTACTGTAAATCTTCAGCAATAGATCAAAGACAGTTTAGGTAGAATATTTCAAAAAGTATTTTGCATTTTAAATGAAACCATGGCTTGTTGGTGATTCATCAACACACTTTCTGAAGACTCAGACTAAGCGACGGAATAATGTTTTGTGCAAGTTCAACATCCATGAACACTGCATATGAAATAAAAAAAAAAACAGATTACTCCAGCTCGCATTGCATCGTATTGAAAATGTCAGCACTAACAAAGACGGTCTTTCTCTCTGCAGGTGCTAGAAGATAACACAGGGGTGCGAAGGGTCGTAGTGACACCACAGTCTCCAGAGTGCTACCCTCCCAGCTACCCTTCAGCAATATCCCCCACACACCACATATCTCCATACCTACCCCACCACCCGCACTTCATCCCCAACTCCCACACTGCTTTCTACCCACCGGTCACTGGACCAGGAGACATGCCCCCTCAGTTTTTTCAACAGCATCACCTCCCCCCCACAATATATGGGGAGCAAGGTAAGAGAATACCAAGAGTAACTGTGGGTTCAATCACATTTACATTTTTTAGCTATGAAATCATTTTTTTTCTAAATATAAATTTATTTCTGCAGCTGATAGCATTGAGATGGGAAACCTGTTTTTCAGTATTTTTGGTCAAGCAGGGCCATAAAATACAAGTTTGAAGCATTAGCAATGCAAGTATGATGCAAGGGTTTTTCATATCATTCTGGATATTTGGCTTTATTTATTTTTCATCACATCGTTTGAGCTCAGCAAGGTTCAAGCAAGGCATTCTCTGCTAAACTAGACCACTAGAACTAGCTTCTCTGTTTAATTCCCCATAAGAGCTTTCTGTGTCTTCTGTACAGATATGCCAACGTTGCGTTCAAAAGTTGACCTGTCAATAAAATAAAGCAAGGTGAAGCTAACTTGAATGCAGAGTAAACATTGTTTTGTGGCAGAAATTAACAAAACATATTTTTTTTCTACATTGATACCTGCTATAAAATCCCTTGGCTTCAGCAAGCTTAATAAAGAGGGCATATGTTTGTTTGTTTGTTTCTTTCCGTGCTTTATTCATTCAAATATAACTCCAGCTGTATTTAGACCTGCTAATCTGTTTGGCCTGTCATGCTTCAGTGAAAGATTGGATCAACTTGAGACAATAATCTAATGCGTCATGCCTAGTGGTGTTTTTATAGCAAACAACGGAATATCATTTCTATACATCCTAATTTATTGGCCTGGACAGTTACTCCTGACCAATGACCTTAATGATGCGAGATGTATGGCCAAATAAGAGAGAACTGGCTCTCGGTAGCTGATTGCAAGATGTTCTACACGTAACTGAGCTTGTGACTTAACGTGATGCAGCTTGATTATCTTGCCAGTGTAGCGAATAGTACCTTTAAATGAGGCTCCTTAGTAAAGCGTTACCAAAAGTTTCATGAACATTTCCTTGGAGGTGTGGCGTACCCTGCAGGTTTAAAAATAAGGACTAACCTTGAAAAATTTGAAATGAAAAGTGACTGGGGACAGTTTTTGTCATTGCACTTCTAGAAAAAATAAAAGAAATCCCCCAAACAACAACTTATAAAACCTTAAAGGGGTTTTGGGGCAAAAAAAAATCTTGGGGCGATTTCTGCTTTTTATATTTCCATTTTGCTTTCTAAACCATAGCAGAGTTTGAAGATACAAATTCTTTTACCATTTTTTTTTTTTTTTAAGAAATCTTACCATTCTATGGAATGTCCAGCTACATTACTCGGGAGGATCAGTACAGCAAACCACAACACAAGAAAATTAAAGAGAGACAGCTGGACCGGCAGAACCGACTCAACAGCCCGCCGTCGTCCATCTACAAATCCCACATAACCTCCTGTACAATGTACAACGGCTACGGCAAGAGCCATGGTGGGGCGGGGGGCAGCGGTGGAGGCAGTCCAGGCATCAAGAAAACAGAGCGCAGAGCGAGGAGCAGCCCAAGGTCCAACGAGCAAGATGTGCCAGGTAAGCTGTGAATTAGGGTCTGGCTGACTGTACACTACAGTGCAGGTTATTAGTTTTTTTTTATATTGACTGCATTTTGCATAAAACACAAAGGGAACCCCTAAACTTTTAATAAATTACTTTTATATAACATCTTGTGAAATTATTTGACAAAAGTCTTTCTCAAGGTCTTCAACTGAAGAAATAAGATCGCTGTTGATTTATATTTGACTTCAGGGGCAGTTAATTCAGTCTCGGGTAATTCTTTCACAGATCGAAACATAGTCTAGACAGAAAAAACACACCTCTGAAATGCCCAAATAAGAACAGTTTTCTCTTCACTATTGCATAAGTAATTAAATTCAAAATCTGGTAGCACACTGGAGAGGATTGTACAGTACACACAACCTTCCCCATTGTCCCAGTGTGCCAGTTTTCATTGTCGGGAATCTGTTTCTTTAGAAAAAAACTATGTTGTCATAGTAACTGCATATTTCCACACAGCAGAGGTACTATCATTTTCCATATTCACAATGCACCACTTATGCTCAGGTAAGGTTCTGTTCAATAGTTGCCTACATACTTTTTTTTTTTTTTTGATGAAGAACCAATTTAGATGCAATTCAATTAAGATGGAAACCTTTAAAGTGCCATATGTCATGGCATTTAAAACCATTTTTCTTTTATTTTTAAGTCTTTTTTGACTTCAGGCATTTGAAAGGGCAGCGTGGTGATATTTAATACAGGGTATTTGACACAATCTCTCAGAAATCTAATACATGAGTACATTATTGAAACGGGCACACCTGCATTGAAGCTAAGTCTTCTGTTTCAGAAATGAGGCTGGACTTTTGAAAGTTGCAACCTCACAACACAAGAAATGTATCTATAAAATGTTACTAACTTCAAACTGCAAAAAAGGGGACAGTTTCTATATATAAAGCATGTACATGAAACGTATAAATAAAAGCAAAATAACCCAGGCCAGAGGTTTTTTTTTTGGTTTTTTGAGGGGCCATTCCATGGTAACTGACTTTTATGAAAGTTAAAAGTTTACAAAGCTATGAAACTGTTTCCATAAATCTTATCTAAAATATAGTGCACTGCCTTTCCATGTGTTTTTCTGGGATTCCAGTATTTTATGCTTTGCATAGATAGTGAGGTAAATGCTATTGTCTGCAACACAGGAAGTTAAAGTATAATTTAGTGGCAAAGAAAAGTGGGTTACACAAAGATAAAATTAAGCCCAGAAAACAAAAATATCGACATAAACGAATAGGGGAATGGCAATAATGCTGTCATTACACTTTTAAATTGTTATAAATAGCACATAGCATTCTTTGTCCCCTTCTATTTTTAATGGAAAAGTATTGCTTGGATTGCATACAAGGGCGCTACAGATGGTACATTTATACAGTGCATACCAGTCTGCATGTGTCTGGCCAGAGTTTCATTTCTACCTTAAATGAACCAAATTGTTAGCCAAGCAGCCTGGAAGTGTACAACAGGGATAAGGTTTTTACTTGTGTCACCGCTTCATAAAGCCCTTTTGTGCGAGACATTTTGGCACTCAGTTTTCAAAACAATTTTAGTTATTTGTTTGGTTTAGCTTGGACTGAACGGTTATTCATGCTTCTAGCTAAAAGGCAGCTCTCTCTTTTTTTTGTTGTCAAAATTGCTTTGCAGTTAGTCTGCCACGTGGTCTATAGCTGTCCTATTTCCCTTCAGGAAACTTGTGTAATGAGTTTGTTTGAGAAGCTAAAAAATTAAAGACAGACACTGATTAATTTGTAATGGAAATAGAATTGTACTCTGTAATACGCAAAACCCATGATGAGCAATGCACCGTAACCAAAACTGCACAAATTGTAGATGTTTCACGCTGTTTTCTTAAAAGTGACTGTGACAGGGTGGCTTTTTAATTTATTTTTGTACCAAGGTATTTTTGTTGACTCCAAGAACCTTTCCTATTTCCCTTCATGTATGAATGTGTGTGTGCTTGTGATATGCATGAGTAATGAATTCTGACATACCATTTCCCCCATTTTCCCCAAATCACTGCAGTGTATCCCCATTCTTGGAGAACAACACAAGCAAAGAGAAAATCTAATTAAAAAACCAAAGTTTGTATTATTCATACCTGTGTATAAAAATCCTTGTTGCTGGTAGTAGCTGATCAGCAGTGTATAAAAGATGGCTGCCAGTGATACCTCAGCATATAAAGATGGCTGATAGTGCCACATCAGCAGAAACAAAATGGTTGCTGACTTTAGAGGTTAAAGGTCATAGCTAATATTTAAAAGTGCACTTTTCTTTATGTTGTTGTCTTATATATGTGTATGGTTAACCTTATGTGTGTGAATCTGGCCAAAATATTTTTTGATGATGCTAATGAAGCATTTTTGCATCTGTATTTATTTTTATTTATTTAAAAAAAAAAAATGAGAGCTGTATCTTTAAATGAGAGTTGCCTTATGGGAAATTCATTCTATATATAAGGGCCTTTGAAAGCTCAGGGGGGGAGCTCTAACCTTGAAGGTAGATGCTGGAGAGATTCATGGCATATTTCTTTCTCTAGTTTTTCTTTTGTTTCCTATAAATAAATCGGTTTTTTTGCAACTTAATTCTGGTGTTTTTATCATCCTTTTTGGCAAGCCAAACCCAGTCACTCGGCCCGGTGACAGCGACTGATCAAGTTCTTGTGGGAGTTAGGAGCAGTAACTTATGAGAAATGGGTGCACATGCATCCAGAACAATTAAAAACATCACGTAGTGCAGTACTGACTGCTGATGGTAACCCTAAGACAATGACATTAAACATAGTGGTCTACTTTACACTGATATACTTAGAGGGTATTCATTCCAGAAATGCTCAAATTAAGCTTGTAAAATTGTTACTTATTATTCTATTTTGGCTCTCTGTCCAGCAAAGGAGAGGTTTTGTCCCAGATCACCATGTTCCATAATGTGCTGGAATTTAGTCACAGAAGCACTGAGCATCCTGTTGTGTACAAAGGGCAGCTGTCTGTTTCTTGTTATTCAGCTTGATAGCATAGTGTTGGTACATGGCAGTAGTGTACAGCCCAGTGTTGTAATCGAGTCACAAAAATTGGGACTCGAGTCAAGTCTACAGGGGGGTAAGAGTCAAGTCTTTGACATACCAAGCTTGAGTCACCTATCTGGCTCGAGTCAATTCGACTCATTAGTTCTGACAGTTTGAGATAGTTTGATTTAATCAGATTCATTTTACAGGAGATTAGGAATCTACAAGTAAAAAGAAAAGAACATTTCAATTAAAAATACAAAATTGAGATGCACAATAATGTGCTCATACTTGCCCCGCTGATGTTCACCATTAAAGGTCCAAGGTTTCGGCCTTGTGTTTTGTCTCTCCATGTCAGTGAATTCACGATTCCTTGGCCTATTTATAAGCAGATTGTGGTGTTGATCATACAGAGGCCCTTTTACCTATGCTCAAAAGAATGCATTCAACCATTTATTTACAGTTTTACTGATGGCAGCCTGGGTGTTTCTCACTTTTTCTCAACAGTGAAACATCCTGATAGTTTATTTCAGATACCTTAACCATATGAAAGGACATTTTATGGTGTTTAATTTGATATTTGATATAGAGATCTTGCTTCTAGGCCTTAAACATAGCAGTTACAAAGGAAAACAGTCCAAGTAATGCAACTGAGGCGAAATCAGAGTTTTAAAACCATTACATACATATATGCTCCAGTTCAAAATCAATAAACTCAACCTAATTTGCTTAATGTTACAGAAAGAAATGTATCTTGAAAGGCTAAGAGTTTAGCAAAATAATGTGTGTTACAAAATAAGTAATTTTTGTTATTTTTACCGGTGTAATAATTGATCTGTTCACTCACAGTAACAAAATCCACAGACCACTTCTTAAAAATTCATTGAAAATAACGCTGTTCCATCCTCAACCTCCTTTCATCTGGCAATGTTGATTGTACCTATTCCTAAAACCATGCTGCTGTGGTCTGCCCATTTTCATTTTTATGAATTTATTCTTTAAAAAAGCTAAACGTTTTTAACTATTTTTTTAAAAGTTAGTTTTTACAATTTTTTTAAAAGTTTATAAGCTTGTACATGAGTTTGGATTCCCAAGTGGTAGTTTGGCTTTTGAAAACAACTAACACTTTTAGCAAAATATGGCTTTTTTGCCAGTTCTTTTTTGTTTTCTAAAACATTTTTTTTGAACATAGTATAACTTTAGATCAATATACATTAACCCAGACAACAAACACTAAACCCCTATTTTTTCTACCACATTTAAGTTTTAAACTTGCTTAAATAAAAATCTATTGATTTGCCCACCAAATACTTGGTAAGAAATAATTAAAAAAGACCAACAATGATTTCAGTTATTTTAGACCGCTTATTTGAGTTTGGCTATTGAAAACGAAACTGGTGGTGTAATTTATTTTATCATAAAGATTATGAGTCAAGTCGAGTCTTTTAAGCAGGGACATTACAACTCTGGTACAGCATATAGTTTCTTTGGGGAGTTTAGTGGTTTACAGTATTAAGATCATTTTTTACTCTGTCCCTTTGGCTGTCGTAATAGAGGTGTTTTTAACTGTGATCAAACTGTGATCAAACAATGAATCAATTGTCTCTTCAGTTTTTAATCAGGAAGTTAATTCCACATACTATGAATATCATGGTCTGTCCTTATGCATGATTTCTGGTGTGCGTTAAGTTACTCTAGGTAATGCAGCTTTTTATCTTGGGAACCATTTGAATTTGATTTCACTTTGCATGGAAGAAAAAAAGAAAAGGGATATAACTTTTGTGTTCTTTTTTTACTCAAGTGACTTTTGCATCTTAATACACCTTCTTAAAAAAAATAAATTTAGTCGTTGCCAATTATTTTTATTATTTTCTCCCAATTTAGAATAACCAATTATTTTATTATGCTCAGCTCACCTCTACCACCCCTGCGCTGACTCGGGAGGGTGAAGACGAACACACGCTGTCCTCCGAAGCATGTGCCATCAGCCGACCGCTTTTTTCACACTGCGGACTCACCATGCAGCCACCCAAGAGCTACAGCGTCGGAGGACAACGCAGCTCTCGGGCAGCTTACAGGCAAGCCGCAGGCGCCGGCCAGACTACAGGGGTCGCTGGTGGCGGTGAGCCGAGGACACCCTGGCCGACCTAACCCCCGGCGGCGGCTTCGGCCAATTGAGCACTGCCCCCTGGGAGCTCCCGTCCTTGGTCAGCAAAGGAATAACCTGGACTCGAACTCGCGACGCCCAGACTATAGGGCGCATCCTGCACTCTACACAAGTGCTTTTACTGGATGTGCCACTCGGGAGCCTTTAATACGCCTTTTAAAATAATAATAATCTGTTCTTTCTTATTTTACACACCCTCACACACAAAAATGAATCTGGCTACTGCTGTCAGAAATAGTACATTTTATGTGTGGTTTCTAGCATCATATTATGTTAAATATGTGTGTGTAATAAGAGCGGGTATGGAAATAAAGGCAGCTTCCAATGATGTGATTCTGGCAGACTCCTAGTTGTCTCTTAACACTGCAGCTGTGTCTGCCAAGGGATGGTGCTGTGGGATCCCTATAAATGGCTGGTGTAAAAAAATACAGGTATCCATTTCTCCCTTTCCCTGCTCTTAGAAATGAGCTAGAAAAAGGGGCTCTGTGGCACAGTTGGCTTTCCCTAGATCCTCCTGCCTTTCACCTCTGGAGGCCTATGTTTGTGTGTTTGTTGACATGACACACATTTCAATATTACAGTATGGACTGGAGAAAGGCCCAGGACTGAATGACAGGTGATGTTCAGGTTAGGATTATTAAGGAATTTCATGGAGCCTGATGGCTCCATGTCTGTGTGTTGCACAGAAGACTAAAGAGCTAAAAACGACAAACACAAAAAGAGCTAGAAAAACGGCATTTGAATATGTAGCTGCCATGCGGTTGGCTATTTTGTTAGCTTTTAAAAGTTTTTAGCACAAAACAAAACCCGAAATGGGAAAACAACCAACCTGGCTGGTGCTCACAACAGAAATACTTTTGGTTACATGACTGATAACTTCACTTGAGCATGTGCGATCGGGAGGACTGTAATTAAAAAGCAATATAGCTAAAAAGAGATCCCTTCACAGCAGAGCAAGTGTTTTTTTGTCACTGACCCAACTGGACATTGGAGGCATTCAAGGTCTTGGCACGAGATTAATCTTGTGGCTTTTTGTGTGTTATATAACTCAATAATACAATTGCCAGATCAATTGACTCTCCACCTAACGTGCAGATAAAGAAATAATAATTGGTTTGTGAAATTGAAATTGTGGTCACATCTGCTCAACACGAATTTCACTTTCCGTCCATTTAAACCTATAGGGGAAGACTTATTTTAGGTTGGTATTATTATTATTATTATTATTATTATTATTATTATTATTATGAAAAAAAAAAATTATTTATGCAAGTTGATTTACTCTTTGATAACTTTTTTTTTAAAACCGCTACTAAATTGAACACACTTTATTGCTTCAACTTCAAACTCCAAAACAATAGAGCCTGCTTGAATGTCAAATAAATGTGAAAAACTATGCTGTCTGTCCACAACGACTATCCAGGACATACTGTACAGCACAGGACAATGGGAGGGAAGAATTTTCTATCCATATCTGGCCGCCTTTGGTATTAAAACCCTTGTACACACTCACATATTTTTATATAGCTCTTGATTCCTGTGCTCAGCTTCAGGGCATTCTGTAAGATTGTAACCAGGAAGACCTGTCTTAACCTTGTTAGTGCACAGCACCATGGATTCCAATGGAATCTGACACTAATGTGGTCAGGGAGCGTGTTATTCTAAGTCTATTGGGCTATATCATCAGATATCTTTAAATGCCTTCAAATCCAAATACAACCCCCCTTGAGAACCACATGCTGAGGCATTGGGAGACATCTATATCTGCCACTCCCTGTTACCAAATTATCTTTATTGTGAATCCAGTGGCACAGCAAAACAGCTACAGTGGAAACTGGAAACATACCAATGATATCACAATGAATACCCTGTTAATCCATTGCAGTACCATGATGCCTTATCAGTACTAAATGTGCTACTGTACTAGAATCACTGGTTCCTTATCCATTGTGTTGTCTGTACTGGTGGTGCTGTGATCCTACTGTACAAGAGTGGGTTAAAAAAAAAGGCTGCTACAGTATTGTATTTAAAGTAAACTTTGTATGTGTTTAGACAAATGTTTTTGACAATACATTGCTATCACAATATATTTGAATTATGAGCAGACCTAAGCATTGTTCCATTACCATAACGAGCCTCAGAAATGTGCTGAATTGTGAAGCTCCCGATTGTCTTTTGTATTGTATTGTACTGATCTGAAAATCACCACTGGGAAGAAAAGACCAGCTTGATTTATAGGGTTATAGGGCAGTGGTATTTTGATCATTGCTGTTTTTGACTAGGTGAATCTATGAAGAGGTACTTGAAAACTGGTCTTGAATACCATACTCGAGTAATAGTATTCAGAAATAATGGGTTCCCTCTCATTTTACAGTGGTAAAAATTTATTTCCAATAATCTATCAGATGTGTTAAATAAAAACAAGTAACTTTTATTTTCTTGTTTAAAATACAAAGCAAAGATGGCATCCTTTAAATACTGTGTCCAGTTTTGGTTACATCACTATAAAAGAGACATTATTGCCCTTGAGAAGGTACAGAGAAGGGCATTTAGACTCAAAAGCATGAGCTGTGAGGACAAGTTAAAATAATTACATGTCTTCAGCCAATAATATGGAAAGGGGGACTTAATTGAAGTGTATACAATCTAAAATGTTGTACTGCAGATAAATGTTAACCCAAGTTACTGCTCAGCACAGAGAGTTTAGCACAGAGTAGGACAAGAGAGTAAACAGAAGCTGAGTAAAAGTAAGTTTAGAACAGGTAGGACGCACTTTTTAAAATAAATTCATGGAATAGCCTATCAGGTCAAGTAGTATTATCTAAGAATTACAAACATTAACAAAACATTTACATTCTGTGCTACAAAAGTAGACTCAGTAGTGACCAGTGCTGTGCTATGAAGAGACTGTCATTGATAGACCAAACAACATCTTCTCTTTCCCAAACTTTTCCTATTCCCTCTCAGTAGAAATTACCAATTTTATTATTATTATTTGTTTATTTAGCAGACACCTTTATCCAAGGCGACTTACAGAGACTAGGGTGTGTGAACTATGCATCAGCTGCAGAGTTACTTACAATTACATCTCACCCGAAAGACGGAGCACAAGGAGGTGAAGTGACTTGCTCAGGGTCACACAATGAGTCAGTGGCTGAGGTGGGATTTGAACCGGGGACCTCCTGGTTACAAGCCCTTTTCTTTAACCACTGGACCACACAGCCTCAATCACATGTAAAGACTCTTTTTTCATATTTTACATTTTTAATCTAATGGGTTTATTTTGAAAAAAAAATTAATTGGCGCAACTAGTTTTCATGACATTCAGAAAACTTAGCGAGACACCCAATGACTACAAAAACCACAGTTGCTCAGTAACAAAAACAAACAAACAAACATGTTTAACCAAGTTTGTAAAAAAAAAAATTGAGTTAACTGTATTTGGAAATTGCTCAGGTGACATTTGTTTGCTCAGCTAAGAAAAAAAAAAGAAAATATATTCTATAATTAATAATCATAAAGTTTTAAAACTGAAGCTGTTTATATGTCGGAGATTTGTTTTGTGCCATTTATACTGATTGTTAGGGTTTTATTACAATGTGTTGCCCATATATCCAGAATCTCCTGAAGTATCAACCAAAGATTTAATTTTGTGAAAGCTCTTTAAACAGAATTCAAATTTAAACTGTGTTTCCTCTCATGTTTATAAAAGAGGTCTTTCAACGGCTGTGTAAGAGTATATGAGCCCTCCACCTTGAGTCATAAACTGTGACCAGTGAGTAACTAAACTGTGTCAGGTGCCTCAGCATGTTACCTCTGTGCAAACCATTCAGAAGGTAGCAGTAACTGAGAAGGAAGGAAAGAGTATACCTATATGTATTTATTTATTTAATATACCTCTCACTTTAGGTTTTAAAGTATTTATAGATTTTCTAACTGCAGCAATCCGTCAGTAGCGTGCTCTTGGATTAACCCTGTTACTTTCTTACACATTTAGATGTCTTATTTCTTAAATAATAATCTGCCAGAAAAGCAGCAACACTTGATCAGAGAGCCTGTTTCAGCATGCAATACATGTCTGCATTATAACCACTAAATAAGCACAACATCTAATGTTAAATTGTTTTAATACTCTACACAAAGGAATTCTAGGTATATAAATGAAGTCCAGGTGTAGAGATGTTCACCGATATACTGTAAACCAATCTGTTCCCCTGCCATCTTCCAGTTAACCCGAACCTACCACCAGCAAGATTAATGGCTTTGTCTTTGACATGACCCTTGTTGTACTGCCACCCTCGCTGTCACTATATATATGTCCAATTTGGCTGATAAAGCTGCTGCAAAGAGTAGCCCATGCATTTAGTAAAGCTAATAGAAACTATGGCAAATGTTCCGACAATGTCTTCAATCATCCATGTGTATCTGGCTCACTTGGTGATGTACTGGGAAGCAGCTCTCAAGGGGGAGAAATCTTGTGTCCCTGCAGTAAAGACGTGCCTTTTAGAGTTGACTCAGACAGACAGTGTGGAATAAAGCATGGTGAAGAAAAGAGTTTCTGAATTCTCCTGGAGTGGAGCAATTAATTGTGAAGGAGGATTAGGATCCACAGCTGGTGAGCACATGGAATATGTGCTATTTGGAGATGAAAAAGAAAAACCTCTCTGGAACTCAATACACAGGCGGTCTTTCTTTTGCATATCTTCTTGTTAGTTCACTTTGTTATTCTTGACTATTCTTTCCTTCCAGCTGGTCTCTGTACAGGGAAGATGCAGTATCCCCTTGCAAAGAATAGGTAGTGAACAAAACCCAACCGAACCAACAGCCCTAATTGCCCCTTGCTTGATTTGTTTAATTGCTTATTAACTTATTAGGAAAATGTCAAATATGATAGAGCTTCAGTCCTGAACTGAACAGTCCACTCTGTACCACTCAGGCCTGGTCCTCCATCAAGGCCGGCCTGCCAATTCTGCTGAATTTATGTGCAATTGTTTTTGTGATGTACATTAGGGGCACCAAACTCATTTGGTATATTTAGCCAGGCTTTAAACGTTTAAACAGTATCCGAAACACAGTATTTTACTAAACGTTTAACCAAAAACACGTACCATTTTATAAATATATTGCATCGATTGGACTTGATCTATTGTAAACCACTGTATTTGAACACTATAAATGGAAATACATGTAATGTTTTAAATAAATACAAAAGCAAATTAAAAGATTGCTATATATGTCATGGCTACTTTTTCACTGAAAAGCGTGTATGATAGTTTAAACAGTAAACAACAGTTTACACATACTGTACATTTTGAATCTATTTGATATACAGCCTTATTCCCGAGTGCATACACTGCAAAATGAGCTTGACGGTATTGATACTTCTTAACATCCACAAGTGGGTCTGTTTAAAGATTTTAAATTAAAAAAGATGTTCTTTTTTGAAGTTTTGGATTTGTCTTTTAATACAGTATGAGGTACAACGCAGTGAATCGGGCCCTGGGGCTCATCTTTGGGAGAGAAATAGGGAGACTGAAAGAGCACAGTGTGTTATGGCTGGATGTAGTGCAAGTGAACAGCACAGCTTGAGAACCAGATGCAGAGTCTTCATGATGATGTTACTGCCCTGGAATGGAGGATTTGTTTAAACAGTAAATATCACAGGGTTTTCTGCATCGTACAGGCTACTGTCTAGCCAAATCAGTCTCTCACTTGTCTCTCAAAGCTCTCCTTGTCTCTGTCTCCTCAACCCACTGTCTCTGTCTGGCATTCCCCTGATTGTTCTGTCTTTTCCCCTGACCCCTCTCCACTCCTCTGTTCCTCTATCAGATTGTCCTTGTTTCTCAGCCTCCCATTATCTCTCTTTCATCACATTTGCTTACCTCATGTGCACGGCAACTATCCTGTGGAAAAGAGTGTTCATTTCTGTGCCAGCCTGTATATACTTGCCAATTATAATGAAGGTTTGTTTCTGACTATGTTTTAGCTCAAAATGCTGTTAAAACAATACGTTACTATGTGTGAAAAGCTGGCAATACTTTGCCGTGCCAAACAGTAATTCAACTCTAAAATATTTAACTGTTGACCTCCAAATTCTTAAATGGTATCTGCCATGGTGGTACATCAAGGCTAAACAGGTGTTTTTACATTTTCTTTATCATCATCACAAACATGTTAGACCTTGACTGTTTTCTTTTGGATATGGATAGTCTGTGCTGGAGTAGTACACCTTTAGCTAAACAGTTGAATATATGGCCAAGGTGGGTACATAATGACAGACAGTCTGTTACAGTAGTTCACTCTTTCCCTGCTGCTGTCTTCAGTTGTATGAAAACAAATAAACAAAAACATGCCATCAAAATCCATTGTTGCGAGCTACCCTATGGACCAATGAGAAATTATGATGGTCAAGTTACTTCATAGATAGTGTTCCGCGTTTTTGGTTTTTATCTTTAAAAAACAATTCCATATTTTACATATATTAAAATAGTGATAAAATCGGTAAAAAAAATAGTTTTAAATTGAAACACCGGTAAAAAGCGGGGGAAAAAAATCTCAGTATACACACTTTTCATGTGGAATATGATGCGTAGCAGTTCTGGTTTCTGATTAAGTTTAATGTCCCTGCATGTATGATGAAGCAGAATCTGTGCAAGTCGAAGCCACATTTTCCCAAGTTAGCTGGTACTTTCGAACGTTTGGGCAATCGCTGTGCTGACGGAAGTAGTATCTACAGAAGGTATGAACATGACATCAGCACAAAACAAGCCAGGTTTATTCACCTTGAAATCATAAAAAGAAAAGAAAATTGACAGAACTGGGCGGTGCAAGCCATCGGGAGATGCATCAAAAATCACAATTTTCTGTCAAATATTTACGATTAAGTCTTTTAGCTGATGGACAGTACTGTCGCACTAAGTCACCAATACATACCTCTGCAATAAACAGTGGCTGTCCAGCAAAGCACAGTGCTCTGACAAACTCATTAACAGTCATTCTGTGCTCTCTTTTATTAAAGCTTGTGTAAAAGCCGCATAAATGGATTGCTTGTCTCTCACTTCACTTTCTTGTTTTAGTTTAATGTGTCGCTTCTTTTTCACTATGTTCTTTTATTCTGTCAGAGCGAACATGTACCTCAATGCAGCAATATTTGCAACGTTATGCATCCTCTGCCTCACTTGACCCTCTTCTGCTATTTTTGCTTTTTTTATACTACTACACCCAGACATTCTCACTGGACACACAACTGAACCTGTGACAGTTTTTTAATGGCTAAATCTTATATATAGCAGTGCAATTGTAATGCTACTGCTTTCCAGCAATGTTATTACTGTAGCTTTATGAATACTATATTTAATTTATCTGAGCTCTTACATGAATATCATTTGAGTGTGTGGCAATAAAGCAGCAAAAAAGAACCCCACACAATGAAATCAACTGAATGATTTTTTTTCCCCCTCAGCAACAGTAAATTGCAGCTTAAATAGCAAAAATAACACGACAGAGCTGCAATGCTGTGTCAGAGAAGTGACTTATCTGCCATTTTCTGGTACAAACAGGAGGTGGAGGAATAGATGTGTTGTGCACCCTCAAAGGTGATTGTTCCTGATTGTTCCTTTTGAAACTGATTGCTCGCTGCAGCTCATTTGAAATGGGTGTATACCTTGGATTCATTTTAAAGCGTAAGTAGCTTCAAATCAAAGCTTCAATACTGTCCCCTTTCATAATGTTTGCAGTGATTTTCAGTGGTTCTTACTACAATCACTCAAATATTGTGTTGTTTTGTATACAGCTATGCTAAGGTGCTTTGATAATGAGATCAGGTGCTGCTCTTCAGTCTGAATTGGACACAACAGACATACTGTATATAATGTAAGCTATTTAGCCAATATGTCTTAATAACTGCCACCCCATCTAGTGCACAGCAGCGTATTGTCGGTAACCAAGACAACATGATCCAAAGTGGTATTGGCTCTTCTATAAAGATATATTGGGTAGCCTATTGTACATATCTATTGCAGACAACTAGAACTGAAGAGCAGCTCCAGAGCTTCTTAATACATACTTCATACTAATAATAATAATAATAATAATAATAATAATAATAATAATAATACATTTTAAAAAAGAACACCATTTGAGTAATTGCAAAAAAAACAAAAAACTCAGAATGATGGCAAACATTTGAGGAGACAAAAAACAAATCAATAAAATAAACAGACATCAGAAAATCTAATGTGAGGAAGCTGTAGTTTATGGATGGTTCTGTCCATGGTGGCCCCACACCTTACTGACAGTGATATGGCGGGTGTTTCAGATGTTTTATTTAACACTGGCACTTAGATATTTGAGGAAAACAAACCTGTTTTTGCTCCAAGGGTTTTTTGCTCTGTTCTGTGAATGCGGCAGAGATAAGGAAGTGAGATTTATTCAAACCAGTTTCTTAGAAAGGAAACTGTTTTTCAATAAAATCCACATGTAAGTTGGATACACCGGTCTGAATAAAAATGATGAATGACATACCACACGAGAAGATGAAAAGTGTCAATGGCATTAAATAAGGAAGTGACTAAGTAAACAGTTGTCAATTTGGAGGTCAATTCAGTGTCACGTTGCAGTGACATCATCTCACCAGTCATTCCTAATCAACCCCATATGTCCAATAAGACTCACATATGTTCTCCATATCAAATTCAGTAACCAAACCTTTATTTGAATCTGTCACTGAGACAAATACAGATCAAGCAACCAGATAAAAGCCCTTGAGAAAAAAAAAAAGTGTAAAAATAAAAACACAAACAAACAAGTAGGCAATTTAGCAACAGTGATTAAAACTGGAGAGTTGGGGGCATTTTAAATGACCTTAGAAATATGCTTTTGGATCAGTTAATCCAAGCTTTTTTTTTCTTAATTTCCTGTTTGTATTTTGCTTATGGCGGCTGAACAAAGTGTGTTGTGGAATAGTACATCAGGGTCATTGTCTTTTTTTGGCACTGATGTCTGTGTATTTAACCAGTATCACAACATCATCTACCGACATGGCATTTTTCTGTATGCTTTATCCCTATCTTCAGTATAACCGTTGCCTGTTAAAATAATAGCTTTCATGTGCATCACAGCAACATGCGTGGAGTTGTAGGGCACTTAATGTATCGAATCCGTCTCTTAAAGATGCAGTGACTCACAAACACAAACTACAATTTAGTGTACATTTAGTACTTTGTTCCACTGTGTTGTGGACTTGGGGGTAATGGAACAGGGGTAAAAAAAAAAAAAAAGTTTTATTAATGGAATAGAGATGGTTAAAAAAAACATTATTTTCAATATTGGAACTGAGATTTTTGTAAAGCTATGAATCTGCTTCTCAGAAAGCTACTTTTTCTCTATACTGCTGCCACACTTCTATAAGACAAAATCAGATTTTATATAATGGAAATTAATAATTTAAAATTAAAACATAATAATAAAATAATAATAATAATCTCCAAAATGCTTGGCATGCACATGTATGGTATAGTTCTTTGTCTGAATGCTCCAACTAGCTAGCTAGCACTGTTGTGTGGAAAGATGTCTTTGCTGGTTGGTGTTGATGGCTTCCCTTGATTTTTTTTTTTTCTTCCATTTGAGCACTTGTGTTTGTTTAACTCAATCGTGGAAGTACAGAGAGGTCAAGGGATGGACTGAAACAACAGCCTTGTGTTGTGTGAAGCAGAGTAATACAAGGAAAATGGCTCTAAGCGGCCAGACATTGAGCTGATGAATCCTAATCTATTCAAGATGCTCCATCAGAGGCACCTGGTAGGGATTTCTGCTGTGTTTGGATTGTCAGTGTTGACAATAAGGTTCAAGAAAGGGTAGCCCACTTGTTCCCTTTGTATTCTGGGATAAAAAAAGCAGGCTTTACTAGCAGCATGCTTTGCCTTTAAAATACACAACAATACATGTATATGTATTTTCAGTACTAAGTCTGTTGGCTTTTTCATTTCATTTTCAGATTACTAAAATAGGACAAGTACAATAGCTACTACAAATGTTCTTACATGCCAGTAAACCACAGAAAGTATTTTTTCATCATTAAAAGTAAATGCTAAGTTTGTCAACCATATGTTAAATGTATTGCCTTGTTTTCTGTGTTTTTGTGATCTCCTGGTTGTAAATATTTGACAAATGCCTCTATCTTGCTTCAATCAAAAGTTTTGAGTCCCTATAAATGACAAAACAATTTCCATTTTTAGAAGAGATTGCATATCACAAAAAAAAAAAAAATTACTCACAGTCAATGATGTGGTTTGAGTATTTTACAGCACTGAGTAACCACTTATTTTTAGGGTTAATCCTGGGATAACCACATTGTGTTTAAAGCAATCCAGGGTGATTCCCTGTACTGTAAAATGTGGTCATATGGGGCTTATTCCTCCATGAATTAATGAACAAAGGTTTCCTGCTTCTAATTTTAATATCTCATTAACTACAAAACAGCTGCCAATTAAGGATATAGTTTTAGGGGACAACCACCGTTATAAGTGGCTAAATAGCTATTATTCTCACAAGGAACTGAAGTAAGGTCGAACTGTTTTGCAGTTAGTATATAGATAAGATGCAAAACAAGTGCAGAGACCTTTTGAATTTGGTTGATTTGACACGGAATGCCTCTATAGGTCTAAAGGTTAGTACTGATCTATTTAAAGTCTTTCCGACTTTTACATTTTGTTTCAGCATCAGGAACTCTCAAGAGTCAAAAGTACAGCTTCTGTTGTTCTGAGTATCATTGGCACCATCTAGTGGATGCTTATGAAATGACATTTAATTTGTTTTCTTCACAGATCATGACTCAGAAACCAAAAGAGTTCAAGACATGCTTACAGGAATAGAGAAACCACAGGTATGTCTCCCCAAATCACATCTCCTTTAAAGAGACAGACATATACATATTAAACATCACACTGTTATCAGAGCATACTTGGTTTTACTAGGTCGACAGTGGGATTAATATATATATATATATAATTACTTTTTTAGATGGCTAAGCATGTAAACTTAACCACTAATTATTTATTAATGTAAGCAGAGCCTTTGTAATCTATCTAATTACGGCCATCACTGTCTAATACAGACATCTGGAGGATTTACAAGGTCTGGCATCTAACCCACAGCAGGATTAAGCATTAGAATTTCTTTTGACAGTTCAGATAAACTGATATGTGTATACAGTTCTTGGAACAGGATCAGCAGTGTGGTACAGGTTTCAAATTTGTGTATGGGCAAATGGTTTGTCGGTTGTTTTTTTCTTTGGGTGCGTCAACCTTGTAAGATTTGTTTCATATTATAATTGTATTCTGTCCCTTGCAGAGAAAATACTACTACACAAACTATCAGTGTATTGCTTTAGAGTGTTATATAATGAGATGATTTTTGTAGGACAGTAAAGGAAATTACATGTTATACAATATGCAGCTGATTCAATTAGCCGGTGATTATACAGGCTTGTTTCTCTGTACGCAGGAAGGTGACACTACCAAATGGCTACAAGACCCATACTGTCGCTCACCCTTCACTATTGTGATTCCCTGTTGTAATAAAGAAAAAGTCATTCACTCCATCAAAGTTCAGCTGTCTGCGCTATGCATCAGTGCCTCCCTGATAGACCATTTTAGAAGTTCATAATACTTGTCTGCGACTGAAAAGGGATTCCTGACTTCTGTTCTGCTTACTTTCTCTAGTTCTTTATCTTAGGTCACAGTGGCGTACATCAAGAGTAAAGACAGAAGTACACCTAAAAATGTAATTTATGAATTTGGCAATTGTGAAATGCAAACATTTTCCACCAGAGAGCAGTGTTTAATCAAATGTGCAAGCTTAAATCATTTTGAAAACAACTTGTCTCAGATAAGTCTTTTGTAAAAAAATAACAGTTGTCTTGCCAGTTTCACCCCACTCCTTGAATTGAAAATCTTCATGTTTTTTAAATGTTAAATTAATGAGGAATCCATCCCACAAGTGCAGTGGTACCCCAAATTGTATTCAGTATCCCAGTATTGTATATCGGAACACAGTGTGGACCATTTCGAATGAAGGTCCCCACAATTCATAGGGGTAATAAAAAACACAGCTACTGTACAACAGAGTATCTCTCAGATTCTCTCAAGTGGTATTGTGGTATTGATTAAGAATACAGCATCATACTTAAAAATAACTACATTTATTTCTGATCAAATTCAATCGATTGTTTTAAAGCATTAGGTCTAAAGATGCACAGTCCCATAGTTCTGTGAAAAATGAAAATACAATTGGTCTACAATCCTCCATAATGTAGTCTTACAGTGTTATTTTTTAAATGTATTAACATTCTCCAGAATTGAAGAATCACATACTGTATAATGCTGGACATGTTTGGTAGCTACAGAAACCGGCTTTTGTCTCCGAGTCAATTAGACAAGCTGCTGCTGCTGCGTCGGTCCTTTGCTGCAGCGGGAGATTATACAGTAAATTACATCTTTCAGGTAGAGATGCAACAATAGATTAATGATCGCCTTGACTTTTATTTCACAATCCTAAATTAAACATTCTTTAATAGCCTTATTTGGTCATGTAGCTAGCTACCAAATTGTGTGCTTTTCTTGCATGTTGCTAGACTAAAACTGTTTGTATTTGTTTTGTGAAGAGTAATGACAGAATTATTATTATTATTATTATTTATTTCTTAGCAGACGCCCTTGTCCAGGGCGACTTACAATCGTAAGCAAATACATTTCAAGTATCATAGTACAAGTAATAATACAATTAAGAGCAAGATAAATACAATGACTTGGTTCAAGCAAGTACAAGTGTGACAAAATACAATTCAATAATACAGCAGATAAGTGTCAGTGATAGTTACATTAGGATATGATTAAATACAAAATACTACAGATTAAACACTTGGCAGATTACAGTACTCTGAAGTACAGGATTAAATGCAGTAAAATAGGGGGCAGATAAGAGCAAGTAAAGCGCATTTAAGGAAGGGTGATAAGTGTCCCAGGGGAAGAACAGAGGAGTTCTACAGGTGCTTTCTGAAGAGGTGAGTCTTGAGGAGGCGCCGGAATGTGGTCAGGAACTGGGCAGTCCTGACATCTGTAGGAAGGTCATTCCACCACTGCGGGGCGAGGGTGGAAAAGGAGCGGGCTCTGGAGGCAGGGGAGTGTAGAGGAGGTAGAGCCAGTCTTCTAGTGCAGGCGGAGCGGAGAGGTCGAGTGGGGGTGTAGGGAGAGATGAGGGTCTGGAGGTAGCTGGGTGCAGTCTGGTCAAGGCATCTTTGGCTAGTACAAGAGTCTTGAACTGGATGGATGCGAGCGGTGATCGGGAGCCAGTGGAGTGAGCGGAGTAGTGGAGTTGCGTGGGAGAAGTGAGGCAGAGAGAACACCAGGCGGGCAGCGGAGTTCTGGATGAGCTGGAGCGGACGGGTGGCGGACGCAGGGAGGCCAGCCACGAGGGAGTTGCAGTAGTTTAGGCGGGAGAGTACCAAGGCCTGGACCAGGAGCTGGGTGGCATAGTTGGTGAGGAAGGGTCGGATTCTTCGGATGTTGCTCAGGAAGAATCGGCAAGTGCGTGCCAGAGTGGAGATGTGCTGGGAATAAGAGAGGCAGGGGTCCAGGGTGACTCTGAGGTTCTTAGCGGAGGAAGAGGGAGAGAGTGTGGTAGATTCCAGAGGAGCAGAGATAGAGAGATCAGAGGAGGGGGAGGAGGAGGAGGGAAAGAAAAGTAGGTCAGATTTAGGGAGGTTAAGTTTGAGGTGATGCGAGTGCATCCAAGAGGAGATAGCAGACAGACAGGTAGAGATACGGGAGGGGATGGTGGAGTCAGAGGTGGGGAAGGAGAGGAAAATCTGAGCATCATCAGCATAGAAATGGTATGAGAAACCATAGGATCCGATGAGGGGGCCCAGGGAGCGGGTGTAGAGAGAGAACAGGAGAGGACCCAAGACTGACCCTTGGGGGACTCCTGTTGAGAGAAGGCGAGGTGTGGAGGTTGCTCCACGCCAGGTTACCTGGTAAGTGCGGTTGGAGAGGTAGGAGGAGAACCAGGCCAGAGCAGTGCCAGAGATTCCCAGGTCAGCGAGAGAGGTTTGTAGAATAGAGTGATCGACAGTGTCAAAGGCAGCAGAGAGGTCGAGGAGAATTAGGACAGAGGAGAGAGAGGCAGCTCGGGCAGACTTTAGTGAGTTGGTGACAGACAGGAGGGCGGTTTCAGTGGAGTGAGCAGAGCGGAAGCCAGATTGGAGAGGGTCGAGCAGAGAGAGGTTTGACAGGAAAGCAGAGAGCTGGCGGTGTACAGTCCGCTCGAGGGTTTTGGAGAGGAAGGGTAGGAGGGAGACAGGACGGTAGCTCTGGAGGGAGGTGGGGTCGAGGTAGGTTTTTGAGGAGGGAGTGATAGAGGCTTTTTGAAGGCAGAGGAAAGAGACCAGAAAGGAGAGAGATGTTGAGAAGGGAGGAGATGAAGGGAAGTAGAGCAGGAGCAGCAGCTTGAAAGAGGTGGGTGGGGAGGGGGTCTCTTCCATTTCTTTTCAGCAGATCGCAGTGTGATTCTTGCTGAACGGAGCGCAGAGGAGAGCCGGGGTTGGGGAGGGGAGTGGCGAGCAAGTCGGGAGGTGAGGGGACAGAGGGAGTCGAGGGAGGAGGTGAAGGAGGAGAAGAGGGTGGAGGTAGCAGAGTCTACGGAGAGTTGTGAGAAGGAGTCGATAGGAGGAGGTGAGAGAGCAGTGGAGGCAAGGACAGAGGGAGAGAGAGCGGAGGTTACTACGAGAGGTGACAATGGGGGTAGGAGGAGCAGGGAGAGAGGGAGAGACAGAGTAAAAGAGATGAAATAGTGATCAGAGTGGTCCAGGGGGTGACAGAGAGGGTGGAGGGGCAGCAGGCCCTGGAGAAGGTGAGGTCCAGTTGGCGGCCAGCTTTGTGGGTAGGAGGGATGGAGAGAGACAGAAGTCGAAGGAGTGAAGGAGAGGGAGGAATCCAGCAGAGTGGCTGGGGTTGGAGAGATGGATATTGAAGTCACCTAACAGGACAGTTGGGGTAGACAGAGAGGGGAGGGAGGAGAGTAGATAATCAAGTTCATCTAGAAAGTGAGCGAGAGGCCCAGGGGGACGGTACAGTACAATTAGCAGGAGTTGATAGGGAGAGGTTAGTTGGACTGCATGAAATTCAAAGGTATTAACAGAGAGTGAGGAGAGGTCGGAGGGGACAGAAAAGAGTAAGGAGGGAGAGAGGAGAAGACCAGTCCCACCTCCCCGTCCAGTGAGACGTGGGGTATGGGACAGGACGTAGAGAGAGGACAGGGCAGCAGGAGTTACAGTGTTATCAGGGGACAGCCAGGTTTCAGTGAGAGCAAGGAAATTGAGAGAGAGGTGGGAGGCAAAGGCAGAGATGAAATCAGCTTTGTTAGCAGAAGAGTGACAGTTCCAGAGTGCACCAGAGAGTGTGCGGGAGGGGGGGAGAGGCAGAGGGATGAGGTTAGAGGGGTGGGAGGAGCAGCGGCGGAGAGAGGGCAGAGGACGAGGGTGAGAGGACAGAACAGGGATGTAAGAGAAAGTCATAGCAGGACAGGTGAGACAAATAGGCACAGTGGGAGCAGTGGGGTGGAGGGTACAGACCTGTCTAGTAGATGGCTTCTTCCAGAGCGCCGTTAGGTTCGGATCTATTCGAACAGCGTCTCGGCGCAGGCCTCCCCTCGCTGGACTCCCACAGCTAGACTCCTACAGCTAGACTCCTGGCTCTTTTGTTGAGGCTCTTCGGTTAGCTGGCGCTTCTTGCTGGTGCAGAAATAGGCTGCCTAATTCAAACACCACCTTACAAAGTTACCAAATGTAGTTAATTTAAAAATTACTTGAAGCAGGAACTTACCTATCTGCCTCAGTCCCTGGTTCCTGTAGACTGACGAATATAATGAAAAAAAAATCTAATGCATTATATTAACATGGATAACAATATGCAAGTATTTTATTTTATGTTTTCATATTTTGAAGAGCCTGTACATTTTGTCCTTTCTTTCTTCCGTTCTTTTGAATACTGCAGTGTTTTGAATTTGAAAAGCGGTTGCTTACTGCACCTCTACTTTTAGGTCTGTTGTAGCTCACAACAGCTCAGTGTACAGCCTTGCCTGATATGTAAATATCGTATGAGACAACACCTTTAAATGGGTTTCAAAGACTGCACTGCAGCTGTCTAAATCAGATTCCATGCACACTTCACTCTCATTAAAACACCATTGATTCACTATATTGACAAGAAGTTAGCAGGGGCTATTAATGGGACTAACTGTATTTGAAGAGTTGCTACCCTCAATGTGCACCTTTCTTACACGTCTTATTATTTCAAGAGGATCACAAGTGTCTGAAGTGTGTTTCCCAAAGGGCTACTGCATGACCAATATAAGCAATCCTGTTTTCTCTTCAAACCATTTTCTTTCCTTGTCTCTCAGCATCAGCACCACCACTTCTACCAACATACAGTAACAGAGATTCAGGTTTCTGCTTTACATCAAATCCATTTTCTGTTCAGCACATCCTATGTTCAGAATGTTTCACATGTTTTTCATTTACTGTATTTAGAGGACCCCTTGTCCCCCAGCATACAGTGGATATACTGTAGGTCATGGCGATGTATATATTTTATGTATCAGCAACTGCTTATTCACAATAGAAACATTATCACCAATCTCATTCATCTTTCTTCTGAAGATGCATCATTTATTACTTGAAACCTACATAGCAAAGGACATAGTTTGCTTTTAAAAGCGGTACTTTTAAACTGTGGAACGTATTCAATTGCCAGTATGTATTTTAACTAAAAAGCTAAAAGGAAGTGGCTTGCTTTGTATTTTTAATCTGCATCCATGTTTCCATGTATAGTCCTTTGCAATAGTTTGACCACTTCTCAGCAAATACCATGTTAAAAGTTCATTAGGTTTATAATAAATCTGAAAGAGCATCACAACAGTGTGCTTGCTATTTTTGCTTTTCCAAAAAAAAAACTATCAGAAATACACTTTAAAAGCAATTAAAAAAAGAGTCATCCAGAATAAGCAACCAGTGTTTTGTTACTGCTTTGAGACAAAAGCAGCCCTGCTGGGATAATAATAGCTAAACGTGTTGCAGAGTGCCTTCTGTTAGCAGTTATATAGCCCTTCATCAAGTTCCTGAAATACTGAGAAACAGAAATGATTTTAATAATAATAATAATAATAATATTCTGGAGACAGCATTCGGAGACTCATTATTTTACATCTTTGTGCGAGAGCCTTTCTTGTGGATGCTGACATGTATTTGTGCACATGTCACACTCTCCAATGTGAATGTAGGTCATCACCATGTCCATATTTTACTTTTACAAGTGCAATACTTGGTGTACTGCACTTGTTGTGGTTCTCAGAAATGGAGCTCGAAGCCACCTGCTGATAAATTACTATGGTTCTGTACCAAAGACAATGGCAGCACAAGGGCTGCTGCAATGTTACAAGCTAATGGTATATCGATAGGGACCAATACACTCCGGTAATACTGTGCAATATTGTTAAAGTAGTTTTTCAATTGCATTTTGTTTTTGTAATGGCTTACACTTCTGAAATAGCAATCACTGTATTAAAAAAGGCAAACTGCATATTTTCCCTAAATATCATATTTTTTCCTTTTACAGCTCTGGGCTTAATACATGCTCTGTATAAATGAACTTACAATGCTGGAGGCGACTATCAAATCACAGCATCTGTACTTTTCACATGTAGAAGTTAATTGGTACTAACATGGTATAGTTTTATTTTTCCCCTCAAAGCAATTGTTACCAATATTCAAGAAGCTTATGCTGTATAATAACCATAAATTGACTACGTTGACAGGAATGTGATCCTTATGGAGGCTCAGAAACTGTGGTCATTCAAACATGCACGTTCACCATGGAATGGACTTTCCATCAGAATCTTTTTTTTTTTTTTATGGCTGAGGTTTTTGTGCAATGTTCTTATCCTTTAGCTTAGTCTTGTTTGTCCATGACCTGTATGTCACTCGATAAAATATCTCTCAGATTTAACATTTTCCATTAATGGGAAAACTCAGCAGGGACATTTGCCTCTGGCAGTATGTCCCTCTTCCTTATTGTTTTCTGACTTTTCTGAACACAACTAGGTTGTCTTTTTTATTTTATGTCATTATTAATATTATTAGAATTCTTTTTAAAAAACATTTTGTCTAACACACACAAAAAAAGGAAATAATAGCTGTGTTTTCTGTGATTGATTCAGCTCCTCTCTCCTTGTGGCAGTTAAACACCGCAATTACTTTCCAAATGGTCTTAAGACAACCTGTTCTGGCTGTTAACATGTTACACAAAAAGCTAAACTCACTTTTATCGTACAAGACAAACCAACAACATTAAAATACCATTAAAAAAAAATACAATTCAGCTAAAGTGCCTTTCTCTATCTCTTTCCAACAATCTAACTTATGTAAGACATAAATCGGTAGGATCAACTGAGTGAGAACTGTGACCTGAGGAACAGGGAAAGGTAACAGGGCAGTTAGTCTGAGGACAGTGAAAATTTAACAGGAAGTAATCATTGTGGGATTGTAGTCAGGACCAGGTTTAGGATAGTCTCCAGCTCCCTGTGTTGCAGGTACAGATAAGGATCACACCTGCTCCCCCACATGCTTTATGCCTCACACACATTGTAGTGCTACTGAAGGGTTAACACAAAGATATTCTAATTCTATGCCTGTTCTCAATATTCCCTATTTGTCAAGCCGGGTGATACAAAGAGAGCTCTTAAAGGTTACAGTTTTCATTGTTTCCCTGGTGACAGGGATGCTGCAGTGGAGGCGGTCCTATGAATATATGGACTGCACAGTATGTCACACTTTACATTGTTCCCTCTATCTGTAAAACAGCTTCTCCAATTGTGATGAAACTTGGTATTGACATTATTTCCCATAAGTTATTGAAAGTACTACATTGTGGAGATATCTCTCTGTCTGTACCTTTGTCCACGTGTATGCCACACTTACATTTTTATACGTCTCTTGAGAGCTCAAGAAGTTATTCCACGTAGTCATTTTAATATTCTTCACTGTGATAACACCTCATTTAGTCTTAATTACTACTTCTTCAATTTTCAATAAACTATTCATATTCATGTCTTATTGTATCCTATTATGTACCTATTGTACATTTAAGATATGGCAAGGATGTGTGTTACTGACATACTTAGTAAGCATTGTGAAAATGAACTCAGTTTATGATATTGTTGTTTTTGGTCTAGACCAACATGGGTCCCAGTTTTGCTGGCAATTCAGTCCCGTCCCATCCCGTCCCCCCATCACAGAATTTGAGTGCTCCATCAGCCTTCAGTGTTTCTCTGAATCACCCCGAAATTACATATCATACAAAGTGTAAGGGATACAATGGATAAAGAATGTAATGGTTTAAGTCAAAATCATGATTGTGCCCTATGTACATTGTTATCACAGATTACAAATCAGTGTGATCAGTTCACATCATGTTGCCTGTAAGCCCAACAGTTTACTTGTGTTGGACTGCAAAGTAAATCAGGCTGTAAAACACGTTCTTTCCTAACTTCAGTGATGCGGTCCCGGTGGCATTAAATGCTGTTATACAATTATACAACTCATTACTCAAGGCCTTAGGGGTATGCAAACATCTTCACGTTCAGTCTGAAGCTCTAAAAACTTTGATTCGATCTAATCTCCCACAGCTCAACACAGAATGTTAAAAAAGTACAACATGATTCCTCATACTGTCGTGACAAACAGTCTGAAACATGCTGCACAGCTTGGCAGTTTTACAGACAACATCCCAACTGTTTTTTTTCTTGATTTTTCTTGATTTTTTCCTATTTGATTTTATTGTTATGATTTTTGTATTATTATTATTAAATATACCATATTAAATACAATCAGTTCGATATACCAAGGTTACCCTTTTCACATAATTATAATGTCTTTGTGCTGATGATAAAGACTGTTAGCTTGCTGGAGACCCAATTTGCAAAGATTATAGCCATATCTTATATACATGAAAAGGATGCCCTACTGCTCCCATTAACTTGTACTCTTTAATTTAAGCCAAGGTTTTCATAGAGCAATTAGATTAGATTAGATTTATCAGAAGGATTGCAGCATTAAGGCCATTGCACACCTGATCTTTTTTTTAATTTAATGCATGGAATTATGATACAAATATTAATTTAACTACATGAGCCTGATTTTCAAGGATTGGTATCTCAGCTGGAAACAGTACAAGTTTCTGCTTGTTTACAAGGGTGCCATTTCCCATGGGCCATGTGTCTTCTATTTATACCGTATATGTCATATCAGCAGTATGTTTGTGTAACATCAAGTACTCTATGTCGGCTTATGATCCTGAATTCACCTTTTTCTTCAACCAGCAAAGTACTCTATCACAAACACTTTGTATTAAGAAACCAACAGAAACAATAGTGTACACAACTTGCCAGCCTTTTTAAACACCTACAGTTTCAGAGTGGAAAGTTTAATTTCCAGTGCACACAAAACAAATCCCCAGTTTCATAAGGTCTCATCCATTGCTGTTTGTTACCCATGACAGGAATAGGAAATACAGAATCAAAAGTAAGCTCCGAACCTGGTTTCAGGTACCAAAGTCTCATCTCCCTACTGCAGCAACTTACTCGTCTCTACTGAATTATATAAAAGTCAATAAAAAACAGATAATAGACTTTAACACAACCCCGTGACCTGGTCAGAATGGATTCTGCATCATGCAGAAAGTGTTACATATAGGATACCATAAAAACATGCCTGTGTCTTGAATATAAATTGGATCTTGATTAATAAGTTTGAATGTACTATTTTAAATGTGTTTTTCATCAGACTATTAAGGGGATAAACTACATGCATTTTATAACACGCGGAATCAACTGGATTACATCAATCACTGATTTGCAGTGTTAATCCCAGAGAAAACCACCGATAGGTGGCTGCTACAATCAAAGGTAATTCCCTAATGCTGTAAAATGCTCTTAAAAAGATCCAACTGCAGCTTTTCCTGGTGGGGCACATGTTGATCAAATCAACCCCTTTGTGTGCTTTTCTCATAGAAGTGCTAGTCTGGGAATACGAAAGAAAGCTTTTGCAGATTCCAAAACACATGACCCCTACATCCTCACAACATAAAGTAACTGTTCTGTGTGAGCAATCTATTCTGAAAACCTCTATTTAACTGGCATGTGAACCAGTTTCAAGCATCGTGTTGGGGTTTTAAATCAGATTCAGGTACATACTGTATTTTGAGAAACATTGATTCCTCCAAACCCGATTCAGTTAAGCATGTAAATCGTGGCCATTTGTATTCAGATCAAAAACGAATTTTCAATATTAACCAATTATCTTTCTTTTAACAGTGATTTTTCAACCTGATTTTATGATAAACGCCTGCTAAACATACCCGAAGTAAAAGTTTCCCAGTGTTCAAACGTCCTTGATAGCACACACAGCCCTGATTTATTTTAGCACCCTGGCAATTCATCATTGCAAATTCTGAGGCGTTTGGTTGAAGTCTTTATCAATCTGCTCACTTTTTAAATTGAAACAGTAGTTTCCATACATTTCATGCAGGTCTATCCTCTCTAAACAGTATAACAGTGTTCCTGTTAAAAGTGTGTTCTGGATGGATTCACTATTGACTATGTAGGCCTAATGTGACTCAAAGCAACAGTTGCTGCTGTGAATGTGTGGGCTGTGGATTAATGGAGGTTAATGGGTTGTTTCTGATGTTCTGCTGTTGGATAGGTGTCCGGCAACCTCAAACTTAGTTCAGAGAAAGAGTTCACATGCGTCTCTCATCGTGATTCACATTTTACAGTTGAGTAAGTTCTTGTCGCTGAGCCGTTCATCAGAATAACCTCACAGCAGAGTCGCATATCATGCCTTTCCAAGCCATCTGCTTATCTATATTGAATATTATTTATTGTATCATTTAGTGCTGCAGCCACATTTCAGCAGCCAAATGAAAACGCCAGACAGAGAAAAGGAATATAACTAGGAGATTTTTCATGGAACAAAAAAAAAAAAAGAATTAATTTGTTGCCTCTGTTTAATTGTCCTCCATGTGAAACTTTGTATCCCCCCCCATTTATATTTAAATACCAATTTTGTTTTCTTTTTATTTTACCTAGGTGTCTAATGTCCAAGCCAGGAGCGCCCGCCTAACTTGGGCCCCACCATCAGGGCTCCTGAATGGGGACAGACACAACAACGGCCTGCCTTACACCTGTAGCTATGAGGTCACATTGTCAGACAAGGGGAGGGATGGAAAGTACCACATTATTTACAGGTGAGTCGGAGACTTCACTTTAACGTCTTTGACCTCTGACTACACCTGAAACCCTATCAAGTCTGTAAAATGCATATGTATTTTCATCTGCAAGGCTGGCTTTTAGTAGCTTTCAACCTGATATTTACATTATCTTCAGACTTGGTAATATTCTTGTGTTTGGGTCTATTATGGTTACATTTCTCAGCTGAGAATTGATTAAAGCAAAGAGATTGCAAAGAATGATTTAGCAATTTGATTATTCATGTTTAAGAAAGAGGTTAATGTAGTGTGTAGGTGTGTACTATATGTTTGAATTGTACATCTTCTGTGTAAAATGTGAAAATCTCTGAAAAATGGGTGGTTTGGTTTTGGAATGATTACTGCAAGGGTACTAGCTTAATCCTCTCAGCTGTGTACAAAAGAATGTGTATGAAATCCTATATATATATATATATATATATATATATATATATATATATATATATATATATATATATAAAAAAATGAATGAACCAATAGTACAGCACTTCACCAGTCAAGGACATGACATAAATGATATAAAGTTTGTAGTATTAGAACAACTAAGATTAGACAATGCAACATATAGAAGAATAAAAGAAAGTAAATGGATAAATAGACTGAACACGATTTTGCCAGCGGGACTCAACAGAAAAGAATGAACTGATTAACTTCAATAAATATATAACATTTAAATAATTAAACAAAATTCATTCAAAAGTTGTGCATGCTGATGCACTAAGGAGGCCAAATCAAGACTGATCCTCAGAGACAGCATTGCATGATATAATAAAAATATAAGTTTATATAAAGTAATGTTAATTATATAGAACACCATTACATCATGTAAGAATAAATCATGGATTTGAATGTAAACAATAACAAGTAGTTGTCATGCCGTCAAAAACCTATAAATACCTCCAATGTTTTGATTCAAACACAGGCTCCCTTGAGAAAGATATGTACAACATATCGAAACGTTGGGCAATCGGACTGATTAATCAACTAAAATTAGAAAAAAATGTCATAAGACAACAGAGACATTTTAGTCAATTTGGTTACAAATCAATTTTCAAGAACTTTCTCAGAAAAAAATGGAGGTGTACACCAGAATATGTGGTATAAAAAAATCTCAAAAAAATGGATATTTTAACAGTAGAAGTTTTAACATCGCTGTTGACAGTGAGTTTAAAACCAACAAGAATGTATTCCTGTCAGTCATGAAAACTTTTAGAAAAGCAGGTAAAGACAAGGCTAGACATCAACCCCTGAATTATCGGCCTGGATTTGAAGTATTTGTGGGAAACAGGCACTGTCCCCTGACACCACGGTCGGATTGGTGCATAAAGTCTGGTTTGATCTTCAACTTAATCTGGCACGACTTGGACGCGAGGGTGTCCGACAACTCACAAAAACATCTGAAAGGATGAAAATGGACATGAATATAACGAAGACACAAACTCACCTCAAGATACAGCTTCAGCATCCATGGCAGCTGCTCCCCTTACTTCCTCAGTGTCATTTGAAACTGCCCATCATCAGCTTATGCTCAGTCCTCTAGTTTTTTAATACTGTGACACGGCTGGCTGAGTGGTGACGTCAGAACAAGGAAATGAATAACACAGACAGGACGGATGAAATGAAATGATGAAGGCACTTGCTTGCGCAGCTAAAATGCAGTAGAAAAAGCTTACATGCAGATATTATTAATAATGTTTTATTTGTTTTTTTCTAGTGGAGAAGAATTAGAATGCAATGTGAAAGATCTCAGGCCAGCAACAGACTATCATGTACAGTAAGTAAGCAGGGAAATGTAAAAAGCTCAAAAGCTTTAAAAGGGCTACATGTCATAAACAATGAAGAACCGCTTTAGTGAAGTAAACTTTGATTTGCATATACCAAATTTGATTAAACTGCAGGAGGATTTGCTACAAGCAGTGATACCTCTTAATCTACATATTCCACATTGGCTGACATTATGAAACCTGATTGGGTAATTAAGGCTTCATCTCTGGAACCTCTTGTCCAATTTTGAGGGCGTTAATGTATGGTAATTTCTAATTTACATGCTCTGCATATGCAGTGACCTACAGTACATTTTATGATACTGATAGCTCTAATATGATGTTTACGTGCTTGTCTCTTATGTATTAGTCATGGATTCTTATTATTAAGCAGGCAACACAGGCACCATTGAAGACCGATCTAAAATATTACAAATGGTTATGAAAAAAGCTTACGGTTTAAAGAGTACAGCAGCTTTGTTTAGATATTACAGTTAGATATTACAAGAAACATATTGTGTAAAAAATATAAGTAATTACCACATTGTTATATAATTTATAGGAAATAAAACCTGTAAGATTTTGGCTCTACAGACAAATAAAGCCCAAATAAAAATGTCTGAAATCTGGGACCAACAATACATAAATACATACATAAATGAAACTATTTTTTGTAAAGAACTGTTTTAAGGGAGCTCAGAAAACATAACAGTGATATCAAAACAGTATATTTCATGAGCAATTGGACACAAAGGGGTAGATGTACTAAGATGGGCCAGTCGCAGCGCAAACATACCGCAAATGGTAATGAAGAGAGCTGCTATATACTAATTTAAATATTATTTGCATCATCTTAGCGAGAGTTGTGCAACATTTTTTCAAATAAAATAACAGCAGCTGAGTTGTGGTTTGCTGCAGCAGAGAGTGCCTGAAGGATAACTTAATCTAGTAGTCGCCAATTAGTTTTTTGTTATTTTCTCCCCAATTTAGTAGTGTACAATTATTTTGTTTGGCTAAACTCACCGCTACCACGCCTCTGGGTGACTCAGGAGGGGCAAAGACGAACACACGCTGTCCACCGAACCGTGTGCCGTCAGCCGACCGCTTTTTTACACACTGCAGACTCACCATGCAGCTACCCAGAGCTACAGCGTCGGAAGACAACGCAGCCCTGGGCAGCTTACAGGCAAGCGTTTAATACATTTCATGCTACACTTCCTTCTGGTTTGCATGTGGTTTGCAACAATTGTGACAGACGCAACACTTTAGTACATCTACCACTAAGTACCTTATTTTCAAAGCATTTACTCCAGTCTCCAATTTTTTAAAGATGAAAAATCAACTGTAATATACAAAACTGAGAGACAACTTGAAAATGCTTAAGATACCTCTTGATGATTTATACTAGTTTTGTAAAGTCAATAGGTATTTTTCACTGGAGTACATGTTTTGAAACTATGCCTCAAAAACATCTAGTGAAATAATAGTTTATTATTATTATTATTTGTATCTTATTATCTCTGTGAGGACTATCCACAACAGGCTAAGTTAAATACCAAACATGTTTCATGTTTTCTATGGGTAGCTACTGCCAATATCATTGAAAGTGGTCTTACTTCAACCCTTAATTATGGATTCAGACAATAGCCTCTTCCTATAAAATGAATTGTCTGATGAATGTAATCAATGCAGGCTCTGAGTTACATAATAGGTCCCTGCGTGTTGCTTTAATACAAATATACATTTAAAATAATAATCTTCAACGGAAGTTTCTGTTTTGTCATGTCTATTTGCTTTCCCATCGTAAGGCTGGCAGTCCTTACTCACTGCAGATCATGCAAAGAGATAAAACCTTGAAGAGGATGCTTTGTTTTCCTGGCTAGACGTGCTGTCTTTAGTAGCTAGAGATACGCATCAAGCCATACCTGACCAGCATACTGATTTGTACAACCTTCTAAAGGTCACAGTGGTGATTTACGTTGTCAATGTTTAACATGAGTCTTCAGATTTTATTCTTCAATATATCACATTAGACTCTGTTCAAGTGCAGCTGTTCAGAATTGTTATGTATGGTGGCGAATTAGGGTAGAATAACCCCTATACCCTATATATTAATACATCCTGTATTTGATCATATCTGGTGCTGTATTTGAGCTTGTACAGTTGTGTAATACATTGCTGTTTGTGCACTTTATTGTAAAACTGCTTTTTTTAAAAAATCTATTTATTAATGCTCTAAAGTTTCATTTATATGTAATGACTTATGTAATTATGTGTGTGTACGTCTTTCCACACACATAATATCAGTATTGTAGCAACAGAAGCCACAAACCATAGTAAGAAAATGTGAAAAAGAAATGTTAAATGTCATTTGAAGCTACTGCTTTTAAGAACACAATATTATAAAAGAGTTATCCAAGACTAACCCAGTGGCCAGGGTCGCTTCATCTCGGAGAAGACAAATGTGTTTTTTCCAAAATAAATTGCCATTATTTTAAGTTGCAGCCATTATCCAGGTACCATGTGTCAAACATTCTGTATGCAAATATTCTGTCTCATCAAAAAAATTCAAATAACAAAGCATGAAAGTCTCTTGGACCTAATGCAATTGTCTGTCTTGTGTATGTTTAAGCAACAATCCAGTAGCATTTCTGGGTAATTAACCTTGTTTTAATGTGTTCATCTGTATCATTTTTAAAAAGGTTGTGGACAATTAGATACATGTTGTATCTGTAAAAATGTGTCACAGAGCCATCCATTACATTAGGCAATTCTGTCTCTACTGTACAGGAAATGCCCATGTCATTCCTCTATGTGAAAGGAAATTGCCTATTTAAGATAGCTAATGACATCTGCTATAGATGTCCACAGACCTTAAAGAACCTAAAGCTAATATATCAATCTCTGATATATTAAAGCTGTATTTGATTTTTGAAATAATTGTATGAGGTAGTGCTTTAAATATTAGCTTTTAGTTCCAGTTCCTGGTTGCTTAGAATCATGGTTTAATGAGCGCTGTCCAGTGGTTGACTGAGTTGAGTAATGTGAAGATGAGTCTGTCTGCTCAGCAGCCAACTTGCCTTAGTGTTTTTTGTATGTGGGGAGTCCAATTTTCACCACTGCAAACAAAGCATATTTACAATAAAAGGTACTGTAGAAATAAATAGTAATGGGAATACGAAATCAGGAAACGATCCCTTAACTTGAAAAATACACATGGCATCCCTACAGTACTGTATGCACAATGAGAATTGAAAAAGTTTCTTGTCATATTGCTACATATACCACCATTGAGTGTTTTATACTTGTGGGTAAAATAGTAGAGCAGCTAAAGAGTGCTAGTTAATGTGTGGCGATTTGCTCTCTTTGCAGAGTGTGTGCAATGTACAACTCCCTAAAGGGGTCGTATTCAGAGCCAGTAAGCTTTGCCACACACAGTTGCAGCCCTGAGGGACCCTTTCCTCCAAAACTGTCGTACAGGAACAAGAGTTCCCTTACACTGCAGTGGAAGGTAAGTCGGAATGAAGGAGTCTCTGACTCTTACCACTTGTATTGATGTGTTAAAACATGTACACTGGTGCAGAAGGTGAATATTGTGGATGTAATATAAGTAAGTTCATTTTTTTTGGCAGGGATTCATATTGCTTATAAAATAAGCTTTTTTGATGTTTTCAATAAAGTTTGACAAGTTCACAATATATTTCTGGAAATGTGTTACATAAACAGTCTTGAATAGTAGGCTTAGTTTATTAATTAGTTTATCTGACTTTAAACACCCCCCCCCCACACACACACACACAAATGTGTATAGTATCTACAGTATGTGTTTTGACTGGCAGGTACTTTGTACCCCTAGTTCCTCTGCAGTACCATTTAAATGAATCACAGAGAGGCTATATTATAAAACCATTCCAGGAGTACACATTTTTGTTTGTCAAATTAAAATACGGGATAGCAGCGGTCGATGTGTTTCATAAAATCTCAAAAAGGTTAAACATATGCCCCATATAAAATAATAAAATCAAAAAGGCATCTAGGACGTTTTATACCCAGTAACTTGCACCTTTACAAAAACAAATGACTTGGTATCCAAAAGGGCAATGCACAGCTGTAAAATTAAATTCTATCTACCACCCTGTGATTTACTTTCCTAGCGCATTGGAAATCGAATGAGACCTTGGGGAGCATCATCACTCATGATTGCCAAACTGCACTTGAAAAGAACAAATGGAAATTGGAAAGATTTTTTTTTTTTTTATGAGAAAAGGTTACTGAACTGTATTGAGCCTGAAATATAATGGTTACATTTTTTAACATTGCAATGGAATTTATCATGTTACTGTTACTGTTGTCCGAGAGTTTTAGAAGAACACAAATCACCCCTTTGCTTCCACTGGAAAATTAGTATTTATGTAACTGTTTTAAATGGCTTTTAAATGAATCAATCGGCATTTAAACTGCAGGATAATGTGTTCATTGGTAATTTGTTTTACAACAGGAGAATTATAAAAAATGTGCATTATATGAGAAAAACTAATGAACATAAAATTACTTTATTTGCTGTTTTACATTTTTTATCTTATAACTTTCAGGCCCCAAATGACAATGGTTCAAAAATCACCAATTATCTATTAGAATGGGATGAGGTGAGTTATATATTTATTTTTTTATTGTAATCTACAGCAAGAATAACGATTACAAAAACAGGGTCAGTATTGAACCAAGTACAGGTTTTATTTGTATCTTTCTGTACAGATTTTGCCATAGGAGCTTTTTACAGACATCTTCCATAGATTGTTTTATAATCCTAAACTGATATGGGTTAGCCTTGGCACGGATTTGGAGAAACACAATTTAATTATGATGTGTGTTCATCAATAACTTGATCTCAAATTGTAAGATAAAATGAATAAGAATCTCAAGTAGATAAACATTCACTGTGTGTACTGAAGTTATTTAGAAATCCTCCCTGCTTCACAGACTACTTTCTTATTTACATCAGACATCCCCTGGGTATAGAGTGAGCTTCTGCTTTTCTTGTACTGTTTTCTTCAATTTAATCTCCACTGTTTCAGGAAACTGTTGTGTTTATTATATACTGTAAATGGGTTGCATTTTACATACATGGTGCAAGGAGGAATAGAAAACAAATGCCCCTCTTGACTTACTGTGAATAACACCCAACTGCACAAAAAGTGCTTTTTCTAGGGTACCGTAGTGTGAAAAACATTTGTATAAATGTACTGTAGTCACAACAATTGAAATGGATCAGCAACCTTACCATACATGGTGTGGGTGAGTGCTGGGTAACCACTGCATCTATAAATATATAGAGAGCTTTGTATTATTTTACATGTGTTTGTCCAGCTGTTATTTTTCAGCTTGCATGTCTGAAGTTTCAAAAGCAGATGTGAATTAGTTTGAAATTCTGTGTTACCACCACTCTGTCAAAATCACTACTATAAAGAGAAGGAGGAAGATAAATAAAATGTCCCAATTGACAGGGTAGACCTGCTGCACAAAAACTGTTCTCTTTCATTCCTCACTTTGTAATGACTCCACAAAACACAACTTGCAACTTTGTATACACAGTAGTTTAGTTAATGCCACCAGTTCTTTCCTGGAAGTTAATCTGTGCATGTATCAGTTATTAAGATGCAACTACGAAATGTCAACCCACAAAATAAGACACAGTGTTTATGTATTGTAAGCATGTAATGATATAAATGAGCATGTAAAGACCAAGCAAATGTGTCTAATACAGTCCAACATAACAAAAACAGATGTTTAGAATTTTCAGCCTTAACAAACCAAAGTGGTGTGCCTAATTTCTTTTCATTAGAAAATGGTTTCCAGTAAACACTGCTCTTGGAGGTATTGCGGTTTCCTTAGTAACCCTCATTATCCCTTAAATGACATGAGTGTTTGAATATGCTTCCTATATCTGGCTTTGCTCATGTGTCATTTTGACATATCAACATGTTACTCTTAAAGGGCAACTCAGTAGAACACTTAACTAACATATTCTTCTTCTTGTTCACTTTGTATCATTTTCTGTTTCACTCATCACATCCTGGTGACTTTTTTTTAAAGCAGTTTAAAGCACCCCTAGCCCCCAACAGAGCTTCCATGTCTAAACTCACAATATGTTCACTACAGTTATACCATTGGCCTGTCCCCATGCAGCTTTCAATTTGTCCTACATTACGTGAAAAGAAATCTGTCAGGAATAAAATAAACACAGTGCCCCATCATCTTACACACTACTATACAATAGTATTTATTTCACACGTAATACCCAATGCTGTTAGTAGCCTCCTTTATGTAATAAATCATGCAGCAGTTATTACAAAATGTGTCTGAGTCTTATTATATATTGTGATAAGTTTAACAAAATATGACAGGGTGAGATTAAATAGAAAAACGTGATACATTTGGAAGAACAAAATGCAATATTATTACGAAACGTGATCAAAAACATTTTGTCAAAACATTTCTCAACTGCCCTTATAAAAAGCCACTCTAAAGACTACATAAAAGCACACATGCTATTACACAGTACCTTCCTCACTCCATTGTACTCCGTATTTATCAGCCTTTCCAGAGGGAGCCATAATGACGTCCCGTTTTTATGCTTTATTGTTTAGTACTAGAAATGAAGACTCTTGTGAGAGGCCTTTGAAAGCACAGGGTAGAAAACAGTAATTGCCTTTTCTTTCAGTGTGACTGCTTATGAGCAAAGAGAGAATCTGAAATGAGTCAGGTCACTGGGGAGAATATTCAGTTTGCACAGTGAAGGCATAAAATAAAATAGCAAAAGTATATCTTCCAATAGAACATTTTATAATCTTCTTCCACAAAAGCACAAGTTCACTTGCCCATCCTGAGAGAGATCTTATGTGACAGCAAAGAGACCACATTTTACCTGCTTTACAAAGGAAAATAATGTTATCTGTACAGGCTTCACTGTAAACTAGCAGTTATCATCCCCAACAGATGATGCCTATTCCTGGGGTCAGGGATTCTATTTAAATTATGGCGTCGCTATCCATATAGCTTTTTAAAAGTACCAAATAGCAAAAAATAACAAAAAGAGAAAAATATGGTGCTTGCCATTTTATGCTGTGTTGATACTTAAAAAAAAAAAAAAAAAGTCATCCGGTTGGCTTGGCAAGGACCTTCTTTAGCACAAGACTTTGAGAGAATGAGAATCTGGTGGTATATGGAGGCACTGATCCTGTTAGAATGAATAACTATGTCAAGGGAATGCACCGCAAGACAACCTTCAGCTCCTAAGAATCACATTACACAATAAGAATCAACTGTCGTCTTGAATCCCCACCAAAAATCTATTTGATTTGCAAACAAATCCTCCAGGAACATCCATACTTCCAGGGGCATTTACACATAAACCTTATCCTAACCTTAAAATACTTTTACCCCAAACATTTAACTTATATCTAACCAAAATTGCTTCTCAGTCCCCCAGGAGGATGATTGAATTGTTATTCACTATACAACAGATTCCAGTAGTGTGCGTGTTCCCGCAGCATTTAGTAACAAATGAATCAACAACCTCCAACAACTTCCCCAAAATTTTTTAGACGCAATAGCATGTTCAGTGTTATACTTTTAAGTAATTTTGCAGCATACAGTGCAGAAAATGTGTCACTGTAGAACAGGTTTTATGTGATAGTTCCAAAATTAGTATTTGTCCAGCAAGATGTACTAGATATGAGCCCCATAAGTGAAATACTAGGTAAAAAGTGGTTAGTGTAACAGATGCACATGAGTACTTGTAATGGTATTCTAGGAGCCTACAAATGAATCATTATCCAGAGGAGAGAAAAGTTTTGCAGCCTTACATTGTGTTATCAGCAATCCTGTACCAAAGACATTAATTTAAACTGAACATCCATCATGCCCTAATGTCCTGGTACTGCTTTCCTGCTCAGCAAGACATCCATGGATTTAAGTCTGAAATTTCCCTAGACAATTTAACTTGTGGCTGGCAGGCATCTCATTGCATCTCTTTCTTTGGGGACAAAAAGTGTTCTTTCATCAGTTCTACCATCCTACAAGGTTGATAACTTTTCAAGAACTGCAAGCCTTTTTAGCAGCACGTTCTCTTGTTCTAGTTATGAGAAAACTTTACATACCATAAAAGCTTTTTGTGTTGTATCCACTTCATAAAGCATGTGCATTTTCAGCACACACAACGGAGTAAACTGGAACAGTATGAACCTATTAGCTTTCAAAATGAGCTAAATATCTGTTAAATGTTAAAGTGCAGCTTCATGTGTCATCTGCTTGTATTTGGAATTGCTGGCAACATATAATTGAACATGTATTTCCTGCCAATTTTAATGCTTTATATTGCCTAGGTGTCCTTCTGTTCCTACTGTGGCCTCAAACTGATATTCTCATTTTTCTCACATTAGCTTGACAAAAAGGCAGTCATTGCATTTATTTTGTTATTTTGGTAACATTTAAATCAGCCAACAGCATTTTGCTAGAAATAATATATTGGTTCTAGTGGCAAGCCGGTTCTAACGAGTAAGTAGAAGTAGGTTTGCAACTTGAGCAGATTACAGAATAGCTGTGTCAGGTTCCTGATAGGGTACTGAACTGTGTTTTGTTTTGCCTTTCTTTTAAGGGAAAAAGGAACAGTGGCTTTAGAGATTGTTATTTTGGGAGCCAAAGGCACTGTAAGCTAACCAAACTCTGCCCGGCGATTGGATACACTTTCCGACTAGCAGCACGGAACGACATCGGCACCAGGTAATGATTGTGTGTTTTATGTATTAGTGTATTCATCAAGGGAGTTCTCAAAGAGCCATATAAAGGTTGTGTAACCAGGCTACCCAAAAGTTCACAGCCTTCACTTAAAAAAAAAAGATGGGGTACCCTATGCTTTTAAAAATATCTATCTATCTATCTATCTATCTATCTATCTATCTATCTATCTATCTATCTATCTATATATATATATATATATATATATATATATATATATATATATATATATATATATATATATATATATATATATATATACATATTCAGCCAGGAATGAAAAGCTAAATAGTTTTAAAAAGCTTCTAAGATGTGTGGGGTGAGTGAACATGTAGCATTAATGACTGCAGATCATTATTCTGTGTGGATCCTCAGTCCATTCTAATATGGTTAGCCCTGTGACCTCTTCTGCTACACTGTTAACGAGCAGCAAGGTTGGGAGAATCTCAATTCATGGTATTGATAATGACTCTGTCTCACAAGATTCTTCAATAGTGCTGCATTACTCACTTTGTTTACATCTGCTGCTTAAATACATGACCCCCCACCTGCCCACCACTTTCCAGACAACATTAACAATGTATAAATGGCATCTTTAGACCTACTGAGGTAATTATGTTTTTTTTTAAGTAATTAAATGTGTTGCATCAATCCGCAGGACATTCATTTTGATTAAAACAGGAGCAAGATTTTACTGTGCAACAAAGAGCAACCACAGACACATAACTAAGATATGTAGACATCGGTGAACAAGTGTGTTCTTAAATAAAGGAATTCACTCTCACCCCTACAAAGTTTACTGGCAACCTCAACACAATATTGCTAATTTTCAAGGAATTCTATGTTGATTTTGGCTTTTCTTTTCAATGCCATTAGGGGCACTTCTTACAGTAGTCGTACTATGTATACCTGTGGACTGGTTAACGCCTCACATGCCAGTAGAAAATTGGAGCTACCTTTCTCTGACTGTAGAACCTTACATTTTCAGTGATCAAGATTTGGTATAGTTTGGGGTTTGCTATTTCAAAAAACACCTTATGTCATTAGGAATTGTGTTACAAAAAATGTGTTAAATGTTTTATTGTATATTAAAATGAACCCCTTAATATACTAAACATTAGCCTACTAAACCAACTAAGCTGTCACTATATGGTCATATTTAAAATAATAAAAGGCTTAAGAGCTTTTATTCCTATCAAAACAGTTTCTTATTTAAAGTTGCAACACCTAACGATTAATTCATTAGTATTAAAAGTGTCTAGAAATTGGACGTACATAAATGACACACTCCTTCTTTCCTTTGAGTCACATGTATTTAAATATTCTCTATTGATATTGAGTCATGTATTAATTTAATTTGAATGTTTTGGTATACATTTCTCCCTAATTACCTTTTTTTTTAGTTCTACATGTTCCCACTTTGCAAAGCTGTAATCATGCTCGTCGCTGCTTTTTTCCCTTTCAGTGTGTGTTGGGGTTGTTGTCATATTGTTCACCCGTGCATGTTCTGTTTACCACATTGTACAGATAAGTCACAGCTTAGTCAGAGCAGCATGAAAAACAGTTAATCAGAAACCTAACAAAACACTAAACAAAGTGCACCTCTGATAATGCATTTCCTACCTACTTTTTAATGGTAGCTTGTATATGTGGAGGCTGTCTGCCTGACAATTACATTTCTGCACAGTAGAGTTAGATAAAATCTAATTCAATTGCAATGAAACATGGTATGGGCATTCTTTAGCACAAGTTGTTGGTATATGCAGGCACCTCTCTATGTGAAACTTCAATTATACGTGCATACAGGTGCAGTCATTTGAATCTATTTTCTGTTACGGATGGTTCTAATTTGCTAATTACTGACGTGGCAGGGGATATCACTGACATGCTTGCTTATTATATGCTATTCTCAGCAGTTACAGCCAGGAAATCATGTTTTACACATGTGGAAACATCCCTCAGTCGCCCCTGGCTCCCAGGCTGGTGCGGGCTGGCATTACTTGGATCACCTTACAGTGGAATCGGCCAGATGGCTGTACACCTGAGGAGGTGATCACATATACTCTGGAAATACAGGAGGAGAACAACGTAGGTGGTGTTTTTAATACTCTCTCAGAATACCTTGAATCATTAATCATTGATAGTTATTGTTTTAGTTCCAGGGATGGTGCTTGTTTGTCATTTCTCCCATGCACATTAATATCAAGGAAGGCTGGGAAGTTCAAAGCATGGAACGATTTAAAGTAACCATCCCCACCCACATGGTGTTTGGATGTTGAGCAGTTGTGACTGATGAATGAAGCTTTACATTAAAATGGCAATGCAATGGCAAGCAAAGAGAAATGTTATTGATAACATGTTAGCGACTGGCACTTTATCACACAATTGACCGATTGACTTGTTTCTGTAGGGGAATGGGTTTCATCCAAAGTACACTGGTGAAGACTTGACATGTACTGTGAAAAACCTCAAGAGGAGTACACAGTACAAATTCAAGGTGAGTCGTGTCCTTTGAACCGTGGTTATAAGTTGGTACACAATGACGTCAGTATACCTGCAGACACCTTTAGCAGTTCTTAAAAGCTTGATAAGGTTGAGTTTTGTCAGTAGTTTGATGGGTGACATCAAATGAAAGCCTAATATTGCAGGAAGCTTTGTTCTTCGTTTAATCATGTTCATTGCCCCCATCATTGTGTTGGGGTGTCACTTTTCTACTGATGAGATATTTACATGGAAGTCGAGGCTATTCAAAGAAGAGCAGGGATGTTACTTCCAGTGCCCTGGCTGAATCCTAATAAGAATTAACCATCTTGACTTGTAATATTCTCTTATTTTATGTTCACCAACAAATTATACATCTGATTTACCTTTCAAAAGAAACAAGGTGAACCAGGATGTGGTCAAAGATTTTCTGTGACATAGCAACTCCTCCTCCTCCCATTAAACACAAAATTTAGTGGAAAATTCTTGTTTAACGAACTCAAATAACATTTGAAGGACCACGTATAAGCAGTGCACACACACACACACACACATCAATCTAAAGGACATTTATTTATGTATTCATTATAAAAATCAGTGTATCGGATTAAACCCAAATGCAATCTTAAGTCTAAGAGTCTGAGAGTCTATGATAAATTTGAGGAGATCCAAGTGGTGTGTCCCACAGTTTTTAATATTTCCATGGAATGGCACTTGTCATAATATTACATTTCAAACATGTGTAACCACCATTCAGATAATCTGGTTAAATTAATAACAATTCTACAATACAATAAGCAGCTTACAGGGGCTATGTTATTAAAGTCAGGGATGTTTGCAAATGTTTTAAGTCCTGATGAAAAAGATAAATGGTAGGCACATGTTTTCAGATCAGGATAAAAGTTAATTTTGGTATTGTTTTGTTATTTTTAAAGCTCAATTTACTGCACACATAAGGCACATACACTTCCTTGCCACGTTATTAAGATCCATCTGGTGGTGCAAATGTTTGTCCTGATCACAACTTTGACACGATATGGCACAGACTCCACTAGATGCTGGACGGTGTCTCTAGGGACGTCAATCCATTCAGGTCAGAGGATTGTGATGCCAATTGCTTTGTTCAAGTTCATCTCAAACATGCTCAACTAGATTGAGATGCCCAAGGATTGTGGTGGCCATGGAAGATGCCTGAAATCTCTGCCATGCTCTTAAAACCATTAATGCATGATGGATGGGTACATTATTGATGGGGTATCTGATGGGGTAGACACATCATAATAAAGTGTCCAGGCAGTGTAGTTGCCTAGGTGAATGGAACTGTCTAGGGGTTTTGAGTTATGGATGAAACCTAGCAAGATGTATTGAGCCAAGGCACTGGGTTTAACGTTTTAATTATGCTTTGTTAGAATAAGATCTAAGTACCTGAACAGCTATTCAAACCATTCAAGTATTTCAAGGCCAATAATTATAAATCACTTTTCTGTATAACTACAAATTGCTTCATGATTTTCACACGTGCTGTACTGTTGTAATGTAGTGTTTTGAGAAGAAACTATGTTACCCTTAAATGAGACTTTGAACATATGTGGCACTAATTCTGAACAACATAAGGTTACCTTAGGTAAGGCAAGATTAGTGCTAACCATGGTCTATGAAAACAAATGCTGTGCATAGCATTTTAATTAGGATACCAAATACCACTTCTCTGCTTATTGATATTTGATTTGTAAACAAATTATTTTGTATTGATCTTTGCATTGGTGGACAGTGAATGTTAATATGTTTTATCATTGATTTCCATTTAATCTGTTCAGTTAAGACAGCTTGTCTATTGTACTTGAAGAATTTCATATGTAGAAAGTATTCAATGCTTTTATTGTAGTACACTCCTTAATATCAATGTATCAAATAGGCTAACTGAGTCCTTCTATAAAGACAGCGGAATTGCTTAACCTTGTCATGCATGGCAACCCCATAAGGGGACAGAAAAAAACTCTCTTCTAGTCTTTATATGAGGACATGTGGAAGACGCAACGCAGGATAGCCTCATATGAGGATGCCATTTCCCCTCTACCCCCCCCATGGAAAAAATATATATTGTCAATTCAAAATATATTTATTATGTGTCCAAATTTTTTTAAAGCTATTTTCAATGTTTCACACATGAAAGGGTTAATTTAATTTCACAGCTGGCAATGAACCACCATACACTGATAAAATGAGTGCTGCCTATTCTAATTATGATGAGATATATGTAATTGTTATCATACAAATTACCAAATTAATCACAAAACTGAACAACATACTGCTTTTGTTAGACAAGCATTTAAGAGTTATGTGAATCTGTTTAAAGCAATAACCAAATGCATTCATAACAAAAAAGACAAACTCATCACGATTTGGACCCGACAAGGACAACATGTTTATCTGTGTTCAGACACTAGTGCTAGGAAGTAATCATATTGGCACTTTTCAATACACAGATTGAAAAATGTGGGGATGAAACTACCAAATATCCTGGCTGTTTCCATGGTCTACTTGTATGATAAGTACTAAAACAAATGTGATGTTTTTATTGTTTGAATTCCTCACAGTCCCCCCCCACACACACACTGTAATCTACATTGTTTCAAAACAGTGATAAACATGAACCACAAGATTTTGTTTTTCATGTTATAAACAAAAAAAAACATGTATTCCTTAGAAATTGAAAGAAGAGAATCAGGAAATGTTTCTAAAAACAGTTTTGTTATTGGTTCATCTGTATCCCCCACATATATTCTTCTCATTGTTTTGTAATGTTTGTGTGCACCTGCAGTGCGATGCAAGACCTGAGCCGCACTGTTTTCTTTTCTGCCTTTGTTATTTTTCTTCTGAGGTTAGTTCATTTTGGCAATGATACAGTATTGATTCAAAGCAAAAGTGCAGCCAGTGAATATTGATGGAAACACAGGCTCCGTTTTACTGAAGGAACTGAAGGCACATCTGTGCACAGAATGCACTGTGTATTTGACAAATCTGTTTGTGTTTCTGAATATTAACTGTTTACCTTTTTGAAAACTTGATACCTAATTTATCTTAGTATTGCTATTTGGATATGCACACAGATGTACTGGATAATATAAAACAAACAGATTGGTAGTATTCAGAATAAACATGTATTTAATAAGCTTAACAAGCAGTTTTGAAAATGTGATAGTGTATGTGTAGTAATTTCTAACTGCATGTACACAGAGATATAAAATTGTATACAGCAGAATATTTGTAATGGTTATTACCTGAGCAGCATTCTCATGACATTTAGCTATGCTCAGCTAAACTTGTGCACCTGTCTGTCATGAGTAGTTCTAATACTGCAGGTCAGAGAGACCTGTACATTATATATGTGTGTATATATATATATATATATATATATATATATATATATATATATATATATATATATATATATATATATATATATATATTGCAATGACTGAGTGGCAAACATTTGTCAAAGTCTACATAAAGAATCACAGTAAAGATCAAAATATAGTTAATGACGACAAATTACATGTTTGTCCCCTTATATATTTTTTGATATGTGGCAAAGTGCTTTCATAAGGACGAACAGGGGTACTCTTCAGTTCTAATTGCTTGCCATAGACTTATGTAATGTAGGTTGTGTCAGCCAAAGTGTCTTTATATTAGTTAGTGCCATCACTGTCTAGTGGACAGATAGATTTGTGTAAAGTTTTAACTTCTCACCCTTCATTTGCCTTTATTTCCAAATTATGTCGTCTATCCATTTATACATTCCCCTTAAAACAATTAAATGTTGGATATTTTTATGACAGTATTTTGAGTTTGACAGCTAATAATTGGTTCTTTCCTTATCCCCGTAAAATCTGCACGAATGATGTTGGCTCTTTCTCTCTCAATAAGTGAGAACTTCAGAGCGTTGACTCAAATGTTTTGAAAGAGTTAAAATAAAGCATATGAAGGATAATGGATAAATACATAATTAGGTTGAGACACTAAATGAGAAAGACTGGGAAAGGTAAGGAGTCTTTCAACACAAAACCATCAATTGCCATATAATTGCCATTTTAATAAAAAAAATCCCTTTTTGTTTTAAAGGAGTGTAACAGCTTTGCACATCTAGGGGAAGCCTGAAGAGGTCCACTGACGCACAGTGGATTTGACATCCCAGTAAATAAGGCTGTGAATAAAGTCACAGGACAGACGCAGTGTTTACAAATCAGGGAAGTGTTTAAAATGAAAAGCTAATGTCCCTTTGCTTGCCAACCTAGCAACCCATTCCTGCGACACATTGTACAACACCTATATTGGCAGCAGAAAGCACTGTTCATTTGCTCATATCCTGTGACTTAATTTACACCCTGGATATCAAACTTGCTGTGTTTGTCATATACTTTTCAGCTCATTGCCTCCAATGTGGAAGGGAAAAGCAACCCCAGTGAGGTCCTTGTTTGCACCACAAGTCCAGACAGGCCCGGACCTCCTTCCAGGCCTTGTACCAAAGGAGCCATTACACCTCACAGCTTATGTGTGAAATGGGGTATGTTGGCAACTCAAGATCTGCATTTCAAAGAAACTTAACCAACAACGTTGTGGCTGTTGTCTTTGCCAATACTCATCAGGGTTGGAGTCAATTCCTGTTTTCCAGTTCCAATTCCCTTTTAATCAATTCCAGCACATCATTGATCAAAATCACAATTAGTAGTAGTCTGTTTAAATGAGCTTCTCACAATGGCAACAGACTACTTTAATTGAAGTCACTGTTGTTCAATTAAATAGACTTCAAATGACAGCAGTTGAACAATCTCAACAATTATTACATCTCTAAAATGTCAATTCCAATTCCTTTTTAAGGAAAAATGAATTGTAAATAGAATTGGAATTGAAAAACAGGAATTGACCCCAACCCTGATACTCATTATTCATAGCAATGTTCTTAGTCAACTGTATGAAGATTCCTTAGCATCACAAATACCTAGGGCCTCATTCACTAAATGGCAGTAAATTACCTGAATTACCGTGTGGCAAGGAGAAGCCACACCAAGCGCAAAAATGAAGCTCTATTCACCTAAGCTAATTATACGCACAAATAAAGCAAGCTAAATGATTCATTTTGCAAGTGTCACAACTCGCAGAATTATGCACAAGGTTTACACACACTATTGTAGTGTGTGTGTGTAAGTAAGGTTCTGAATTTGTCACAATGACAGTAACAAAGGAGGACAGAGTGAGCAATCTAAAGTTTACAGACCAGGAGCTAAATGTATTAGAAGAAGTGGTGGTGGGGAATTATGAAAGGCTTTTTGGTGCTGATGAAACATTAAGGACAAAATAAATGTACTCCACCATAGGAGGAGGGCGGGGGTCTTATCCCAAATCACAGCGTCCTGCGAGACAGTCAAAGCAGAGAAAGTAATTGTTAATGGAATATTTATGTTTAACTCTGCAAATCAAATAAATATTTGTTTGTTCAACTTGATCTCCCTCCGATTTATTTTGTAATATTAATCAAAGGCAGCAAAGTACTCACTATTTACATTTCAAAAGGTGTTTGGCGAAACGTCACTTTAACATTAGATGCTGTTTGATTGCTTGTATTTATGACTGCACCTCAACTCACACTCTGTGAACATTCATTTATTGGACATTTACAGTTTCTTTTGTATATTTTAAAGCTATTTTAAGCATAGCCTACTTAAATATCACACGTACATAGTGACTATATAAATATATTAACAAAGCCGAAAGTGTTGCATATACACCTGCCTCGTAATCTTCATATATCCCCTACTGTCTGAGGATGAGGAGTGCATTGTAACATTGGAACTCGAGTCGCTATTGAAACAATTTTTAAATTGTAACTATGTTGGCTGCAAAAAAAGCAAGCAGACAAAATAGATTTTTTAAAAACAACCTTGAATGACATATTCAACAACATTTTCGATTTTTGTAAACCTTTAAAACTTATGTTGACACATTAATTACAATGACCGTATAATTCCTATAGCCTATATTGCTGCCTTTAATCCCAAAATATTAAACACGGGAGAAACTTTAAATGCAAACCTGAAATGACGAGACCGAAGTGTTTTTGTTTATACACACTGTACATGTCTAATAGTATTTTGATTAAGTTTTAAAACCACAGATACCGTCAAATTATTAGTAAATGTTATAACATCATATATGCCACTGGAGCCTATCAACCTAAAAAAATTATATTGCAGTGACCCATGCCCTTGAAGATGAATCAGAAGAAGGCGACGTTGCAGGGTACAATTTTAAACCAATTTATGAAATGAACACGGTCCCTGTTTGACCCAAGACCACGCCACAAAAACAATACTCACTGATTTTTGCAAGAACTTAATTTTCCATCTATTGTACTTGTTATATAAACAGAATTCTCAGTGAACGTTTGTTGTGGAACAACTACAGGACTCTATGAACGTTCATTCCGTATCCTCTGTTTATGTCTGGTCAGTACACTTTGTGGTGTGGGTTGAGAAATAGTTCTACTGTTTAGTATATTAGCAAGGTTTGCTTCTAATATAAAACAAAACCTCTTTGTGCTCTTATTTACCTTCAGATCCCCCACAAGACAATGGAGGTTCAGAAATCTTGAAATACCTATTGGAAATATCAGAAGGAAACTCGGATGGTAAGCACATGACATCATGTATATGAATTTGCTGGACTTGCTGTCATTCAGCTAGTGTCTGCACCTGCACTGTTTCACTGTTTTATGGCAACACACCATCGAGAGGTGCAGTACATACATATTGCTCTCAATTATCCAAAAACACAGCTCTGCATTGTGTAAACCAACTGCATGACATCCTGTACAGTGCAAGTAATTCCACAGGAACACCGATTATCCAAAATGCCCACTTATGAGAACAGTACATATGTTGCCAGAGGAGTTTGGGCAATTAACGACCAACTATAGGATAGATTTAATCCATTGTGCCTTTTTTATTCTCCTCGTCTGCCCCACTTTTCGTTTTGTTATCTTGCAGAGGGCTGCAAAATGAAAATGCTTTGATGTATTTACCTTTACAGCAAACCAATGGGAGATAGCATACAGTGGATCTGCCACGGAGCATGTGTGTGATCATTTGAAACCAGGCACTTTGTATAGACTGCGGGCGTGCTGCATCAGCACTGGTGGGCACAGTCAGGTATGGAGGAAGCACCTGTTTATATGCAGAGCACGACAGTTCACGTATAACACAATATGATCCTATGAGGTATATTTTTACTCACTGATTTTTGCAAAAAATCAGTGAGTAAAAAACATTAAATGACAGTACTTAGTTGTTTGGTACATTTAAAAATATATAGTTAAATTAAAATACTAGAGAAAAGGCTTTGGAAATCTGGCCCTATATTCCAAGAGATGAGTCATTTGTGTTTCTTCATTCAGATGTTTTGGTCCTTTAAGACACATTAACATTCACAGCATTTTTAAAGCCTTTTTAAATATGAAGCCAGCTTAAAATGTAATTAGAATACTGCTTTATGTGCAGGTGGCCCACACGTCATTTTAATTATTTGCTGTTGCTTCAAAGGAGTACAAAGTCCTAGAATGCCTTGGTGCAGGACCAGCGTGTTACATTGGTGATAGCATCCTAAACATGAAAGAAAAGAACATGAACCATTCAACCACTATCTTCATTATATATATAAACAGCATTTTAATAGAATTAATTGTTAAAATGACATACGCTTGAATCAGTACTTGGATGGTCTTATTGTCCACTATACTATCAAAGATACTGTACTATATAAAAATACTGTACTATAACCGTGCACCGAGTTTACTGTGCACCTTGTATATAATGCGTAACTTGTATATAAACATGTAAAAAAGCAATTTGTAAAAGTGTGCATGTATTAAGCTACAGTATTTAGCAAGCCTTTGTTCATAATTACAATTGTCGACCTTTTAAACTACTTTTTTTTTAAGTGTCATATTCCTTTTCTACATCTTTTTATTGGCTGTTCTAGCATCCAGCAATTACAGTGTAAAATATATGGCTACTGGTATAAGAACTAAGTAAAATATAAAAAATATATCATAAAATATAAATATCATTAATTTGAGTACACTACATAAAGTACAACTAATGTAGAGGTGTTTTTATGTTTTGAAATTAATTTATTAATTCATTACAAAATACATTGATAGCCTTTAAATTACTGTAGATCTACACACTGTTATAAAGTCAGATTGTCACTTCACAATGCTTCTGTGGTAAAGCCATTCATAACTAATTTTATGGTTGTAACAATCGAGATGTGTAGTGCCCTATAGCCTAGAGGTCACCGGTTCGAGTCTAGGCTATTCCACTGCTGACTGTGGACGGGAGTTCCCAGAGGGCGGTGCATAATTGGCCGAGCACCGCCGTGGTGAGGGGGGGTGGGGGGTCTTAGGTCGGCCAGGGTGTCCTTGGCTCACCGTGCACCAGCGACCCCTGTAGACTGGCCAGGCACCTACGTTTTTGCCTGTAATCTGCCCAGAGCTGCATTGTCTTCAGACACTGTAGCTCTGGGTTGGCTGCATGGCGGGCCTGCAGAGTGAAAAGAAGTGGTCGGCTGATGGCACACACTTCGGAGGATAGTGTGTGTTCGTCTTCGCCGCTCCCAAGCCAGTGCAGGGGTGGTAGCGGTGAGCTGAGCCTAAAATACAATTGGATATTTCAAATTGGGAAAAAAAAACTGGGTAAAATCAATTGGCGACTACTAAATTAAAAAAAAAATGCTGCATCTTAATGGCTGTCTTTCACAAAACACACATTTTGCTTTCTGCTCATTGCTGTGCTTGGATTTACCATATATTAAAATAATCTTAATAATCGATTTTATTTTATTTCCTAGTGTTCTGAAAGCCTGCCTGTTCGCACACTAAGTGTTGCCCCAGGGCCGTGTCAACCCCCAAGAATTGTAGGAAAACCCAAACACAAGGAAGTCCTCTTACAATGGGGTAAGACATGAACAATGTATTCCAATCCCTCCCCGATTGGAATAATATCTCCATATGTCACACTTGGCAAGTGTATCTATAGATGATACAATTGTGATGAAACTTGGAGTGGACCATCATTAGCAGCTGTTAGCAGATTATCAAAGGTGGCCAACATCCTGAAGTTGATACTTTTTATTACATGTAATTTTTGGAACAATATAATTCTGACAGTACAGAAGTTCTGGTGATCAGTTACACTAATGCAGGATATATCTGTCTGAATTGGATCAACGTTTTGTTAAATAAGTTACTGAACATAGAATACTATCCAGATCAATCGCATCACAAGTAGAACGTTTAATGCATATACTTCACATGGGATAGATAACACAATGAAACCGACATGGTTCTGTTGTGTTCATTTTAAGTAAAAAGTAGCCAATTGAAATGCAGCAAATTAGTGACTATTAACAACCATTGCTGTAATAAACTATGTGTCTGAATACAAAGACACTTTGGCCATTACAGATATTATTCTTGTAGGATATATACTGATGCACAATGAAAACACAACAGTCTAAGTTTTACATCAATAGGTCATTGGGCACTGTGACAGAAAGACAATGATTCTTGGTGGTAAATCTCCCTCCCGACCTGTGAGGGCGCTAAGTAATGGGAACAGAGTACCCTGGACTAGTTGGCCTGAGACTTCGTTCCGAGGGTTAAAAGGAAGTCGGTCATTTAGAAAAGGGACGGAGCTTCGGTACACTAACTCATTGACCCTGGAAGGGAAATGATGTGGCAGCCGCGGATTGGAGGAGCGTCTGCAATCGTTTACCAAGGAGTCATGAGTGACGGAATAAAAGGGGTCAAAGCAAAGTACTCTGTTCCTTCGTTTTGGTGAATATAAAGTGACCCAGAAGGACCTGTGTTTTTGTGAAGTAATCGTGTTTGTTTTGTACTGTCTATTTGTTACTTGTTATCACTAGACAGCTATCATGTTCCGGAGCTGTAGCCAGAGGCCAGCACAAACCCGGAACAGCACTTCACTCGTATCACAATATACTGTATTTGTACCACAATCACTAATTCATGCACTAAAGGGACTTGTGTATGTGTTTTGTGTTTAATGTGGGGATACAATAACGGGACTATTATTTCGGGACCAGCCTGGGGATTATAAACGTAAGTAATACACACCGCTGTATTACTTACCAGCATTATTATTTACTGTTTGCCATCAGACACTGGACAAAAACAAATATAAACAGTCGCATACATAATGTTATTTACATTTTAAATAGTGAGTAGGTTTGTTGATCTTTTGAGTAGTATTGTTCCTTGCGATAACAACAAAATATTTAGCTCAAGTCATAAAAACGCCAGGTGCTCAGTGTTTGGTATTTGAGTTGAGTTAAAATTGCCAAAATGAGTTGATTAAGAATCTGTATAAATAGCCATTTGAAATAACATGATTTTAATTAACGCAAGAACAGTGCAAGACGACCATGCCCTGCTTGAGATATAAAGATCGCTTTGTTGCTATCGGCATGATTGAAGGCGATCTATCTGTGAGAGAAGTTGCCCAGAGAATGAGATGTTCTGCTTCAACAATCAGCAGACTAGTCCAGAGAAACCAAAAAACTGGTTCTGTGAGGGACAGGCCACGTCCTGGAAGGCAGAGGGTCACCACACCGGCCAGGACCGTCACATCCGACTGATCCATCTGCATAATCGTTTTCAGACTGCAGTGGCTACAGTTGTCTCTGTTGGGTTTTCTGCCCGAATGGAGTGCTGCAGTGAACAGTAGGTTTTAAGCTTGTGTCCCATGTGGTTGACTACAATCTACTGTATTATACAGAACAGACAACAACAAACAAAATGTTGCACAGAAGTGCTGCTAGTGCAATAGACTGTGAGAATACTGGGAATGAATCCCAGGAAATCTGCACTTACTGTATCTCATGAATAAAAGGAATTGAAGAAAAACTATAATGGAAAACACCACTCAAACACATAAACACCATTATTCAAAACACAACCATGAAGCATGTTCATTACTATGCACAGGGGATATCACCACGGAAACAGTACTGGGCCTTGTGGCCAACTTGACCATATTAATTGGCTAATGTTCTTCATCACAGGGAGCATGCATAAACAGAGAAGCTTTTTCTTACAACCATCCATCTCCTGAAGCTATAGTAAAATTCTCAAAAATGTAGTTAACTTCCCAAGCTAGGTCTGTAAATAAAAGTTAAGATATCAATACAAACACAATGCATATTTTTTACAGCACTGTACATACAGTACGTGACACGAACAAGAGGAAAATACAATGCATGGAAAAGGTAAACAATGAAAAGAGTTTTACTAGTACAGTACCATAAGATTATTATTATTATTATTATTATTATTATTATTATTATTATTATAATTATTTGTTTCTTAGCAGTCGCCCTTATCTAGGATGACTTACAATTGTTACAAAATATCACAGTATAAAGTATCACATTATAAAATATCACATTAGAGAATATCATAATACAGATAAGAACGTATAATAAGATTAAATTCAAGAGCAAAATAAAGAATACAGTAAATTATAAGTAATAGCGAGTTTGACTAAGAGCAGTTAAAACGTATAGTAAATATTTGCTTATATGAGTAAAGTCCACTAAGAAGACGTAGTATGTATGATAAATGGATGGCAATGATTTCAAATAAGAGCAATTACAAAAAACATGAGCACGGTTACCTATGAAAGTAAAATCAAATACAAGATACAGTAAGTAGTTATAGTTAGGATCAGTAGTTGAATGTGGCAAGGCATGGAGCACTTCAGTGCAAGTACAAGGTGATGCAAGTACTGGTACAATTGGGTGCCATATAGTCCAGTATGGTCGAGAGCTGTGATGTTTACAGATGTTGTCTGAACAGGTGTGTTGTGAGGAGGTGCCGGAAGGTGGTCAGGGACTAAGCAGTCCTGATATCTGTGGACAGGTTCCACCATTGAGGGGCAAGGCTGGAGAAGGAGCAGGCTCTGCAGGCTGGGGAGCGTATGTTGCTGAGGAAGAAGTGACAGGAGCGAGTCACAGTAGAGATTATTATTATTTGTTTATTTAGTAGACGCCTTTATCCAAGGTGACTTACAGAGACTAGGGTGTGTGAACTATGCATCAACTGCAGAGTCACTTACAACAACATCTCACCCGAAAGATGGAGCATTTGAACCAGGGACCTTCTGGTTACAAGCCCTTTTCTTTAACCACTGGACCACACAGCCTCCTATGTGCTGAGATGTGCTGAGAGCAGGAGAGGAAGGGATCAAGGGTGACACCAAGGTTCTTGGTGGATGAGGAGGGAAAGAGGGTGGTGGATTCAAGCGGAATAGAGATAGAGAGATCAGCAGTGGGGAAAGAAGAGAAGGGGGAAATTTGATTTGGAGAGGTTGAGTTTGAGATGATGCAAGTGATACGGGAGGAAATGTCAGAGTCAGAGGTGGGAAAGGAGAGGAAGATCTGGGCATCATCAGCATATAAATGATACGAGAAGCCATGGGAGGAGATGAGGGGACCCAGACAGCGGATGTAGAGAGAAAACTGGAGGGGTCCCAGGACTGAGCCTTGGGGGACACCTGTCGAAAGAGGACGGAGGGTGAGCCACGCCAGGACACCCGATTTGTGCGCTTAGAGAGGTAGGAGGAGAACCAGACAAGAGGGAGGGAGGACAGGAGAATAGAGTGGTCAACTGTGTCAAAGGCAGCCGAGAGGTCGAGGAGAATTAGGACAGAGGAGAGGGAGGCAGCGGCACGAGCAGAGAGTAGAGAGTTTGTGACGGAGAGAAGAGCAGTTTCAGTGGAGTGTGCCGGACGAAACCCAAATTGGAGGGGGTCGAGCAGAGAATGTGTTAACAGGAAAGCAGAGAGCTGGCAGTGTACCGCTCGCTCGAAGGTTTTAGAGAGGAACCGGAGGAGGGAGACAGGATGGTAGTTCTGTGGGGATGTGGGATCTAAGGAGGGTTTTTTTTAAGATGGGGGTGATGCATGCTTGTTTGAAGGCAGAGGGGAAACAGCCAGAGAGCAGAGGGGTGTTGAGGAGAGAGGAAATAAAAGGGAGTAGAGCAGGGGCAGCAGCCTGGAAGAGGTGAGTGGGGAGGGGGTCCAGAGCACAGGTGGTGGGTTTATGGCTCTGGAGCAGGGAGCAGAGATCAGTCTAGAGGATCGAGAAGGAGGGCAGAATAGTAGGGGTTGCAGAGCGTGATGGGGAGTGAGTGAGCAGAGGACAGGGTATGGGTGGGGAAGGAGGCGAGGTAGTGAAGAGTTTGTGATGGCTGCAATTTTTGAGGAGAAGCAGGAGGCAAAGTCATCAGCCTAGATGGAGGAGGGTGGAAGAGGGGGGAAGGCTAAGGAGGGAGGGGAAGGTAGAGAAAAGTTCACAAGGATTGTTAGTGGAAGACAATGACAGAGTGGAAGTGGGAGCGTTTGGCAGAGGTGAGTGTAGAAGAGATGGAAGCGAGGTGCGAGCGAAAGAGATCCAAGGCAGCAGGGAGATTGGTTTTCTTCCTTTTCTTTTCAGCAGTGCACAGTTCGGTACCAGCCGAGCGGAGCATGGAGGAGAGCCAGGGCTGGGGCGGGGAGAGACGGGCAGGTTGAGGGGTGAGATGGCAGAGGGAGTCGAAGCAGGAAGTGAGGGATGAGGAAAGGGTGGAGATAGCAGATTCTACAGAGGGTTGGGAGAAGGAGACGATAGAGGGGAGGTGCAAGAGAGCAGCTGAGGAGAAGACAGAGAGAGAGAGAGGGAACGGAGGTTTCAACGGAAGGTGACAGAGGGGGTCGGCGGAGCAGGAAGGGAAGGGAGCGACAGAGAGAAGGAGATAAAGTAGTGGTCAGAGATGTCGAGAGGAGTGACCAAGAAGGGAGGAAGCAGTCCCTGGTGAAAACGAGGTCCACTTGACAGCCCTCCAAGTGAGTGGAGTGGGGGGGGGGTTAGGAGGGACAGAAGGTGAAGGAGTGAAGAAGGGGAAGAAATCTAGCAGAGTGGATATGGTTGGAGAGGTGGATGTTGAAGTCACCTAGTAGAACAACAGGGGTGGAGAGAAAGGGGAGGGAGGAAAGGAGGAAGTCAAGCTCATCAAGAAAGTGACTAAGGGTCCAGGAGGGTGGTAGAGGACAATGAGGAGGAGGTGATTTCAACAGCGTGAAACTCAAAGGTGCTAACAGAGAGGGGACAGTAAGGGGGGCAGAAAAGACCAGGGAGGGAGAGGGCAGAAGTCCTGCTCCCCCACCCCATCCAGAGGGACGAGGAGACTTGGAGAGGACATAGAGAGAAGAAAGGGAGGCCGGAGTGGTAGTGTTATCAGGGTAGATCCAGGTTTCTAGGAAGTCAAGAGAGAGAGGCAAATCTCAATCATCCATCTCAAAAGATTCAGACGAATACCAAACCGAATACCGAATCTACAAAAACTGTCAAGAAAAAATGAAAGAAACTGTTGAATGAAAAACAGACTGGCAGCTACTAACAAGGGATGCACACAGTCTATTGTTTTGAGCCTTTTAGTTCATAGTATTTTTATTACCGAATGGAAATAAATCCCTGAATAAGATTTCAGTTTGAAACGTACACAATTTACCGCTTGACCCCTCCCTCCACAACAGAAACGTCAAAATACAGAACTGTTTACTTTATCTTTACAAGAAAGGAGAGCTGCATCTTTGCCATAACCCACTATTTTCTTTAATGACATTTCAACCTCTGTCACCTGATCTGAGAGTAGGGTTGCCAACAGGCTCCAGAATCTCGGGACACAAGGCAGGTCAGGTTTTGTAACTCACCTCTCTAAACTGCAATGTATTCAGTAAAGTGAGTGTGAATTGTGCCAACTGTCGCTAAATTAATTGAATTGTTTTACTTAGTTGTTACCAAAAGCACACACATGCCTGCGAGGATCGTTTCCATCAATCAGACCTATACAGCAGTTGATTGGCTTTCTGAGTCTCTGACTGGGCGGGACTGTGTGAAGCAAAAAATATTAAACAAATAGAAACTTTACCTGCTGTCACAAGGTTAAATGAAATATTACAAGTGAGTGCAAAGTTAACTATAATAATGGTGTTGCACTATTTTGATAGATATTGTTTACTGTATAACAAAATTCAAGCAATACGATTAATCGTTGTTACGAGGCTCTCCGGATATAATCGCCACTACAATTAAACGATTAAATACATTTACTAAACTGCGGAAGCAATTCACACTCACTTTACATGTCGAATACATTGCAATTTGGAGAGGTGAGTTAAAAAAACTTGACCTGCCTTAAAGTGTCCCGAGATTCTGGAGCCTGTTGACAACCCTATCTGAGAGCTATGAGGGAAAAATTACCGTGATGAGCGACCTGAATAAGAACATAAGAACATAAAAAAGTTTACAAGCGAGAGGAGGCCATTTGGCCCATCTTGCTTGTTTGGTTGTTTGTAGCTTATTGATCCCAGGATCTCATCAAGCAGCTCATCAAGGATCCCAGGGTAACAGCTTCAACAACATTACTGGGGAGTTGGTTCCAGACCCTCACAATTCTCTGTGTAAAAAGTGCCTCCTATTTTCTGTTCTGTTCCCCTTTATCTAATCTCCATTTGAGACCCCTGGTCCTGGTTTCTTTTTTCAGAAAAAGCCCCCTGGGTCGACATTGACAATACCTTTTAGAATTTTGAATGCTCGAATCAGATCACCGCATAGTCTTCTTTGTTCAAGACTGAATAGATTCAATTCTTTTAGCCTGTCTGCATACGACATGCCTTTTAAACCTGTGATAATTCTGGTCGCTCTTCTTTGCACTCTTTCTAGAGCAGCAATATCCTTTTTGTAACGAGGTGACCAGACCTGAACACTATATTCTACACAATATTCTAGATGAGGTATTACTAATGCATTGTAAAGTTTTAACATAACTTCCCTGATTTAAATTCAACAATTTTCACAATATATCCGAGCATCTTGTTGGCCTTTTTTTATAGCTTCCCCACATTGTCTAGATGAAGACATTTCTGAGTCAACATAAACTCCTAGGTCTTTTTCATAGATTCCTTCTTCAATTTCAGTATCTCCCAAGTGATATTTATAATGCACATTTTTATTGCCTGCGTGCAGTACCTTACACTTTTCTCTATTAAATGTAGTTTGCTATGTGTCTGCCCAGTTCTGAATGCTGTCTAGATCAAAATAATACCTGCGAAATAAAACCCAAGTTGATTTAAATGCACCATGTGTGTAACACATATCAAATAGGTTAAGAAATAGTTTTAAAATTATTTTAATAAAATACGGCAGTTCCCAAATGGTTCAACTTGTATTGACACATTACAGTAACGTAACATTTTATTTACTAAAGCATATTGTTCAACAACATCTTGCACATCTGACAGTTGTAAAATTACAAATAAATATATATTTCTGTGCACCATTTCTTTTTTTTTTTTCTCTCAGTATGATCTCTAGAACACATCTCAGACAAAGCAACAAATCACAAAAGTCTACAACAGTTTGCCATTACTATATATTACAGGTTTACTGCATAACTTTACTCCATGAAAAGTATGATGTGACTGTGCTGTTGCATACGGGGGTATGTTTGCATCCAGCAGCTGCATGACATGTTTAGTGCATGTGCCACCAGTAATAGGGAGTTGAGAGCCGTGACAGAGTTCATCAAATGTGTTCTTGTTATTAAATACAACAGTTACGTTCAATACTGGATTTGTGTCTTTTATTTAAAGAAGAACCGCACACATTGGAGGGATATATTAAAATGAATGTGCGTCTGGGCGGATATAGGATTTGGATTCGGTTCACCCAATCCTAAGTATTCGGCCAAATCTGAACCCTGCTCAAAAAGTAGGTATTCGGGCCGAATCCTGGATTCGGTGCATCCCTACCCAGTAGTACACATAAGAATTAAACAGATTCAAAAAATGAATTGTGTCCTTTAACACCCGTCTATACTTGGCTTAATAATAATGTTACTCTTCTGAAGTTTGTTTTAATACAGAAAAACACCCATCTACTGAAACAGTAAACTGCATTGTCAACAATCCATAGGTACTGCAAACATTTGAGTATATTTACACAAAATAATCTGCAACTTGGAAGAAAGTCAGCTAAAGGTCCAGAACCAATAAAGCAAATCACAGTCTGATCTGTCCCTGCAGGTGTGGAATACAAATTGATGGATGCCAGACTTGTTTTGTCGATTCTGTTCTCGATAAAGATAGAATAGATAGCCCTGATTAGGCTCATACATCATAGGAATCACAGTGCAGACAGTCAAGCATGACACCTGATTTTGAGCGAGTGAGATTCAGACACTTGGCTCATCGCAGCGCAAGAGCTCCAAGGGTCATGCTCCATCGAGCAGATGTCATCCCCATCCTGTTACTCTCACTATATTTAGAAATAATTTGCAAAGTCTCTATATCTCTAACTGAGATATAGCATCTATTTCCAGCATATCCTGTTTCTACCTATTCTACCTATAATTTAGCAACCTGGCTGCCACTGTGGTGTTTGCATATATGTTTGAAAAAATGCAAAATGCAAGCAGCATTATTTTCCCTGTCCCAGTGAATCAAATGAATTGGGACATAATCAATACAACTACTTTAATACCTAGCTATGTAAGTGAAGGATCTATTTTTAAGATAATCAAATGACGTAAGCACTTGAAATCATGCAGTATCCAATTATACATGTAATGTATTAAATAGCCCCTAAATGACAAACCCCTAAAAAATATTGTAAAACAGAATATATCAGTAGTAAGTGAAACTGAATGGATATTAAAGTGATGGGTAACTGTAGGGCTGAAGCCATTATGTGACTGTGTTAAAAATACTGACAGCTGCTCATTTAGATGTAATTGCCTGACATGTTGAATTTTACACCACTGAAGACCAAAAAAGGAAAAAAAAAAATCTGTTTTTTGCTGATCTCTAGGTACTGCTGTATACTACATTTGTTTTCTTTTCTGGGAAATCCAAAGGGATATGGGCTGGATGAAGCTTGACTGAATTGGCTTACTGCAATTGTGAATTTGAATGGAAACCCATCATTAGCAGGGTTTGAAGTCAATAACACTTTAAATGGAAACATGTTTATGCATGAGTTCTGTGAATGCGTGGTTTAACCCGAATGGTTTAGACAAGATTAGAAAACATTATGATTAAAGATTATTACTACTGCTCCCTTTCATGGTTTATCTTTATTGAAATCCCCTCTGTTGTCCTAGAAGTGAAATTCTCAGGTTCTATTTAAGGATGTTGCAACAAGAGTTGCTATATACCGTGCAATACATTTTAAAACAATCCTGATTGTGTTGATATTTTTATTCAAAACATGTGCTATAAATAACATTTATTCACATTTACAACCTTTCGACATGAGAAATGTTCCCTTAAAAGCATAGAAGTGTATCCAGATCTTGATCTCTCCTGCAACGCTTCTTGTTTTTCTGTTACTGAAATACATTATTCATTTCAATTAAGATCACCAGCACAGTTGCAGGTCAGGGAGCAGGAACTGGATATACAATGATGATCAGAAGAGAAATGACTGAATGCTCTCAAGTAAAAGTTGAGGAATCTATTTCCACCCGATTTATGCCCTAGAATGTGTGCGTAAAACAAAATCAGGATTTAGAATACATTTTACAGGATGCAAAAAAGTGAAGTGATTCTGTAACACCAACATATCAACAGGCACAGTCCCCTCCTCAGTGTACTACTAATTCATCACAAAGGCTGACATGACATGAGTTCCCTCCATTTTAAATATGCTTATGGATTTAGTGCTTGTGAGAGGCGAGGGGTTAATATGCTGGTAAGTGCTGAACAAGCATCCCCCACAGGGATTCACCAGCTAATCCGGACCAGAGGCCCTATCATGTAATTAATCAATGTTTTAACAAACTGTTTGCTAATTTTGTGATGTGATCCACTGAAGACTACATTAAGTCTTTGAAAATGAAGACATTGAGTAATAAATGTGTGTCATTGAAACTTCAAGTGTTTGATACTGTAAGTCTTTCCCAATGTCTTCATTCAGAATGACAGTTGTCTGTTACTGAAAGATGATCTATTCTTGCCGTGGTTGATTGTTCATCAGCACACACTAATAAAGTCACTGTAAAAACCCTTCCTGGAATCCAAGTTTAAAATCACATGTCATATTTCTAAGAAGCTGCAGGAAATAAACCTGTCTAAAACTACTCAAGGGGATGCATACACACTATATGGGATTTCTATTAAAAGAGATGTGCTGTTGAGTGAAATTATTAAAGGTCATTCCTCATGAGTTGCATACAACTGAAAGAACACAACATTCCATTTACCGATTTCTACTATGTTTCAAGTATTACTATTTTAATGTATTCTTGTTTTATGTAGTATTCATAAATTTTTCATGTTTATTCATCCACTCTCTGAAATATCTTTTTATCTTTAAACCATTATTTCTACCACATGTTTCAATTTAAATTTCTTGGTTTTCCTGTTTTATGTATTATTCATAAAGAATTGTATTGTCCCACAAGACTGTACTGTAATTATACAACAGGCACAACAACACAGTACAGTGCCAGTACCAGAATATAAAACAAACAGTAAGCTAGGACCAGAGATTTGGCTAGTAGTTTGATTGTGACAACCATTGCATACCAATTATACCATAGTAAAAGACCAAATAAACCCATAATATTTCTAACAATGCATAAAATACAAAAAAAAAAAAAAGACATATCACAGTTGCTGTTTATTTGGTACATTAACTGCTGTAATTTTCTTAAAATTGAATCCCAGGGTAAGTCACCACGTTAGACAAACATGCATATTTGTGCTGCTACTTTCAATAATAGGAAATATATAAATGATGTATTCAAACTCTATTATATTTTTAGATGTCAGGAAACAAAATACCTACTGTACCACCTGACATCTCCTTCACACATAGCATTCTTTTCTGTCCTTCCACAAAAGACATTGACAAGGCTTTGGTGAACTTTTAGATCAAGTTTCATTGATTATTTTGAAAGAACCATATAAGAAGGACACATCTCCTTGCTGATTGCTTGCATTTCTCTTTGTTTTCAGACTGTCCATCCTCAGACAGTGCCTGTGAGGTGACAGAGTACAGCCTGGAAATGAGCGAAGCAGACGCAGACCCCTCCGAGGTCTACCGTGGTCCTGACCTGGAATGTACAGTCAGCAGCCTCCTCCCTGGAACCACCTACAGCTTTAGAGTCCGATCCACCAACGAGGCTGGGGTAGGGGTGTTCAGCTCGGGAAATCTACAATAATATACTGTATCGCTGGAAAAAAAAGAGATAAAATAGGAGGGGGCTGGGGTTTCTCAGATTGAATTTCAGACTCCTGCTTGATTCAAGTCCACTTCAAGCCCAGCCTCTGCCTTTTACACAACCCATATAATTTATTTATCTTTTACATGAAACACTATAGCAAAACTATTAGTAGTATTTATTTTTCACTGCAGACCATGTCTTTCTCAATGTCTTTATTGAATGGCTAGTTTGATTGAACATCTCTATAGGACAGGGGGAAAAAAAGCAGATCATAAAACCAGGAGATGGCCTTCTAGCCCTGACCGTATCAAGGATGACTCCCTTACTCTCACCTCAGAAACATGAAAGCCAATTAATTCTGATGTTTCTGAGAAATTCAGAGGCAATTGTTATATGAAAGAGTTGGTCACATTTAAGCATATAAGTATTTGATATTCACAGTAAACCATAATTGGCCATCAACAGGTCCACAGTGTCATTTTTTTTCATGTACAGTATAGACACATATATATGAGGCCGCTATATTGAGGTCACGTGACTTTTGTTTCTGGTAGTTGGAAGACTGAACCCTTTTAGTTATTAACTTACTATTTGGCACACAGCTGTATTCGATCATTTTTTCAATTAAGTTGCATTACCAGTGTTGTCCAGTAAAAATTGTTTTATCATCTGTGTAAATCAATGATACAAAATACACACTTTGAGTCGCTATCTTTTAGAGCTGGTTCACTGTTTTCTGTATTTTTTTTTCTTCAATTAAGCCCCAAGAAGTGCTTAGCTTCTCAGTCTCTGCATTAAATCATGAATTAGGTTACAAGAAACATATATTGATTGCACAACCATGCCTATTTGGCTTGTACTCATTAGCTAGCTTTTTCTTTTTAATAATTATTATTATTTGTATTTGTTCCTCATGTTTTGTTTTATTTTTTCAATACAGTACAGTCCCTATTCTGGAACAACAGAAGTAACTACTGCAGCAGGACCTCCAGGCCAGTGTAGGGCACCGTTTCTCACCTTAACATCTAGTACCTGTGTTCTTGTAAGCTGGGAGGTAAGTCCCTGTTAATACAGAATATACAAATAAAACAGAAATAAATGGTTGTTGGTTGTGTGTCTGTATCATAATTATTGCTGGAGTTGGAGGCACATAGGGGTGACTTGTTAACAATACAGTACTGTACTTGAAAGGTCAGAAGGCTGTATTTTATCCATCAACTTTATAGTAAAGTTTGATGGTAACATCAATTTAATAAATAAATATATAAATAAATAAATAAATAAATAAAATATGCTAATGGTTGATGACTTAGCCCGTAAACAGCCCCCCTTTTTTGTAGGCCTACCAGACAATAGAGATAGAATTTCTTCTTTGCAGAGCAATCCTGAATATGAGCTTTTGTCTTGCATTGTGGCTTCCAGCTTTATTACAATATATTTTTATAGGCAAGACAAATGCAGTACCAATTCTATTTCAAAGCGTATCGAAGAGCAATCTACAGTGATCATAATTTTTGTCTCTGTTGATGATGGATTTATTATTGAAAAAAAATAAATACTGGTCCCAAAGTGCCATATTTTGAACAGACTCTGAGAGCAAGAGAAGTAAAATAAGAGTTGTTCATTGAACAAATGCACTCAAGTACAGCAAAACCTTGCTTTTAAGACCCATTTTTACTTTTTAAAGATACGATTTGCTCTTATTAACAGTGGTTTAATGTTATCTTCAATTTTAAGGATGCACCACTGTATTCAGTATTAAGGCCACCAGCAGTAGTCCAAATGTATGCAATCTCACCAAATTACCAACATGATGTAAACCACAAATGTTTTTGGTTTTTTTTTAACTCTGAAACTTGATGTAACTAAATTATCATAAACTAAGCCAGTAAATTAGAACAGTTTGCATATAACATCCAGAATAGTTAAACTGTTCATCCGAACTTCTTCACTGCAAAAGAACAGGAACAAGTAGGTGAGCTTCAGTTGAAAAGCAATTGAAACACAACCTTTGTACCCTCCTGCTAATTAAAGAAGAGTCACGACTGTTCAGAATGAATTGACGCATTGTACATTTTAATTTGACTACTGAGTCAATTGAATCCACAGTAATCTTACATGCTTTAATTGGACAGCCATGTAGGCAGTTGCAGCTCAAAGTGTCATTTACTGTATCTTGCAGTGTTCATTTAAAACACATTACAGTACATCAGTAAGAGAAGTCGAAGTTATGGAAGCAAGCAGAGTTTCACTTATTTTAAAAACAGAGAAAATTGTTTTGTTTAAACGGGTTGTGATTGTACAGGAAATAGTTTGTGCTTTGACTAGTTACTGTAAATGATATACATTAAACTTAAGCTCTACTGAGACAAAAGTCACTTACATACAAGACTAATAATTTGTAATGTACTATTTATTATTCATGCTTAATACTTATTGCATGGCAAGCGGAGTCTGTGTGCCATTCATTGGTATTTTAAATCCTGTTATACTGTGATAAAGCAGTACAGAATCAATCGTCATGGAGTCCATTGACTCTTGACATAGCAACAGCAGCCTCACAGAGCAGAATGACATATTTCACTGAAGTTAAACTCAGAAGGGACCTACTGTAAATTATTATTTTTGTTTTTAAGAGAAAAGACAACTTGTCATATAAAAATGTGTAACAAGAAAACAATCAAATGTACTTGGAGATAAAAGTCTCCCCCTCTCTCATATTCATAGCCCAGTATATTTTTCTTTCAGAGCCCAGAGAACACTGGAGCCGATATTTCAGAGTACAGACTGGAATGGAGCAGAGAAGAGGAGTCCTTGGAGCTTATTTACTGTGGTACAGAAACACAGTATGAAATCACAGATCTTGCTGCAGCAACACATTACTGCTGCAGGCTCCAGGTAGGACATTAAAGCAAATGAATTGATTTACACAAAGGTTCTTCTTAAAGGTTATTCACACAGTCCCGGGATGAGGTTTTGTTTAATCTAGAAAATAGAACCTAGCCTCTATTTTGGAATTATTTTGGATGATTTAACGTCCTGATTTTGTTTTTGGCAGGCAGCAAACCAGGCAGGCGCAGGACCATACAGTGATGTGGTGACCTGCAGCACCCCAGCCACGGAGCCAGGTGTGGTGCCTGTGCTGTTTGTGCTAGATGACGATCACATAGACACACTCCTCATTTCCCCCTCCACGTGCCTTGCATTAAAATGGGAAGAGCCTTGCAATAATGGATCGGAAATTATTACATACATCATCGAAATGGGGCACAGTCAGATCACAGTGGAGAATGTAACAAGCTTTGTGATTAAGGGTCTGCAGCCAGACAGTGACTACAGGTAAGCACCTATTAAATAATTCACCCAAATGTGCGCCACTGCTATTGTTAGTACCATTAGTGTTGGTTCTCCCTGTATATTACCCTGTTGAGCAATGTAACGTGTTGTGCACATTTATTGTATGACATTGAAATGAAAGTTAAAGTATGAATCTTAAGCAAGTGTAGCTGTCTTTGATTTGACAAGCTCTCTCTAATACAAGTAATAGTGGTTGTCTAATAGAAAGCTGTAATGCCTGGTCACCAAACCCCAGTTATTTCAGTCTAATCTATGGGATAGTTGTCATCATGAGTCATACCTGTAGGCAAATGCATGCAGTCTGTCAATTACATTGGAGTACTTGCCATTTGTGCATTCTCCTGTGGGTAAAGTTATTCAGTAGATGCAAGCCATTGTGAATACAAACACTGTTCACATTGATGCAGTGAAGGTGCTGCACAGCATGCTATGATAGCAACCCACTATGACACAAGGTGGCACCATACAGTACCACCTTCAGCTACTGTGGACACCTGCTAGGTGCTTGTGGCAAGGTTGGTTAGTAGTGTGCAGGTTTGGAAGTGATGCAGTGCAGGAAATGATGTGACCACACAAAGTTCCAAGGACAAACGATATTTATATTTTGCTTTCCTTTAGTAATCCTTCTCAAAAATAATAGGTGGCTGGTGATACACAACTATGTGTAACACGCAGCCTAAAACAAGGGTTTCAATCCCAAAATAAATTGTATCAAAACAGAGTTGCAAACAGTACAACACAATACAAACAAAAACAAAACAGTAACAAGTCCAGTGGGTGAAGACACTAAACACTAACTCAACACTAACAATACATGAAACACTAACTCAACACTAACAATACATGAAACACTCACAGTTTTTACACCCATTCGCCGGACTTTCAGTAGACAAAACCAAGGAACAGTTTACCTCTCCACACCCCTTTTTATAGCGTTAGTCATGCCCCCTTGGTGGCGAGTGCAATTGCACTTTATCCAATCCACGATTGCCACCTCGCCAACCACGGGGACAATGACTTGCAGTATTGTGTCTCCACCCCTTTTCTGGATGGATTGTCCGTGTGATATCCATGTCCAGTAACTTTTATATCACACTATACAATGACACTCCCCAGTGCAGCGGTGGAAATAAGAACCCCATTGCATAACAGTTTGAACCATTCCAGGTTTCACCAAGGACACACACAGGCTTGTTACCGTTACCCCAAGGCTAACTGCGTTTGTATTAAAACCTCAAATGAATCATGCTGCTGTGCAATTATTTCTAACCCAGTTTGCACATGTATAGTATAGGCGAAGGACAAACCTAATGCAAAGCTACTCAGTCTTTTATGCAGTGAATTGACCTTGCTCAGGGCCAAGAAGGTTGCAAATCTATAAAGTCCATTGCAGTTATCATAGAGAATGTAGCACTCACTTGCACAGAGAGCCAAGAAAGTAAACCTCAGTGACCTGTGTCGTTCCTGGTTGGTTCAACGTCATTAAAAATTGTAAGGATTGCAAGTGAAGCTCGCTGAGCAGTATAGTTATTTCACTGCAATTATGTGAGAAGTTACTTAAACAATGTGTAATGCTTGTCAGGGGAGACAACAACGGGAGTCTGCCTTGTGGTCTTACAAACATTGAAAATCACTTAACACCCCTATATAACGTTGTCACAGAGAGTACATTTTCACTTTGAGTGATAGTAATTACGTGACTGAACAGAGCAGAAGGTCAAAAATGGTTTTAGTTTCTGGGCAATAGCCTTTCTAGTTTTTGGTGAAATGTGTATTTACGACAACAGAATATGATGAGTTTTGCCAGGGTGTTTACATGTCCCTTTATAGATTGATACCCTGGAGACAAAAGGGGTTTTGTGACATAACAATACCATTTACTAATTAGTACAAAGACTGGGTTTATTTTAAACATGTATCAATTGTAGACCTTTTTACTTCACAGACTAACTTAGCAAATTCCATGCAGGTTGTTTCTTCCTAATCTAAAACTATTTAGAAGTATCAGCAAAAACATTTTAAAAAAAATAATGGGTCGGTAGATGTAATTTTCTGATACTCCCAGTATATTGTGCATGCTGAATTTTTGGATTATTTTATTATTTATGTATTTAGCAGATGCCTTTATCCAAGGCGACAGGTGTTATAGGGCAGTACAGGGTTACAATGCAAGATTCATATTTAAATAGTGTAGTTTACAATAAGTGCAAATAATAATAATAATACTAGAATACAATAAACTAGGATGCAACAAATTAGGATTACAATGAGTTATATCTACAATGACATATTAGTAGTGCAATAGTGCATCAGCTGAGGATCCAGTAACGTGGTGCTGAGTGCAGGCAAGTCCAGTGCATAGTAGGAGGGGTAGATCAAGAGATCTACAAGTGCAATATTTCACTTGTAGGCTTGTGGGAGGCTATGAGTCTAGTATAATATGAATGTGCTTTCATCAATAGATCAGGTTATTATATCCCCCCCACCACCATCACATCTGAAACCTTGGTTTCATATTTCAAATATGTATTTATTTAGCCCATTTCACATATTGGAATGTAATGATGTTTTATATCATTACAATCACAATTTGCAAAATTACAAATTGCCAGAGGTGTCTTGGTTAGTTCCATATATTCAGATGTACATCTTTCATTACAACGACGGAAATTACCTGTTCATTTCAAAGTAAGATTCACTGTTTTTCCAAAATTTCAATCTGCACATGTTCCCTTAACACAATGAGACGTAGCATTTTGAATAATGCAATACAAAAGCAACATTCTCCATTCTCTGAGGCACATAAAGGTCACCTTGTATCTTGGGAACATGCCACAAGGTTGTACATCAGTTCTTATTAGTAATTTACGGGAAAGAAATTCTGCCAAGATGTTCTGCATTGTTCAATACTGGTAGTTTTGACACTGCACATACTCTGCACTGAACCTAGTCGTTACAAGTCCTTCTAGACTATTTACAAGAAAAGCAGTTTCCCATGCTGATAGATGAAGTTATGCACAATCCTTTTTGTTTTTCATTTTCTTTTAATATCAAGCAACTGGTGCAAGGCACTACAACAAAAACAAATACATGCACAAAAAAAAGTATCAGACTGTTGGAATTGATGGAGTTGTCTGTCCGTCTATATACAAGAAGTAATGCCACACACTGTAAATCAGTCATTTTAATACACTTTAGTACAATAACACTTTACTTGCTTACCAAATGACATTAAACAACTGTATGCATTGCTATTTCTTATTTTACATTATTCTGTAAAAGCTGTTGATATATGTCATTGAAGTTAAATTAGGCAACTGCTGTTAATTATTGCTATTGTTATTATAAGAGCAAATTATTTCTGGCAAATGCATAAGTATTATGTTACAGTAAAGTCAATGTGTTGATCTTGAGGTGTCCAAGGCTATATTCAGTACTATACAGTAGAAACAGATGGGAACTAGTATTGTCTCGAATGAACTTAGCACTATGGAACGTTATAAGGGTCAAAATTAAATCTTTAATTCTTAAATTAATTTGTCAATTCTTAAATTAATTTGTCAATTCATAAATTAACTTTTAAATTAATTTGGCAATTCTTAAATTAATTTGTCAATTCATAAATTAACTTTTAAATTAATTTGTCAATTAATAAATTAATTTTGAAAAATCAAATTAATTAATTGCATAAGTCATTTACTGTTTGCCAACTGATCTTTCAATTTCATTTGGTAAATTATCTTTTAATTTCTTTTGCCAAACGAAGACTTCTTTAAAGGTTATCAATCACTTGAGGGGGCGGGTTTTGTCCCCATTAAGTGACCAATCAATTGTACAAGGGCGGGTTAAATCGATTGTGCTGTAATTGTGAAGCAAGACTCGTTGTGGGGACGATTGGCCAATAGGGGAGGAGAGGAGGTTAATTCCGTCTAATCATTTTTGCATTCTGAATCGAAACTCAGGAAACCAAGGGTGCGTTCAGTAAGCTAGGCAGACCGCCACCAAACGTTAGCGAATAGTCTGAAAAGCTGCCTCGCCGAGTGTTAGGTGGGCACATGCAGTATGTGATAGGTGAAACCTACATTATATATTTATATATCTTTTAAAACCTATGTGCGGGCAGCAGTGTGTAGTAGTGGTTAGGGCACTGGACTCTTGACCGGAGGGTTGTGGGTTCAATCTTTTAAAACCTATGTGCGGGCAGCAGTGTGGAGTAGTGGTTAGGGCTCTGGACTCTTGACTGGAGGGTTGTGGGTTCAATCCCAGGTGGGGGACACTGCTACTATACCCTTGAGCAAGGTACCTAGATTGCTCCAGTAAAAACCCAACTGTATTAATGGATAATTGTATGTAAAAAATAATGTAATTGTATCTAAAAATAATGTGATATCTTGTAACAATTGTAAGTTGCCCTGGATAAGGGCGTCTGCTAAGAAATACATAATAATAATGTTGTAGTTACAGTGTTGAATTCTGGGTAATGTAAGAACATAAGAAAGTTTACAAACGAGCGGAGGCCATTCAGCCCATCTTGCTTGTTATTATTTGTTTATTTAGCAGACACCTTTATCCAAGGTGACTTACAGAGACTAGGGTGTGTGAACTATGCATCAGCTGCAGAGTCACTTACAATTACGTCTCACCTGAAAGACGGAGCACAAGGAGGTTAAGTGACTTGCTCAGGGTCACACAGTGAGCCAGTGCCTGAGGTGGGATTTGAACCGGGGACCTCCTAGTTACAAGCACTTTTCTTTAACCACTGGACCACACAGCCTCCTTTTAGCCTGTCTGCATACAACATGCCTTTTAAACCCAGGATAATTCTGGTTGCTCTTTTTTGCACACTTTCTAGAGCAGCAATATCCTTTTTGTAACGAGGTGACCAGAACTGAACACAATATTCTAGGTGAGGTCTTACTAATGCATTGTAAAGTTTTAACATTACTTCCCTTGATTTAAATTCAACACTTCTCACAATATATCCAAGCACCTTGTTGGCCTTTTTTATAGCTTCCCCACATTGTCTAGATGAAGACATTTCTGAGTCAACATAAACTCCTAGGTCTTTTTCATAGATTCCTTCTTCTGTAGTCCTTGCCTTCTTCAAAGCGTTCTCTGTTCTCGAAGCGCTATAGCAGAGCCCTCTGCCTATTGAACACAGCATCCCAGGAAACGTTTTTCTATTGCGGTTTTTCATGACAAACATTGTAAAACAAAAACCAAGCTGTTTTCCATTTTCTAAATAATTGAAATAAGACCTTTTACATTTTTATTTTACAAAGTCCTTGTTTAATAGTACGTTCTTGTTTTGCATTGGGTTTGTCCTCGGTCCTATACAATCCAATGATTTTCGCATTCTTTTTCAACAAATGTGCTTATTGTGGATGTGTGCTGTCTCTGTGCTCAGCCAATATTTTTATTATGTATTCATTTAGTATTAATTAGAATTAAAGATTTAATTTTGATGCTTATAATGCTCCATATAGCACCTTGCTAGCTGGAGTCCCAAATTACGGTGGTAAAAATAACGTTAAGGAACCATAACAAATTGCAGATGTGGAAGCTATTAAACATCTCTTTTAGCATTCCCACTGTGGGACATGACTTTCAGCGATGTAGTACGAGAACTTACTTATTGAACACTTCACACGTCAGCCTCCACATGATTGATTAGAGAATCTCAGCATTAAACCCTAAGTGCTCAGAGACTCCAGTGGACACTTAAAATTGAGATGCAAGTTTTAAACAGTTCACTGTTTTGTTTATATTGACCTGGTTAAATATCTTAGGCAAGCATAGTGGCATGTTGCAGTAGAGTCCATGTTCAGGGAGTATGTGCTCGTTGGATGTTAAAACCTCTCCACTGTTGAAAAGGTTGGTCGTCTTTCTTTTTTCAATATAGACATTTGAGAGCACATTTAAAATATCATATACAAGAGGAATAAGAGCAATGACGGCATGAAGCAAAATGTTTTAAATAGTTTATATAGATGTACTTTAGAATCTTAAGGGTTGTGTGTTTGAGGGTATGGATGATTGCCGAGTTCACAAAACAAAACCAAAAAATGAGATCATTATTTTAGAGTAACGCAAAAGACAACAGACAAGATCATTTGTATTTAATTTTTTCCTCACTTGTCTTAAAAATCCACTACTGGGTTGACATACTGTAGAGGGTCTGAAAATGTCACCAGACTACACAACTCTGCAGTATTTGTCATTTATTATTGATGTATTTATGTATTTTAAGTCTTTTTTTAGTGTCTTCAGTGGTCAAATATAAAAACTAGTAAGAAATAGATATGTTGTTTGTATTATTAATTGTTAGTATTATTAATAATCAAACTTGCACACTCATTTCTTGAAAGGGACATTACAACATCACACTTCCAAAATGATCTGCAGTATAACTGCTTATATGATTGTGATGAATCTTGCTACAGCACACATGACTCATTACCTAAAGATATTTTGGAATTTGGAATTTATTCAAATATAATTCCCGAACCAATACCCGGTTAGGAAATAAGGCAATCTTGTTTATAAAAGTGTATTTGTGATTAAAATTCAAAGCAATGTGACAATACATCTGTGTAAAAATGGATCAAATGTAGCTGATAAAATATTTATCCCGTAAAATATTGCTCCCATAGCAGTTGAATATTGTATTACTTTTTAATGCTTATGTTATTTTAAGCAAGAATACAGAACAGAGTTTATTAAATAATTATCCCATCCAATAGCACTATTGTAAACATCTGTTTGCATTTCAGGTATGTCAACAGGCCTTTAACTATAATTATGTTTATTTTATCAGGGTGTCGATATAAAAAATTAAAATTAAAATTAAAATTATTCTGTACTGATATTACCAAAACATTATCCTTTACTACATATTTTCAAGTAATCCTCAGCTGTTTCTAAACCAGATTTCTGTGATCCAAATAGGAATGATCCTGCTTTAGACAAAAGCTAGGTTTGCTCCGAAAACCACTATTCTTTTTCAAAATTTAGTCCCTTATACTGATAACAACAAATCACATTTTTAATGAGAGCTCTTAATGCCTTGATAAATATGTGAAAGCTGTTTCAAATCCCTTTTTTGGGGGAAATACACATTTCATACATTCACTACGGTACGTAGTTACTTTACATAGACATTAAAATGTTTTGTTGTTGTTTTTAATTCATAGTGCATCAGTTGCTTAATTAGAATGTAACTATCCCTCTTTTGCTGAAAGTAGATTAATGCGAGCCTGCCTGAATTACACTAATGACGCCTCTGGGGTTTGATTTTTATTGTTCTGAAATGAATTGGCACATATTAGTGTCGCCTATTCATTCCCAAATCCTGGTTTACTTAATCTGCAGCAGATGCTTTTTAGTTATAATTGCTCATTTTTAAAATGAGAAAAAAAAGTCTCAACAGACTAGATCACTATGGTTTTATACGGTAGGTGCAAAAGAAATGTCGCGGCTAAACAGCATACAGGATGTGCAATTATTTTTTTAAGAACCAAAACCTTTGAACTCATAACATTTGTTTAAACTACTGTACCCAAGCACTTCTGTTTTTAGGCTACCAAGCTACCAAGCTACTGAGCACAGCCTGGGAAATGTGTGGGGACACCTGACTAGTAGGCAGCTTAGACCTGATGAATTAGATACCCCCAGCAGCCAATGTTACATATGAACCCTCCCCCCACCCCCCCATCACGATTCCCATTTAATCAATTCCAGTACATCATTGATCAAAATTGCAATTAGCAGTATTCTGTTAAAATGAGCTTCTCACAGTGGCCACAAATGACTTAAATTGAAGTCACTGTTAGTCAATGAAATTGGCTTTAAATGAAAGCAGTTCCCTTATGGAACAAACATATTTTTAATATATGGTAGAAAAGTATGATCCTTATATTTTTCATATATAGCAATTGGCCCCTTTTTTTATATATTTAAAATATATGGGACTACTATACAAACCGACTGTAGATGTTATTATTGTTATTATTTATTTCTTAGCAGACACCCTTATCCAGGGCGACTTACAATTGTTACAAGATATCATATTATACATTATACAGATATCACATTATTTTTTACATACAATTACCCATTTATACAGTTGGGTTTTTACTGGAGCAATCTAGGTAAAGTACCTTGCGCAAGGGTACAGCAGTAGTGTCCCTCACCTGGGATTGAACCCACGACCCTCCGGTCAAGAGTCCAGAGCCCTAACCACTACTCCACACTGCTGACTCAAAGCAGACGTCAACATGGGGCAATACTAAGTTTTTTTTGGTTTGTTTTTTTATTAGTTTCACAGAGGATTTACATTCAGAAAATGACATTGTATCCCTGAAGGTATTCATTTCTCATTCGGTGCTGGATGCAATCAGGTTATCATATATCCACAATGTATAATACTGAGTAATGTATATCAGATTGCAAAAACAACTTCATATATCTCTGCCATTGCTTTCATGAAGCCATTAGATTACAACATTGCAGGTTGATTTGTTGGATGTTAAAAGGTGTTTCTGGAAAGCACTGCACAAGGTTATCTTCATACCAAGTGGTTGGGAAATGTGGGCTGTATCTAAATACATAGCAATTCCACCTTACTAAAAATATATCTACCAGAAATACTGAATATAGATTTCATTAGATCAACACATCTTATTGCCTTAAAGCCAGTCCCTCATGATTTCGATTTGCAATAGAAATTGTTTCTGGAAAGAGATTAAGAACTATAAAACAGGAGGATAATACCCATGAAAAGTTTTGTATTTGTGGTACAAACTTTAGAACTATAAAATCATGTGTTAGGGTGAAAACAATTCATCTTCCTAAATGCATAGCACATGGATATAAATTGAAAGCAAAACATATGGGAGTTGCACTTTACAGAATGCTTAAAACAGTAAGTCTATGAAACAATAACCAGATTCACAAAACAAAATTACATGACACAAATCGAGTAGGCACCTGAGTATTTGACAAGTGCTCGTGTTGGAAACTGGAAGCCCTTTGTTTGTGGAAATACAATACCCCATAGATCCAGCCGACCTAATAATCAAATGTTCAGTTTAACATAAACTCACATGGGAGCGCCTTGGTCCTTTCATTTTAAATCACAATTCTAAACACACATCACTATCAAGCTGAGCAAAAACTATAATAGTAATGCCGTTTTTATAAATTCCCTTTGTATCAAAATGGCTTGACTCTATCTTCATCGAATTACAGTATATATGTATCATCTCTTTCTCTACAACACTTAAGCTGAGCTGTTTTCTTTTTAATTCTTCAAAGCAGTTTTAATGTGGTAATTTGTTGACCAATTTGGAGATCTTTACAGTTATTGAAAATACTGAGACAGGGATACCAAGATATTTAGGAAGCAATGAGTCTTGGTGTTGATTTGGTCAACCTATACTGTACCTTGCCAGGATTTTACAGCACTGGGAAAATCATCTTTGATTGCATTAACCACTTATCCGTGGTTAGGACTACCTCTAACAAACCCCAAGTGAGGTAAAAATCATCTTTCACTGACAGAAGTGTCTCAGTAAGTAAATGTAAATGTAAACAAGATTAGCTGAACCGTGAATGTATACGTGTTGAGTGTGGTAACACATTTATAAGAAGTGACATCAATTCAGTCTTTAGGAACTTATTAAAAATACAAAGTTATATAATCTTTGTCATAAAAATAGCATCTCCTCAGCGAATGTATTCACTAATGTGTCCATTTGAAGTGCAATATTCAAAATGCTAATGGAAGAAAACATCCTTTTGATCCTGCAATTTTAAAATGGAGTATTTGATTGCTACAGCTAGTGCTTTTAAAATTGGCCCTGTGGAGTCTCCTTCCTTTGCCTGCTGTCAATTAAATTTATTTGAAAAGATAAATAAATATAACCAATTGCATTAAAAGGACAACATATAACATCCTGGCTGTGGCAGCGTGGTCCACTTCACATTTCCGAAATATGAAATACTGGATTGTTTTTATTATTAGAAGTTTGTTAGAAATGACCCTGTGACATACACTGTGACATGGGCTTGAAAAGTAGGCAAGGTATATGTGACAGGGATGGCTGAGTGGTGACGTCAGGCCAGAGAGACACACACACAAAGTACTGCAGTTGTAAAGGCGCTACAGCGCCGTTTATTTTTAAAGAACAAAAATAAATAAAATATTCAAACAAAAACACTTGCTCACAGAGCAAAATAAAGGTTTTAAATAAAACAAATCTCAAACACAAAAACAATCATATAGGTCAGGCTGGGCAATCGCCTTCACTGTTCCTATATTTAGTTTTATTTTTAAATTCCTCTCGCTCTCGCTGTCGCTCTGTTCTCTCCTCTGAACAACCCACCCAGATTGCAGAGGGCTGCAGGCTTTTATGCAGGTGACCATTAATTAATTCGGGAGATGGCCACCTTCTACACAAGGTTTTTAAATTGTGGATGATGCTTCCCATCCACGCTGCCAAACAAAACCTACGGCTCTTCACCGTCACATTTAATAAAACAATAACAAAACATGGCTACACCGTCATACATACAAATAACAACAATAATAATAATAATAATAATAATAATAACAACAAAACAAATACAAAATAATACATTGCACAGGGGTGGAGGGGTACCCCGTTCTAAAATATACTGTCACAGTATATTTAAAAAATCAATATTCAATTTTTAAGTTTTATTCCAAGCAGTTTTGGGTTCTGCTGCTTGAGTTAATATAATTGTTAATTCAATTTGTTTTACCTAGTTTAGAGATTGCTTTGAGCTTTTCCAACTTGGAATGATAGCAAGGGAAACATAAAAGATGAATACAAAATGTCAGTTAAAATCAATTATGTTTCATCCATAATCATTAGAACACTACACAGTGCTGAATTTAGAAATACTAAAAGATTAATGCAGTTGATGAGTACCATTGAAACAGAAAGTTTCCATCTGCTTTTGTGTGTGCAGCTTCAGAATCCAGGCTGTGAATGGAATCGGAGCGGGTCCCTTCAGCCAGACAGTGCAGGGCACGACCAGGCCGCTGCCTCCCACACCCCCCCGGCTTGAGTGTGCTGCAGCCGGACCCCAGAGCCTCAAACTCAAGTGGGGAGACAACAACCCCACCAAAGTGCTCATCACAGACGACATGGTGTACGCGCTTCAAATCGAGGACAAAAACAGAGGGTGAGGCAAACCGAGTTGTGTGCTTGTGGTTTTCTTTAATGCTGTGTATCATATGAATACATTATAGAGGCACATGTTATAAATAAGTGACAGAAAAAAAACAACACTGAAGTCCATGCTTGGGGAGCTAAAGTGAGCTGGTACCCAGTGCTTAGGAAGTGTAGTACATCAGGAGACTTTTTAACAAGTGCTTTGCATTGAAAACAATTTAAGCAAATTTAAGCAAAAAGGCATACTTGGGAGTGGGTTGCTATGCATTATATTAACTGTATGGCTTCCACCACATGACAGTAACCAGTACACCAGTGTGATAGGCATCACATTTCTTGTAAAGGAAGCCTCCCCATACATTGGGACATGATCAGTTGACCCCTACCCCCCACTCTCGAGGCTCCCTTGCCCATTTATCTACAATAATACCAAAACAATAAACACTTAATTTACATGCTCTCGCTACAACCTGGTTATATATTTACTAAATACATAAATTAATTGAAAAACTTAATTAAAAAGGTATCAAAACAATTCGAAATATGAATGTGTTCCTACTTATCATGATAAAGTTTATACGGGAAGTTTTATTGGTTGTGTAATATTTGCAGACATATCTGGAGTGTTTCCCATAAGCAAAATTCAAGCATATTGAGATTCTTTGCTGTTGGCCACTCACCATGAACACTAGTTTTTTTCAACACAACATGTTGCTGTAAATTTCATATAGTCAGCATTGTTTTTTGAGTTTGTAACCAACCCTGTCCATCATTTAATGTTCTCCAGATATTTGTATAACCCAAACACCTCATTTTTTTATTGCAATCTTAAAAATAACACAGCCATTTTCTCCTAAGACAGTTAATATATAAACCTCAGATATAGCAGACAACATCAGTCTATATTTTCCCATATAGGCAAATTGCTGGGCAATTTGCCCACAGTGAAAAAAACAGGCATCTTTTTTACTGAAAGTAAACTGACACAGGGTTTTCAATAAATCAAGCTTAATGGAACATGCAGCAATTCACTGCACTCTCAAGTTAAAGTCGAAAAGAAAAACACTTAAAAAGATCAACATGTACTACAATGTAATTGCCGCGGAGGCAGTGGTTGCATCAACGATTGATCACAATTTAAAATGGACACATATTTGATTTCTGTTATTTGCTGCAGACGACACTCTTCCATACATTAAGCACAGCCTATTATTTCTTTTTTCAGTTTTGGTTCCTGAGCTATAACAAACTAAATGTAATTTATAAATCGCTATGGACAGTTGCAGTATATGCCTATTTGGGTTGCAGTGTGTAACACACAGTAGGTACTGCAGGGACAAGCAAGTTTCAAGGGGGTAGAAAGCTAGTGCACCAACAGCTTAAACTACTAAGGTCTGAAAAAGTAGAAAGTACAGAAAGTTTATGGCACCCTGTAGAAAACAGGGAGGCTGTGTGGTCCAGTGGTTAAAGAAAAGGGCTTGTAACCAGGAGGTCCTCGGTTCAAATCCCACCTCAGCCACTGACTCTTTGTGTGACCCTGAGCAAGTCACTTAACCTCCTTGTGCTCCGTCTTTCGGGTGAGACGTAAGTGACTCTGCAGCTGATGCATAGTTCACAGACCTGTAAGTCACCTTGGATAAAGGCGTCTGATAAATAAACTAATAATAATAATAGAAAACAAACACATGAATTATAGTTTATGGTAAGTTTGAATGTGGCTTAAAAGGGTAGATTCAGGTGTTGACAGATTTGTAATTACTTAACTGGGCTTGAAAAGGGTTCATACATATGGCTCATTTATAGTAATACAAACACTCGAACCATCCACCAACCTCTCGTTAAACTAAAAGACTTAGAGCATACTGCCCATCTATATAAACAGTATAGAGTATTAAAAGTAGTTGTAAAAACTGCTTTAGAGACACATGTGTATATGACATGCCCAGGTTAATGAAGGTTGTGCTATATGTAGGCAAACCTCAGGTTATTGGTATACATAGATAATGATGCATTGCAGGCTCATAGCCTCTCAGTACTGCTTTCACTTGGGCTTTTTTCATACCCTGTGTCAGCTCACTTCATTTTTTTCATTCATTTTATTCATAGCAATATGAATGTGTAAAACATAACAAGGACAAGGCAAGGTGAGAGCATTGTGGTATTAGGGGCAGGGAATTAATTTGACCAGCCATAAATCACAGCTAGATTTAAATTACAGCAATCCTTGCATTGCTATTTAGCGACTCTGATGAGCAGAGTGAGATTGATCTGTTTACCAAAAAAACAACCTGTTAATGGAGAATTGACTTTGTAATATATAATTTCAAACCCAGTGGTTTGACGAGTCTGCGTCAGGACATGCAGTGGATGAAGCTTGTGGTAATCTACTTTTTCGAGGCTATGGTTTGTTGCAGACATACTTATTAAAACTGGAAGTATAAGATTCAAAGATTTGATATTTGGCTCCCAAGTGACTACATTTCAATCCGAAAGAAAATCGAATATAACCAGCCTGCTTCAATAAGAATACCGTTAATCTTGGAGATTAACCTCGGTATTTTCATAGGACAAATACACCTCGACACTGACATTCAACATACAGCCCGAAGCATCTGCTTGACCCATATTTCTGTAGCATCGACTGTAGGTACAACACTGCAGTATTATTCTTATTTTGTACACTTGTTCACCATTAGTCTGTAAAGCTTTTTGACTCCTTCCATTATATCTCCGATTCTCATAAGCACTGCATCATTATTGATAGAGCAGCGCGGTTTACGTTTCTCTTCCTTTTATTCTTGCGACACAGGCGTATTGCCTTGGAGTTTAATAGATTACAATTAAAGCACTTGACAAAGCCATCTCAGTCTCTGAATAAAAAGGTCCTCTGGTAGGTTTAGATAAAGGAGCAGTATTTAATCACAACCTGGTACAAGAATGTTTTTCCCTTCAGCTTTTAAATTACAGAGCGTGACGGGAAAGCGCTTTCCATTTGACAAAGACAACCTTGGTTTTTAAAGTTATGGAGGCAAGCAGCAATAGCTTTTGTAAAAACAAATTGCCTTCATCCAATATATTTCTTCAAAGGCTCTGTGTGATGTAGAAAAGGCACACATTGTAAAGAGTGGAGCAATATAAGCCATGCTGCGTTTGATGCAATATCCAATATATGGATTACGCCTTTAGTAAAGATGAAAGCCTGGTGGATTTTACATGCTCAGGAAGGTGTTTGAAAGGTTAGCAACAGCTCTGTTCCTTTAAAAAGAAACACTTGATAGAAACATGTAGGGGTGTGTTAAATGGCTGCAGTGGTTTATAAAGGAATGAATCCTGTCAGGCTGTGATTCAAATTGAATCAAGAGGTGCAATTCGATTTTAGATTCCAATCTCATGCTTGGAAGGATGGAACTGTTTTTCACAGAGGAGGTTGAGGAAATTAATTCACATCCAACACGGCTAAGCTCAGGTAGTTGCTAATATGTGAAATGTGGAGACGCAAGTTATCCAGAACGTTGATATAAAGCTGTTTAACTATTTTTTATTTGGACCAAGTAAGTTCCAAATAGGGCATATTGCTACCTGGGAATGTTTTAATGAGGCAGATATCCAAGGAAACATCTGTCATATTTGCAGTCTTGGAAACAGAACTGACAACCAAGCGCACACCATCAGTCCTCTATAAAAGATTGTCAGATCTGCTGTCTTGCCCATTGTGACTGAAACTGGGTTGCATTTAAGAGAAATACAGGAAGGACTACGATTCAGTACTTGTCAGTTTTAATGCAAACAACGGTACAAAAAGATTTAGATTTTCTTAAAAGGTTTCACAGTCTAAAAATACCTTCTCAACCTGCCTTTGTTACTTGCCCAGTCAAACTAATTGTGAGTCAATAATATTTTTCTTTCACTGTAATTTTAAAAATCAGAATAATGTGTAGCACTGACATTTAACATACAAAAGGAATGAGTAACACTAGTCAGAGATTGCATTACATGACATTAACTAAAATGTTTTTTTTTTCTTTGTTGTTATGCAGTCTACTTTAAATTGAAATTCTGCTTTTAAGTTTTGAACTATTCTTGTGCAAGGTTACTATAGGCTGAAGTATTGGGATGGTACATACAGTATGCTGCATTTAATTGCTAGAATTTAAAGATTGTTTCTCTAGAATGCTACAATATTAAACTGCAGACTGTAGCATTATTTTTTTCAGAAGGTCATCATGCCATGTACCATTCTAAATAGTACATTTTTTTCCCAGGACCAACAGCTAACAAACAAGCACTGTTCTGTAGCATAGCACATACCCAGGATACAGTACGGTTCTTTTCAGGTCATTTGATCATTTACCTTTTAAGTTGCCTAAGCTATTTAATGGATGACTATCAGCAATATAGCCACAATCAAATTAGCTTAATTGAGGGGAAAAAAGAGTAAATATCAAAAATCTATAGAAAATGTTTGCAAACTCATAGTAACAAGAAATTATGCATTTCCTTACGATGAATTGCAGTGATCTAAAACTACCAGGATCGTCACATTTAAGAGACAGTGAGAAATAAAAAACAAACACAAAAATTGATTTAAAAAAACATGTAGAGGACAAGTGCTGCATCTTTGTTTAAAGCCTTCTCTTTTGGTATGTGTACTAAAGGTTTTCCTTAAAAAAACATACGAATCAATCAATAATATGGTTTTTACTTTAGTATGACGAGTCAAGAACTTAATGACATTTAAATCACTTCAAAATGCTTTTAAAAAAAAATGTACTTTGCACAAAAGATACATTTGTTTTGTTTTAAATAGGTAACGTAGAGCATTACTCAAGGAACAGCTTATCAGGCAATGTGAGCAGTGCAGGTTCAGTAGATGAATATATTCCTGAAGTTTGAAATGACTCACTCGACAGTAATGTTTTTTTCTAATCTGAAAGTTTTTAAAACAAGTACTGAATGAGTTTTTTTTTTGTGACCAGAAACAAAACAAATGTTAAATGTCAGCTGTTTTATAGACAGCTGACACATAGATTATATAACACCTTGTACCAAATTCTAAACTTCTGGCCTTTTTGCCCAAGCTTTCCAACTGAAGCATGTCATAGATATTCAATTAAGTGAGACACAAGGTTGAATATCTGTACCTCTTTTCCTTGTTATAAGGAGACAGCAGCAATGCTAAAAATAAAAAGAGGTTTGTTTACTATTTTATTTCATAATTGTAAAGGCAATAACATTTTTGGGAGATGCCATTTGAAAACATTTACATTGTTAAACAACAAATGCTTAAAAGTTGTTGTAGCTAAAAAAATAACTTGTTACTTCTGTTCGATATATTTTAGGAAACAGATACTATTCTAGGATGCAGAAATCTGTTCCCCAGTATTAACCAACCAGCTGCTTCCCTATTGAGTGTGTGCTTTGCTTGCAGTCAGTGACATGCTTTGACCCCAAAGACACTGATGAGGTAAATTGACCTAGGAAGTGAAACCGTACCAGGCAAGCAAAAATATAGTTACCTTAGTGTGGCACCAGATATCATGCTTTGAATTGCAAGTACATGCTGTTAGATGTGTTTCTTTCAAAACTGCACATTTGAGACCTAGAAGTAGCGAAAGTGCATGACAGGCAAGATTTGTGGAATTATTTCGTTAGCAACAACCAGTTTAAACAAAGTTAGAAAACCTTAAATTTGATAAAAACTAATATACTGCTTCTTTTTTAGGTTCATTACCATCTACAGAGGACCAAGTCATACTTACAAGGTACAGAGGTTGACAGAATCCACCAGCTACAGTTTCCGAATGCAAGCAGTCAGTGAAGCAAGAGAGGGCCCGTTCTCCGAAGTGTACACCTTCAGCACAACCAAATCAATTCCGCCGACTGTCAAAGGTAAATACAAACACTGTAAGAATTCCAGGAACTACAGCACATTACCTACAAGACATTCATATTTATAAGACGGATTATGCATGATTGCCTCAGGAGATTGTTCTAGTATTAACCATCATGATGGTTCCTTTACAATACAGACAACATGAAGTTAACTGCAGGACTTTTTTTTCCCCATCTTGTTTTCTTCCTGATTTTTTTCATGGTTTGTCAACCACAACAACAGTAATATTTTTAAATCAAGCACTTTGTAAATAGCATGCAGTAGTGATATGTCACCGTACAGTGCTGAGAGGCTAGTATGCACTGGTTCATTAAACTATGGTTCTCAATGTGGAATATGGGCTTAGGTCACTTTTTTTGTTTAATGAACTTTTAGTCACTTTTTTCCCCTCATACTTTATTGAGAACTGGTAGCGAGTCATATGAGAGCACAAAGACAAAGTGAACTCTCTTCTCCAGAAAGTTTCCTTAACATAAGCAAAAGATTCTGAATGTTCTACTAGCCAACTACACAAGAAGCGCTTGTCAGTGCAGATTCCTTACTGGCAGATCTGATGTTACTGATCATTTTTCATTTAAATCTTTTAGATAGCTGTAGTATAATAGTTGGATGTTACTTGCTTTCAGGTCCCCGGGTGACCCAGTTAGAAGGAAACACATGTGAAGTCACGTGGGAGGCTATTCCACCAATTAGAGGCGACCCCGTCAGCTATAATCTACAGGTCTTGGTCGGGAGAGAATCCGAGTACAAGCAGGTGGGTGGGACAGAAGAGAATTATATGTCCCATGAAGTAAATGGAAACTATTATCTTCATTTAGTAGAGTTTTGTTAGCATCATAATCTCAGCTGTTGTCATGAAGCCATTGCACCTGTTTGAATTAAAACTCTTTGTCAATATCCTTATAAAACCATATTATTTGTATAGAATGACTAGCTAGACTAATACAGCATTACATATGATACTGGTCTTGGCATTCACCATTGCAGAAACTCATTTTAGATGTTATTCTGCATGGATAGTAAATTGAGAATATTCAAGGGTGCCTCTGCACTTATAGGATGTCTTGGTTATTAAATATCTGTTGCTGATTTTTGAAGTCGAAATGATTGTCTATTTATTCTGTAGTCTTAGAAAATGGGTAACACAACTGCACTTGCGAAATGGCCATCTAATTACCACGTTTGGAAACTTTTAAAAAGAGTGGACGATTATTTATTCAGTGGTATTGAGATACCTGGAAAGTCTGAGTGGAGTTTAGGCACACGCACAGACACACACATGGAACCGGAACAAAAACATATGCAAAAAATGCTTTTATGCATGCCCATTATTCCAACAAAAACAATGGTTAGACAGAAAGATCAGGTGGTGATGTTCCCAGAGTGATGAGTGATAAAATAAAAAAAAAATGCTATTGGGGAAAAAAAAAGCCTGAAAACGAAGGCAACACATCACTCTTGGAAGATGCCCAGTTTAAAGCTGCAATGAAGGTTATTGTTGTTGAAAATAGCAAACAGTAATAACCAATGTCATGACCACACCATATTGCTAATTCAGTAGAAAAGACATCAGTGGCAGTTGATAAAATGCATTACGGTGTAGTTTCTGACATCTCCCTGACACAGCTTGTACACTGTGCTTGTCAGTGTGTAAACTGTATCCAACCCAAGATGATCAAGATAGAAACCAAAACAGAATCCGTTGAATGCAGGAATTAATATTAAATGAATATAAATAAATGGGTGTACAATGGGGCTAATTTCAACATAATTGTATGAATGTCAGGTGGTACCACCCAGGCATTTACCTAGTTATAAGTGGCATCTAGTTTTGTTGCCATTCCTGGAATGATGGCACTTGCGAAATAAGTGTTCCAATTATTAAAAACACTGTATTGATTATTACAAATACTTGTTTGAACTGCATCTACAGTGGGGCAGAGGTGCAAAGCATCACACCTCACTGTCCCAGCAGGCATCCCACTTTACACCCTCTTTCTCAGGAACCATATTTGTATCCTATGCATTTGTTTTCCAAATAATTTTTTTTCCCCATAAAAATCTAAGAAGAAAAATCATCGACTAATCACAATCACCTACTCTGGCTGTAAGGGGGTTTCGCCTATTTTAATGGTAGTTGCATCTTCCAAATATATATGTATTTGTCAGCTGTCTACACTCCAAGAACACTAGCCAGTATCTCTGGCCCGTCTGCTGCAGTTCACATTTTTTAAAATACAGGTATTGCTTTTCAGGTTGGATAGACCAAAAATTTGACCATTCTGCACAGGTAATCCAAACCCCAATTAACTTTCTCCACCACAAATACAGGTATTGATTTAACTATTTAGAATACATTTCCCAGAGAAGGAAGCAGTTGCAATGGTTTTTGAATTCCTCATAATTCAATGCCTTTCTCTGGCCCTTATAAAGCACCACAGCCTTTACTACGCGGTGATCTGATTCAAGCATTCAAAATTCTAAAAGGTATTGACAATGTCGACCCAGGGGACCTGAAAAAAGAAACAAGGACCAGGGGCCACAAATGGAGATTAGATAAAGGGGCATTCAGAACAGAAAATAGGAGGCACTTTTTACAGAGAATTGTGAGGGTCTGGAACCAACTCCCCAGTAATGTTGTTGAAGCTGACACCCTGGGATCCTTCAAGAAGCTGCTTGATGAGATTCTGGGATCAATAAGCTACTAACACCAAACGAGCAAGATGGGCCGAATGACTTCCTTTCATTTCTAAACTTTCTTATGTTCTTAACCAAAGCGTTCACAATCCAATTTACTGTAATGGGAATATAGTAGGATACTGCAGCACAGCTTGAGCCACTTTAGGTTTTACTGCAAGATGAATCTGAACGAGCATTAATCTTGTAAGGCTTTATGATCAGCTGTAATTGTTGCTTTAATACTCTGAATGTTACATCTAAATGCAAGTAATCTGAGAAGAAGGTTAAGGTTTAATTACATTTTATGGCATCCTTGACTTTTAATTAATATTTAACAAGTGCAAAGATTATGGCTACAGAAGTTTATCATTTTCTATTAATAAAACTGCCATGCCTTCTTAGATACAGCTCCAAAAGCATAAATTCAGTTGCCATTTATTGCTTTTCAATTTTATTGCTTCCAACTTGTATAGAAAAGACATCATGCCTTTCAAAAATGAAGCAAACAGCTTTTTAATCAAGCCTCTAAATTGAAAGAGAAGGTTTTTGGACTGAACGATTTATGTCTATGTGAACAGGCTGGCTCGTGGGGACGTCAGGCCAGGAAATGCGGGACACATACAGGACTGGTAAATGAATGCGCTCTTGCACGGTTTAATAATAATAAATAAAAAGGTTGTACAAAACACAAAACACTGAACAAACAAAACGGCACATTGGCCAAAATAAACAGACAAACAAACAGTGGACGAACCCCAAACAAGTATCGTGCGGGTTCCTCCCACACGAGTAGCAATTCCTTTATTTCTATTATTATTTCTTTCTCCCCTCTCTCTCTCGCTCTCTCCCGTTGCCCACTGTGAACACCCAACCCCGAGTGAGTGATTCTTGCCTCTAAATGTACAGCTGTGCCAGGATTCAATTGCTAAATAATCATGCGCTTGAACCTTGGCACGTGAACTAATTTGTGCAATCCCCGTGCCCACATACTACTACACATTATATGCGCCTGCCAGTATTTGCATGTTCTGACTGCTTTACTGCAAGTATCCGGCTTGCTATTGTACCCTTCAGCCCCTCACGCAGCGCTGTAACACAGCAGTAGAAACCAGGAAGGCTACAAAAGAAATCAAGCACAATCAAGCACAAAGATTTTTCTTTCATTCCTGAAACCTGTGTCGGCCTAAACAAGTTGACGATACCAACTTGTTTAGTCTAATTTAGTTCCCTTCTCTTGAATTCAGCCGGGAGTTTTTTATGTTTTCGCTGTGACGATGTCAGGAGTTTAAGAGCCATTATAGCCAATGGGACAAACCTCTATTTTTATATCTCACAGATGCAGGGGGCACTGAAACAAAACTCAGTCTAGTTTCATCTAGTTTAGCACCCCTCGGTTGAATTTGAATTGTGCATGTATTAAGAGGTGAACACCAGTTAATAATTTTGCAGGATTCTGGAATCAAGCATTAGTTATTCATGGCAAGAAGGACAATCAAAATGAGACCCCTCCAAGTGGCATTTGAAGCAAAACAACCCTTTATTTTGTCTTATTGTTATTTGAAAACCCAAATACCACTTTGCCATGTAAGAAAACGTTCCCAACATTTCCAAATATTTTATTACCAGCTGTTATTTTCACTTATAGCAGCCTAAATACTCCATGTAAAACACACTGGCACACCAGACATTCTGTACATTTTGTTTGTGGACACTTTATTTTGGCAGGTTTAGTACAGAGCTAAAGCACACAGTGAATACATGCATCAGTGTACTAATCAGTGGTGCCAAGGATCATAAAGGGAATGAAGTTAGACATTTTTGCCAGAAAGGACAACAGATTTCTCAAACATTAGTGAAATCATGACTGAAAAGCTTGCTTTTAAATTCATAAATAATTGCAGTGGCAGACAGTGGTCAGGAATGTTTTACTTGATGTCTGACCTTGACTGATATAATAATAGAAATGGGCACACTCAAGGTAGGTGCAGTCTGTAGTATTGACCACTGGAGTATTCATTTAGGCTTCTACTCTATTTAAGTGTTTCCTTTTAGGTAATATACTGCAATAGAGCATTTACTTAAAGTTAATGAGACAGGATAGTTATGTAAAATTATGTTCCAGACAAGACCTTTCCATGTGGTTTGGAAGAAAATACCTGTGGGTGGATTAGGAGGGTTTAAATGAATGCTAACCAAAGATTTAAAATCCTATTAGAGCAAGCAACCTGGTCACTAGTTCCCTTTCATTGTATTGGATATCGTTTATTAAAAAATACAGATTAAATAAAAAATGTAACTAATCACACTGTTGCCTTTTGAAATAGAGAAAGTGATTAGGTACCAGGTAGCAACCACAACTTTATTCTACATAGCTTTATTTAATATGTATGCATAGTGTAAAAATAAACACACACAAAAAAGAACCAAAAGATATTCAACTGATGAATAAAGGGATCCGGTAAATAATACCTTATACCTGTCAACTTTTGAAAATCCAAATTCGGGAGTGGTGTGGTGGTGCAATCCGTGATACCTTTTTTTACTGTTTCCCATGTAGAGCGGCGGGGGTGTGGGTGGGTATTAGTGTGGTGGTGCAGGTGCGTGGCTAAGTATGTGAACCTGCCTTGCGCACTGAATGCATGCCTGCCACAGGGCTCCCCTGGGTCCTAAATCCTGTTAGGTAGAGACTGGGATTGCAGTAACTACACACCGGCTATCACTGGCAGACATTAAAGATTTGCTGACATTAGGGGGTTTAGCAGTATGGTTACAGCACAGCAATACCACTCACGTTCCACTTGCTAAGTGTGCATCTAAAGCATTGTACGACTTTAAGGGGTGGGTAGATCATCTTTTCGAACTAAAAAGCCGTACAATTGACCAAACACCCACCCCCCACCCTTTTTTTTAAAAAATGGAAACATGTCTTACATTATGTTTTCGGTACTTCAGCAGTACAAATCCCGTTTGTGACGTAACCTTGCGCAACTTTCTACTACAGTATAACTGAAGGCTAGGTCAAGCAATCCTTTACAGAAGCATACAGTGCGAGGCGTTTTTTTTGTGTTGTTTTGTTTTGTTTTACGTGACACCATTTATTTACACCGCTTAACAGCCATCTATGGGTACCTGAAACGTCACAGATGAGACGTGTGAATCTACAACAGCAGCAGTTACACAGATAGATCACCCCTAAGTCTCATTTGCTTTGGATAAAAGCGTCTTCTAAATGACTAAATAATAATAATAATAATAATAATAATAATAATAATAATAATAATAATAATAATAATAATAATAGAAAGCGCTATCCTTGTATAATACAAGGATACAGCGCTTTCTTCTGGAATGTTTATTATTATTATTATTATTATTATTATTATTATTATTATTATTATTATTATTATTATTATTATTATTATTTGTGTAACGTTATGTCTGCGTTTGTTTTTTTTGTCTATGCCTGTTGATTACGGTGCATGTTAATATAGAGCAGAATGTAGTAAAGTTCTGGGCAGGGCGAGCACCGCTTCCGTAGAATATTTAACTGTTTTGCTGCTATTAATATATGGAGATAGATTTACATCTGTATAACCCATACAAATAAGCAAATAATAAAATAACCGTAAGAGATGTTGTGTTACGCATAGGATTAATAATAATAATGACCGTGTTTTAATCGTGTGTATTAGTGTATGAAACTGGTTCTGTTGAGTGTATGGGGAAACAGGGACGGCAGGTGGCGTGGTAGAGTTGAGGGAGGGGGGAAAGGGTAGATAATACCGACCACTCATTTCTAAATATAGCATTACACCACTGGTTCTGGGATATAAACGGGTTAATCCATGGAGCTCCATGGATAAATAATGGAAGTATTAGAACAATTAATACACACACATTGAGTAATTACCAGATTTTTTAAACCTTTTTTATTAACGTTAATCGTAAAATAAGCAGTGTATTTTGTCTGTGTATCGGCTAGGGTATCAAGGGATTTTCTTTATTATTATTTGTTTATTTAGCAGGCGCCTTTATCCAAGGCGACTTACAGAGACGAGGGTGTGTGAACTATGCATCAGCTGCAGAGTCACTTACAACTACGTCTCACCCGAAAGACAGAGCACAAGAAGGTTAAGTGACTTGCTCAGGGTCACACAATGAGTCAGTGACTGAGGTGGGATTTGAACCGGGGACCCTTTTCTTTAACCACTGGACCACACAGCCTCCTGAAAAGTGATAGAAAAATGTCTGGAAGGCTTTGAGTGAAGCATCAGGGGAGCCATAATGATGTCTTGGGCATCCTGTTTAAACTTCTCTATGAATGTCTGGATGTACCTAGTGTTGAAAGGCAATTCTTCCACCAGTTTCCAAGTGTTTAACTTGTACTTACAGTACTTGGAAACATCTGTTACTGTTCAGAACTAAATAAATATTTTTTAATAATAAACATATATATATATATATTATAGTGTGTGTGTGTGTGTGTGTGTGTGTGTGTGTGTGTGTCATTGTGGGGATATCGCCACAAGCTCTTCATGACCCGTGCCTCATAACACACCCCAAGATGTAGTAATATCCCTCAACTCACCCTGGAGTACTATATTGCTTCAATGAACACCAGGGGATTGAAAATGCATGTTTCATATTCTGCACCAATTCTCTAGTATGCTGTTTCTTGGTGTTGGTGTGGTGAATGTGTTATGAAGAAATTACATTTCCGACAATGCCATGATATTTTGATAGAGATACAGTAGTATGTGATCACATTGATAGACTACATTAGGATGAACACACATTCAAAAACAAGAAAGTGTACCCTGTTACACAAGCTACTGGTATGACGCTAGGACAATGGCTGTAAAAGTTGCAAGACATCCATTCAGCAAAGGTTAAATCACGGGAACCTGAATCCTGCTGTACCAAGAGCATGTACAGTTTTGAAATAAAATACATGGAAAAGCACACGCTGTTGCATTTGGTTAAGTGTGTAAACTGAAAGAGTAAATCGGCACCTCTCCATGGTGTATGGAATTGTTTTTGATAGTCTTAATACTCTTACCAGGTACGACATATGTCATGCTTTTAGCAGAGTTCAGACCTTTTGATTTGTGTGTAAACATATTTATTTGTTTATTTAGCAGACGCCTTTATCCAAGGCGACTTACAGAGACTAGTGTGTGTGAACTATGCATCAGCTGCAGTCACTTACAATTACATCTCACCCGAAAGACGGAGCACAAGGAGGTTAAGTGACTTGCTCAGGGTCACACAATGAGTCAGTGGCTGAGGTGGGATTTGAACTGGGGACTCCTGGTTACAAGCCCCTTTCTTTAACCACTCCACCACACAGCCTCCTATTAAATCATATTAAAACTGTTGCTTGTAGGCTTTCCCCTGGCCTACAGTGTTCCAGCTAAATCAAATATATGTCTATAAGCATTTTGTTACTACAGTTGTCCCACATTATACCGCCCCCCTTTATAACGCCACCCTTGCATACTGCCAGCTATTCTCTCTGAACAAATGTCACCAATATAAAAACAGTGCTATTTGTACCCGTTATATCACCACCCCGCTGTCCGCCACCCGCCAACTTCCCAAGCCAAGCAAACGTAAATATAAGCATTGTAGTTTCCCTCATTGTAGTGCCAGCGAAATAATCATGGACAATTAAAACAACAGTTATGTAGTTAACCTTTGACGCGCTTTCCTAATTCGTTGTTAACTGAACGTTCATACCAATGTCATCAACACTCCCGCTCCCAAAAAACAAAACAGAAAAGTACAAAATGGTGCGTCAACCCCACATTTAACACCAGAGCAAAAGAAAATAAATCTGCATGTGTGCATCTGAAAATAAGAAAGTCAGCAAGACATGGCAAATGTTTTCTCGCCTAAGTGAGACATACACTGTTAATTGAAGGACAATTGGAGACATTCTAATGAATAAAAACAAATGGCTTACCTTGATGGAACGGGTCAATTTGTTTAACCTGGAAAAGGCTTGACTTTAATAAGTGACTTTTATAAACCACAGTAAATGTTTAAAAAAAAAAAAGTACGGTAAGAGGTTTGTTTGATTACGTGCAAGTGTTGCACAAATGAAGGCTGACTTAAACTAAAGCATCAGTTTTGTAAACAGCAGAATATTTTTTTTTTTTTTACTTTTCGTTTTAAAAAAAAGAAGTAAGTGTTTGCCTGTACATATTTATATATATATATATATATATATATATATATATATATATATATATATATATATATATATATATATATATTTTAATTGCTTAAAAAAGAATGTTTTTGAGCTTAGTTTTTAGTTTTTAGCTTGCTTGGTGAAATAAACAGATGGCATCGTTCAATGGGGGATAGTATTCAGCAGGGTTACAGTCGTGCCACAAACAGTAAAGTTCAAATGGCCAGTACAGGAAAAAAAAAAAAAGTACGCTTTTTTGTTTTTATGTAAATATTGGTGATTTGAAAATGAGTCTTATTTTTTATTTATGTATTTATTTTTTTTAAAGTATAAACTGTTCCTCAAAAGTAACCATGTACAGGAGGGAAAGAGGCTGTGTGGTCCAGTGGTTAAAAAAAAGAGCTTGTAACCAGGAGGTCCCCGGTTCAAATCCCACCTCAGCCACTGACTCATTGTGTGACCCTGAGCAAGTCACTTAACCTCCTTGTGCTCTGTCTTTCGGGTGAGAAGTAATTGTAAGTGACACTGCAGCTGATGCATAGTTCACACACCCTAGTTTCTGTAAATCGCCTTGGATAAAGGTGTCTGCTAAATAAATAAATAACATCACTAGTTGACCTACTGTTGTGTTAAGAACTAGTACTGTAGTTTTAAAAAAGATTAATGTTTTATTAAAATGGCCTGGAGATACTGTAATTGTATAACTTAAAAATTAAAACTTTTGAATTTATTGCAAACATAGAAGGTTGTGTGTGGGTTGTTTTTTTTTTTTTTTGACCCTCGCTTATTGTCAGTTTTTGGCCAAGGCCCTTACCTGGCGGTATAAAGAGGGTTGACTGTACCTCTAAAAGGAAAACAAGCAATAACAAAATGAATCACTGAGTTTAAGTACTCTATTAAAGGTTGCAAGACAAAAAAAATAAAAAACAGATGTACTTTGGTGTACCAACATAAAGCAGTTATTTAGTGAAATTCCAGTATTCCGTTTTTATTTTTATTTCTGTTGAATGGTAGGCATTTCCAGAAGTCTGATTTAGTATTCTGGTAAAGGTAAACAGATACATTTTATAGACTGTAATTCTCCACTGGAGTTCATGGAAAAGAACACATAAGTAAAGAACTTTAAACTGAAGTAGCTTTGGAAATGTTAAAAGTTTAATATCTGTTAATAAACTCTAAATAGCACATTTGTAAATCAAACAGGCTCGGAAACCATATCCTCCGAGGCCACCGAGGAGCAATCAGGATCACTGTCACTTGCTCTACCCTGACCTTCTCTAAGAAGGCGGGGAGCATTGGAATCGGCGGAAACGCATATAGGAGCCCTGGCGGCCATTCGTGAGCCAGTGCATCGACTCCTAGGGGGTTGTCGAGGTCCCTCACCGAGAACCATAGGGGGCAGTGCGTGGTCTCTCGCGAAGCTAAGAGATCTACTTAGCTATGCGAAACATTCCCAAATGCTCTCCACCACCTGAGGGTGGAGACGCCATTCCCCACAAGAGGACCTCCTCTGGATAGGAGATCCGCTGCATAATTGACTCTGCCCGGTAGATGAACCGCACGCAGAGAGGTCAAGCGGTTGTGCCCATAGCAACATCCGTGTTACCATCCGGTGAAGGCAAGGGGACCGTGAGGCCGCCCTGGCGGTTGATGTACGCCACAACCGTGGTGTTGTCTGACCGCACTAACATCGCACTTGCCTGAAGCACTGGCAAGAAGTGCCGGCGGCAGGTCCACCGCCCTGAGTTCCAGAGCATTGATGTGGGCTGACCTCCAGGGTCCTGACCACACTCCGCGGGTCCCTGAGCCGTTCCAGACTGCTCCCCAACCTTGGTTGGAAGCGTTGGTCGTGATAACTTCCCTTCGGAAGATGGGACCCAAGCGTACGCCCTGGCGGATGTTCGACGGAACTTTCCACCAGCGCAGTGCTTCCCAGCAGGTTCGGGATACCGTCAACCTGCGGTGTTTGTCTCTCCGCGGATGCAACGCGAAGGCATTGAACCAGGCCTGCAGAGGTCTCTGGTGTAATAAGCCCAAAGGAAGGGCTTGCGAGGCGGCAGCCATCAACCCCAGCATGCGCTGACACAGCTCCATGCTGACTGTTTCTCTCAACCTGAACAGGGAGAGACACCGCTCCATCGAGGCAACTCTTTGTGTCGACAGGGTCGCTTCCATGGACACTGAGTCCAGATGCAGACCCAAGAATTCGGTCTGTTGGCTCGCACGCGGCGGCTCTTTTCTGAATTGACCTTCAGACCTAGCAGCTGAAGATGGTCTGTAACCATCACTGTGTGCTGTGCCAACTGCTCCTTCGACTGCGGCGCAGGCGAGCCAGTCGTCCAGATAGTTCAGCAGTCGGACGCCTTGAGCCCGCAAGGGACCTAGAATGGCATCCATACATTTCGAAAAGGTTCGAGGAGCTAGTGACAGGCCGAATGGAAGGACACAAAACTCGTATACCCTGCTCTGAAATGCGAAACGCAGATACTTCCTGTGACCGGGCAGATGGGAATGTGAAAGTGCGCATCTGTCAGGTCCACGGTGGTGAACCAGTCGCCGTGTCGGACTGACTGGATGATGTGCCTGTGCGTAAGCATCTTGAACGATAACACCCGCAGGTATTTGTTCAGTACTCGCAGATCTAAAATAGGGCGGAGCCCGCCGTCCTTTTTGGGCACCAGGAAGTATTTGGAATAGAACCCCTGGTCGATCAGAGCAGGGTCTACTTGTTGAATGGCACGCTTCCTGAATTGGGCGCCACCCTCCGCGCTGTGGTCTTACAAATGGAGGTTGACCGCGCGCTGCTGTGCTTGAGGGAGAGGTCTTACTACCCCGTGATTGGGCCTGCTGCTGTGTCGGTGCTCTGCGCCACTGGCGCTCCTGCAGCCGCCTTGGCTGGAAGGGTTTGTTTGGCCACATCCTTGCCAACTGCTGCGACGCCTCACGCGCTTTGACGGAGCGTTGCAGCATCTCCTCAACCGCTGGGCCAAATGTGTGCCCCGGTGAAATTGGAGCATCCAGCAATGGGACCTTATCAGGCTCCTGTACCCTCGCCTGCAAGAGCCAGAGCTGCCTTCTTGCCACCACAAGAGAAGCGATGCTCCTGCCCTGCGCTCGCGCATTCAATTGAGCCAGCTTCACCAACAGCTGAGCAATTGTGCCCAGCTCGGTCCTAAGGGCAACGGAGGGGCACTCAGGCAGATCCCGGATGAGCGCCGCCTGGTAGACCGTCAGGAGGCTGGCCACGTTAGACAGCCTGACTGCCTCTGTAGCCGCGGCGTACCCCTTTTTCAGGTGGGTCTCCGTGATCTTACATTGCTTGTTAGGGCACGAAGGGTCTTTAGTCAGCCCGGATAATGTTGGCGCCTTCACCAACGCGGTGAACGCAGCGCCGACCGGTAGGAAGGACGCTAACCCACCTTCGCCTGCACCTTGCATTGTGAAGGCCGAAGCCTTGCGAGAAGTTGCAGGGGCGGAAGCCGGGGCCCCCCAGGTGGACTGCACCTCCTTAATAAAATCCGGGAATGCCGGTAGCATCCTGGACTGAAGGGGCTGAGCTGATGGCGACTCAAATAGGGAGCGTCGTGTTGGCTCTAACATGGGCCAGTCCACGCCCAAGTGACGGGTTGCCCTCTCCACCACTGACCACATAGGGTCATTAGTGTCCAGCACTTCAGGGTCGTCCTGCCCAGAGTGCTGGGATGCCACCTCGGCCTCTGTGCTCTCCTCCTCCAATAAGGGCTCAATGTCGGATGCGTCCCTTGAGACCGCATCGACATCCCACACTTCCTGGGGTTTGGCCACTGGTGGAGGAGCCACCGGCTGATTAGCAATGGGCCCAGCTGATTGTTCTGGAGCCCGAGGCACCACGTTTGCTAAGGTCATGAGGAGGGATTGCTGTCCCATCATGACTTCCATAAACTTTGACATTTTGGAGGTGAGCTCAGCCACTCCAAATCTGTCGTGATGCCGCCTGTCTCGTCGAGGGAGCGAGAGTGCCTTCTGGCAGGCGGTCGAGATCTCGACCTGGACTCCCGACGGGGACGTGCCCCGCGAGAGGAGGGGCTGCGGGAACGTTCCCGAGCATGCCTGGCTGGGGACCTCTGACCAGCTGTAAGCTGGGAGGATGGGCTCCTGGAGAGCTGCAACGCCATTGGCGGCGTCATAACAGACGACGGCGGAGCCGAGATAGTATGGGACGACCCCGAGGATGGGGACCGACCCCCAACCGCCCTCTTTGCTCTTTGGCGAAGGGTGCGTGTCTGGAACCCCGCACATAGATGGCAGTATGCCCTATCCGCCAAGGCAGATGCGGCATGCTCCGGCCCCTAACACGCTACGCAGTCATCATGCGGATCGCTGGCAGGCAACTTGGCCTGGCAGGTCACGCATTGATGAAAGCTGGACATAGTGCTCGAGCACAGATGTGCGTGTGTCGAACGCCCGGCGTCGAGCACCGACGGTACGTCGCGTCGAGTGCGAAGCGCCGCGTCGAGCACCCGAAGTCGCGTCGTCGACCGCCGGCAGCGTTAAGCACCGGCGACGAGCGCTAAGTGCGTCGACGAGCGCCGAGCACCGGCGTCGCGTTGAGCACCGGCGTCGAGCACCGAAGCGTCAAGCACCGGCAGCGTCGGCGCCGGCGTCGAGCACCGGCGTCGGCGTCAAGCACCGGCAGCGTCGAGCACCGGCGACGAAGCGTCAAGCACCAACGCTGTCGAGCACCGGCGTCGAGCATCGGCGTCGAGCATCGAGCACCGAAGTGCGTGGCGTCGCACGCCGGCGCGTCGCACGCACCGTCGCGTCGAGCACCAAGTGCGTCGTCGAGCACCGGCGTCGGCGCCGAGCACCGAAGTCGCGTCGTCAAGCACCGGCGCCGATGGTGCGTGCACCGACGGTGCGTCGCGTCGAGGAAAGCGCATCGGCGTTGGCGCCGAAGCATCGAGCGTCGAGCACCGAGTCCCCAAGCGCAGACGTGCTAGCACCAAGCGCTGAAGTGCTGCACAAAGCGCCGAAGCTCTGCACCAAGTGACAAAGCGCCGACACCAAGCGCCGAAGCGCAGCACGCCGAGCGTGAGTACCGAGCGTACAACGCTAGCACAGACGCCTAAGCGTCAGCTGACCCGCAGAGCGGAGACGCTAAGTGCTGGTACAGTGTCTTGGATGCTGTGCACTACTTACCTGTTGGTGCTGGGGAATTGCGCTTTGTGGTCGTCTTCCTTTGTGTAGTGAATGGGAATTTTTTTTTTTTTTTTTTTTTTTGGGACGCTGCAGCAGCACTATATACTAGTGATAGGCACAATAATATGTGGGCACAGTACAGCTACCACGCGGTTGGTGGAACACACCGCAGAGGTAGTGTGTGGGAGACTGCAGTGCAGGCTGCACACACGCGGTCTAGCCAAGGCAAGACCGGGGCTGCAGATACGCGCGAGGCCGAGGCCAACGCAACGTGCGTCCTTCACAAAATATATATATATACACACAATATATACAATTTTATTTACAAAAAACCCAAAAACACAACACTAATAATTAAAAAATAATTATTAACACAGGAAAGACGGAGACCACGAGACAATGCGATGCCGAAGCAAAGCGTGAAGGAAATATATATATATATATAAAAACAATTTATATAATCCTTAAACAAATAATAATAATCACTCCGAAGAGTATAACTGAAATAAACTCAGAGAAGGGGCAATAACCAGCTTCTTAAGCCTAAGCTTAGCGAGTACAATCAGTTACCAGCTCTAATGACCTACCGCTACCAATGCTGAAGACAAAAGAGTCTCTGCGCACTGCGTATAGTAAGCTCCCAGGGGGGCGGGCTTACGTGGCAGCTCGCGCAGAGGCCTATCGGCAGCTTTGCTATAAAGCTCAGCCAATCGCTACTGCCTGACGGCAATATCTCATACTTGATGGTTATTTTCGACTTGAAAGGGAACATATATTTTACAGGTAGTACCACAGAATTCGAATTGAATACGTACCTGTGCCTCACTGCAAGTTAAATATTCCTTAAAGCTACTGGGTTCCCATAGAAGTGATACAAAAGGACACCCAATTTTAACATATATTTAGTGTTCTGCATTTCCAGTTTTTTTTTTTTTTTACAGGATTTCTTTTTTTTAATGAACCCCGGTTTTACTGATTTATACCTGATTTTTAGTCTACTATTCAGTATTTTCCCGGTTCTATTTTTTAGGAAATACACAATGTTTTGATTAAAATACTGCTTTATTTTGACTCCGACATTGTAATAAGCAGCTCTACACTGTATCCTAGAATACAGCATGTATGTTTAGACAGAGGATCAAATAACATTCAAACATCGTACATGTTTGATTCTCTGTTGCTTCACAAACACATTATCACCTGATTCTGTTGGCCAATGGCCAACCAAAGTCTTATTATTGAGGCAAGTGCTGGGCATAGTAACTAACTTGATAAGGAAACGAAATTGAAATACTTACCGTTAAACATAATATTTTGAGTGGATGAGGAATGGGGAGAAAATGTAAATCAGTTTATGAATATTCAAAAGAAAACAAATGTTTTGAAGTATAGCAGAAGTGGGTCAGATGAGGCAGAGGATGCATAGCGCTGCAAATACTGCTGCACTGAGGACAGAATAAAAGAACATACTGAAAGTAAGTGACACATTAAACTAAAACAAGAAAGTGAACTGAGAGACACACAATCCATTTATGTGGCTTTTACACAAGCTTTAATAAAAGAGCACAGAATGACTGTGTTAATGAGTTTGTCAGAGCTCTGTGCTTTGCTGGACAGCCGCTGTTTATTGCAGAGGGGTATGTATTGGTGACTTTGTGAGACAGTACTGTCCATCAGCTAAACACTGCCTAATGCCGATAGTCTTAATCATAAATATTTGACAGAAAATGAGGGTGCTTTAGTAAACTTATGGAACGCATTGGTGGAAATGTCCAGTGTGATTTTTAACGCGTCTAATGCCTTGGACAGTCCAGTTCTTTCAATTTTCTTTTCTTGTTATAATTTCAAGGTGAATAACCCTGGCTTGTTTTCTGCTGATGTCATACCTTCTGCAGATACTAGCTCTGTCAGCACAGCGATTTCACAAATGTTCACAAAGTACCAGGTAACTTGGGAAAATGTGGCTTCGATTTGCACAGATTCTGCCTCATTATACATCCCAGGGACATTAAACTTAATCAGAAACCTACTGCTATGCATAATATTCCACATGTAAAGTGTGTATAACAACCACCACCATACACACAGTTTTACACAGTGCATTTTGGTCCATATATATACAGTATATATATATATATATATATATATATATATATATATATATATATATATATATATATATATATATATATATATATATAGCTCAAAGAGCCAGCTGCCCAACTTTTCGATATGTTGTACATATGTTTCTCAAGGGAGCATGTGTTTGAATTAGGGTTGTCAAGCGATTAAAAAAATTAATTGCGATTAATCTCATGATTAAAAAAAATTAATCTTAGTTAATCTCAGTTTTAATTGCATATTAAATTGTTACAATTACTACATCCATTGAATTTAAATTTGTTTTATTACTGATGCTGTTGTTTTTATTATCCTTAACTGTAAATGAAATTGTTTAAAATGTATTTATTTAACCAGGAAATTTACCCATTGAGACCACCACCAAAATGTACTAGGTACAATAATTTAGAAATTACAAATACAACCAACACAATAAAATGTGTATTCAAGCTTGATCAGCAGCATACAGAGATCAGAAAACATAATACATAGGATATCTATTTTTAAATGTGATTGTGAACTGAAATAAATTATTTAAAAAATAAAAAAAAATTATAAATATGTAGCTATAGTAAGCACTTCTAGGAAATGAACTGTTAATTGTGAAGAGAACATACCAACAAAAAAACTGTCATCATATCCAAAAATTGCAAACTAACAATTGTGGCTTTACATACTACGCGCAATTGTTAGGCTTTACATACTACGCGCAAAAAAAAAAAAAAAAAAAGAGCAACGCAGCCTAACTAATTTATTATCATGATCATACTTATGGGCCTGGGCTTGCAGTGATCCTGCATTTCTGTCGAAACTGGTGGGTTTAATTTGTTGTTGTTATTGTCTGTAGCAAAAAAAGCCTTGCACATGGGCTGCACTTATCTAGCCATTGTGTGGGTAGGATGGTCTTTGTACACCCCTTCTGACTGAAAAAGCAAGCATTGTTGAAATAAACACAGAGGAGAACAAAAGCCTCATGCCAGCGGCAGGCAGTCTGGCCCTTGACATTTTACTCTTGGATTTGAATAATGGACAGAGCAATTTCCCTTAACTTCTAATTTACCTACAGATGTATGTGTTTATTTAAATATGATGTGGGGGTTCTTAATAAAGTGGATAATTAAGCAGTGTTATTATTTCACCAACACCACCCTGGTTCAAGACAGCTATGTGGACTATTTTCTAGCTGTCTCACCTTACCTCCATTAGTCAAGGAAAACATCTTTAGTAATAGCAGTTTTAGAGAACAACCCAGAAGGCTGCATTTCAGTGCTTGCACACAACAATTCAGATTTACAGTGTTTTTAAAATGCTTTCCAATCTTGTGTGTATGAAAGACATCATCCAAGTGCAAATTTTAATCCAGACACAGAGATATTTTTGGTAAATTTATATAATTTATATAAATAAATACAAATAAAGTTTAGGTTTTGAAGCATTTATGTTGTTTGAATACAGTTTTGGATTGGCCTGGTTTAACTAAAAAACAACAGTTTTATATGGTATCATTCATTTATACCAATTTATAAAGAAACTTTTTTTTTTTAGAGAACAAAGGGAATTTTGTGTATTTATTTCTTGTTTCGTCTCTTTGTCAGGTGTTTAAGGGGGAGGACACCACATTCCAGATCTCAGGCCTTCAATTTAACATGGATTACCGTTTCCGTGTGTGTGTGTGTCGCCGCTGTACGGATACCACGCAGGAACTGACTGGAGCATTCAGCCCCTCAACCCTCTTCACACTACGACGTAACGAGCTGGCACTGGCTGGAGAGCTGGGGGCAACAGACAACACCAAATCAAAGAGCATGATGCCCACTGATGAACAGTTTGCAGCCATCATTGTGGTTGGCTTCGCAACTCTGTCCATTTTGATTGCCTTTATTTTACAATACTTCTTTATGAAGTAAAACCACAGGCATATTTTTAACTAATGCTACGCATTGTAGTCCCAATATGTATTCAGATTTTTCCTCTTTTAAATGTCCTCCCTCTCTAGTTTTTGTCCTTCACTTATTATTTGTGTTGTTTTCTATGGAGTTCTATCAGCCAAAGCCTTATGTCTTTGCTGCACCTTGTTTGGGAAAGAAAAGTCCGATTTTAAAACCCTGAAAAGAAGTTGTACGCAAAAACATTTTTATATTTTTTAAAGCTATGAGAAAAAGAAAAAAAAAACCTTTGCCTTATTCTTTGTTCACTGTTTATCTGGATTAGCTTTTTTTGTGGGTTTTTTTCAGTGATATACTGTACATGTAGGAACAATACCTTTACCATATGGCAACCAATCACTGCCCTTTTAAATATAGTTAAATACTTATATTTGTTGTCAAATAATGTTATCCAAAATGTATACCATTCTAAACATTTCAATCAGGGCTATTGAAATCACAGTATCAAAAGACAAAACAAAATGCAAGTGAAGAATACATTTAATCAAGACACTTAGGCCACAAATGCCAGCATGAAGCTGCCAAAGCCAACAACAATCCATGCAGTGGTCATGGTTTAACGGATGCTGCTATCCTGTATTTAAAAAGAGTAAAATCAGTCACACTATATGTATGTTGTTCTCATTTGTTATCTAATGAATATATGTAGATTATATCCAAAGCAACAAAAGTTACATATTAACACAAAAAAATCATCAATGTAAACAGAATTCAATGCGTTTTATAATGAATTGGTGCTTAAACTTTAAGGTCAGTTGACATGGTCTGAACTGAAAGTAATCTACCGCTACTGTAAATGTAGGAGGCTATATAAAGTCTTCAGTGTAATTCTGTACATTTCTGAAATGCCTGTAAGTATATTATTTTTAAAGCCATACTATACCATTAAAAAGAAGAGCAGCTATAACACATGTGTCACACTACAGTGATTTGGCTGCAGTATAGAATGCTATACAATAATCCGTTGTGTATCTGCCCGTTACATTCCACTCTAACCGTTTATCCATCATGAGCAATCTCTTCAGCGACGTTAGTTTATTATTGAACAAAGCAGATTAGTTCAGAGATCGTAGATCCTACCAAAGTTTTCATACACTGTGTTCTATGTACGCCGTGCGATGCCATTGCTGGTAGTGTCATGTGAGCTGTTCAGTGTGTTGATATGTAAATAAATCCCGTTCGCCTACGGGGCGTATCAGCTTCAACCTCAGTCTCGATCTCCTGCCTGTCACTCAGCAGCGAATGCATGCACCCACACGGCAGACAGCTACTCTGTCACAAGCATTAATACCCTGTATCTTCCCAAACAAGGGATGTAGGGGAGCTCCCTAATAAAAGCTGCATCTCAAAACAATAATTGTATGAATGTAGTCATTTGTTACAGCTGTGTATAATGGTATTTAAAACAGGATTAATTTATCCGCGTTTTTACATATCCGCCCTTACTCTGGTCCCACTGCAGTCGGATTTGCGACAGATTACTGTAGTTGTTTTCATATGGAAACTTTGAGCTGAACCCATTGTATCGATACCTAAAGAATACCTAGCCCACCCAGTCCCTCCAAATCCTGCTACAGTCCCATTATAATACTTTGTAATCAATAGTACTTATTCCTGATCACTGTGGGACCAGGCCTTATCTAAACTGTCCTTAAAACTGGCATGACTTAACGTTAACATTGGAATAAAACCATTCCTGATCTATGTAGTTAACTACTGTACATGCTGTTTGTCTAGGATAACACTAGAGCTACAGTAATGATGTGCTAACCGGGCCCTGACAGGCCAAACAGTCTCTTCTCATTTACAACCTTTATATGCCACAAAAAAAAAATCATAAACCAAACAGAACTGAAGGCAATGGTAGTGGTCTTTCTAAAAATAATAATAATGTACTGATCCAAAGAATTGCATTCCATTAAATTGAAGGCCTCTTGTTTTTGAAGCTGGGGTCCTATCCTAGCCCTGATATGAAAGCCTGTAAAAATGTACCTCAGGGACATGACCTTTAAAGAGGTGAGGTAGTACATATTAAATGGTTTCCAGGAGGGTGCTGCAAACACTAGGATTGTGTATTCTTTTAATATCTTTGTTTGTTAGTCTTTGTTTTTTTTCTCCATTGCCTGAGCTGGGCCTTGTTCTGTCCATAAGCAAGGTCATTTATGAGCTCAAAACAAATACCTTAACCAAAGTTAATGGGAAACCAAGGTATAATTCTTTTATTTTAGGTTTATTTATACTATATATTGCATACAGTACTTTAATGCCAATTACAGTGCAATCTTCATTTATTTATTTTTAAAATCAAAAGTGTAGTTATGTACTCATTTTAGTTTCCTTGTAGCATGTTATATATTTTTGTTTTTCTGTTTTGTATTGTTGCATTTTAGATTTATAATTACAGGCCACCATTCCTGATATTCAAGTACCCTTTTTATGTTTTATTATTTGTGTATAATAATTGGGAATGCATAACGCATTTAATGCTAATATCAGCAACAGAAAGGTTTACATGTTTTCCAAACACTTATTCATCTCCTTTCAAAGAAAGTGCTGAACATACTATGTGTTTTATGTGCCTATGTAGATGTTAGCCAACATATAGTTTCTTTTTTGGGATATAACTTGCTGAATTGGCAATGCAAAATAGTATTATTATATTAAGCTTATAAACTCATGCATTTTGCCAAAGCTAAGACTTTTCCACTTTATTTTGCTTTTTTTTATTTCTTCTTTAATTTAAAACGTTACATGTGACAAGATGTTTTGTGACACTGTTATTATGTCTGTGATTAAGTCATTCTTAAAAAAATAAGTGCCATTGTTGTTAACCCTGTGAGGTGAGTTAGGTATGAAAAATAGCAAACCAAATTATTTTGAGACAACCAATAACCCAGTTTTTTTGTTTGTTTGTTTATATATATAATTGAAACTAACCAAAATGAAGCACTTTTTCAACAAAATAATTGTCTTTATATGGCATTCTATCTATCTATCTACGTAATGCTTAAGTATATAGCATAAAAGTTTGATTTAATATCAGATTTCTAAAAAAAAAGAAATCACAAATGTTATACTAAAGTGAAAACCTGTACCCTCGAGTTATGTTTGAAAACACTGTTCCCAAAAACTCAGAAAGTATGTTTCTTTATTTTGGACTGGGCTAATGTTACAGAATCCTAATAGCAATGAGCCTGGTTACTGTACAGTGCTGATTCATCTGTATTCCCAGTGAAATGTTTAGCAGAAGAATTCTTTTGATATTATGTTTAAACTGAAAAATAAAAATGAATATTTTTTACCTCACAGATAGACAAACATTCCAAGCTTTTTCAAAATATAAAAATCAGACATTTGTCATGTAATGTACATTTTTAGACAATTTCATATGCATATTATATATAAAAACTGCTATATCGATTTTAAATGTATAGATTTTGCAAATACTACCCTATGTACGTAAGACTAAACTGTATCTGTAGCGTATATGTAATATATTTATGCCCAATAAATGTTTAAATTTTTTCTGAAATCGATTTGATTTATTTTTCAACCTGTCCTCTCCCCCAATGATGGTATTTTACTGTATCTGGTTTTAAATAATTAAATACAGACCATCATTCAGGACATCTGCAGATGCACTAGATCACAGACCTTGGCTTAGGGTTCTGACACAGAATTTGACCACATTTTTTTCAATAGGTTTGGTACATTAGCGTTCACGGGGCGGAGCTATGCCACCTGGTAGTGTTTATTGACAGAGTTAGTGAACATATACACAAGGAGAGAGGGGCTCCGCCTCTTCAAGGCCCAACATTTACTTGATCGATAGACACGATAAACAGGAGGGGGGCCACCGTCTTTGAGGTGACCCGACATACGAGAGGGCACCGTCTCCGAGGTTACCCGACATACTAAGAGGCTCGCGAACCGAAAGAAAACATAAAGTTAGTATCTGTTAAAACATGGAATGCGTGGTGTTCCGCCTCTTGAAGCCCAACATAATAGAAGGGGGTTCCGTGGCTGAGGAGACCCGACAAACAGGAGAGGGGCCACCGTCTTTGAGGAGACCCGACAAACATGAGGGATGCCACCGCTTGGGGACCCTCGCATAGAGGCATCAGACCTGAAAGAAGAATCCCAAAAGAAACATACATGCAGATGGAAGGGTTTGGCCGGGGTCCCCTCTGACTCATGGAGAACCCTCCTCTATGAGGTAAATGAAGCGGAGCTTAACAAAGGGTTGGAGAAAGTGGAATCACTAACCCCCAGAGGAGACCGATGCAAAGGCGGTTGAGATGCTAGAGGAGGAGGAGGGAGGAGGAGGAAACGAAAAACACAAGACAGATAGGTAGAGGTGACTAATGTTTAAATAAGGTAGATTTAATTGATGACAGCAGATGATAGGTTGTTGGTGCCTAGCTCCTCCCCTGAACCCCACCTATAGGTTAACATTTCACGGGCGGAGCTATGCCACCTGGTAGTGTTTATTGACAGAGTTAGTGAACATATACACAAGGAGAGAGGGCTCCGCCTCTTCAAGGCCCAACATTTACTTGATCGATAGACACGATAAACAGGAGGGGGCCACCGTCTTTGAGGTGACCCGACATACGAGAGGGCACCGTCTCCGAGGTTACCCGACATACTGAAGAGGCTCGCGAACCGGAAAGAAAACATAAAGTTAGTATCTGTTAAAACATGGAATGCGTGGTGTTCCGCCTCTTGAAGCCCAACATAATAGAAGGGGGTTCCGTGGCTGAGGAGACCCGACAAACAGGAGAGGGGCCACCGTCTTTGAGGAGACCCGACAAACATGAGGGATGCCACCGCTTGGGGACCCTCGCATAGAGGCATCAGACCTGAAAGAAGAATCCCAAAAGAAACATACATGCAGATGGAAGGGTTTGGCCGGGGTCCCCTCTGACTCATGGAGAACCCTCCTCTATGAGGTAAATGAAGCGGAGCTTAACAAAGGGTTGGAGAAAGTGGAATCACTAACCCCCAAAAGATGGACCCCGGCTCCTCGCTGACGCAACGTGAAGAAGAAAAAGAGAGAACCGCCAATGCATAAGAAAAGAGAAAAGAAAAACATTTAGACGAAAGAAAACAAACACTTAACGTGACAAAGGGGTTAGTAGACTGTACCCTAATGACTATGTGAAGACCCTCTGCACAGTGGAAAGAAAAAACCCCTTCTTTTAATTTAATTTCTTAGGGGAAATCTTTGGAGGCCCAGGCAGAAAGGTCGTCCCCACTCGGACATACTAGCAATGGACTGATGTGCGGAGGATATTTCAGATGATGAAGAACGAATATAAGTTTCAACTGCTGATGAAGTCCAGCGCCCCATATTTTTAATTAAATGCTGGTTAATGTTGGCTTTTGCAGCTGAAGTAGCTGCCCCTATTCTAAATGAATGAGGAGTGTAGAATTGCGAAGGAAGACCTGCTCTGGACACCACGGTGGAAAGGTGTGTTGAAAACCAATGCCTTGATACAATGGACCGGCTTGAATTGATAAACAAAGGGTCGGAGGATGAAATGGCCTTGCGTTCTGCAATGTACTTCAACATGGACGTGAAGGGACACAGAGGAGAGTTGATCTTAGAAAGCTGAATACATTGTCCTTGCCGCAGTTGATCTGTTTTTGAAATGCTGAAGAAATAAGATGAAATGAGAATCTGGGATGAGCTTGAGGTCACTGCAGCGGATACCGAGAGTAGGAAAGCTGGCAATGGAAGGAACTGTATATTCAGAACATCTCAAAACCCAAAAATGCAGATAGACATATGACTTCCATAGTTAAGTCATCAAATGGAGAAAAACAGCCATGGCGGAGAATTGAAATCAAGTTACTGAGAATGTCTATAGAAATAGGCAGGCGAGCAGAAGAAGGAGCCGGAGAGCACTTGGAAATTCCTCGTAAAGGAGACGAACCTCTGGAATTGATAATAGAGTTGGGGAATTGATGGACATCAAGCGAAATTGATGCTGAATTCCTGACAAATATAGTCTGATTGTAGCTGGTGCCAGATGTAGAGAGTCCTTTGCATGCACTATGAACGCCATGATCCAGTCCTGGTTGAATGGAGTAGGATTAATCCTGCTTTGTAAACAGAAAGTTACATAACATGCCCAACCTGTAGAGTACGAGGATCTGGTAGATGGGGCAAGTGCTGATGCCATGTAATCTTGAGCTGAAATAAGAAGTTTATTAATAGTTGGATTTAGTTGAAAATCAGCTGATTGAACTGTGGCGTTGCTGCTGGATATTGCAGAGCTGTAGGCAGTAAACTGTGGAATTTGGAAATCTGTAAACGAGAAAGAGCATCAGCTGCATTATTAAAAATGCCCGGTAGGTGGCGAGCTTGTATTAAGAAATTATTAGAGACTGAAATCCATACTAGCCGACGCAGCAATTGCATTATAAGAGGGAAGAGGAACGACCTTTATTTATAATATGCACTGTAGTTGAATTATCACAGTAAAATAGTATTGATTTCTTAGACCAGAGATGACCCCATAGCTGGGCAGCTGCTACTATTGGGTATATCTCTAGCAGAGCTGTGGATTTTAGATGAGGAGATATGTTCTCGATTTCCTCAGGCCATGTACTGCAAAACCATTTATTGTTAAATAGACCTCCGAATCCCAGAGATGAGGCATCAGTAAATAAAGCCATATCGTGTGGAGCTGACATGAAATCATCATAAAACATAGAGAGACCGTTCCAGTGCTGAATAAGCGCAGACCACATTTTAATGTCTTTCCTAGCTTCTGAAGAGATATTTATATAGGAGTTCAGATTTTTGCTGTTGATGCCAGCGCTAGCAGTCGAGATATAAACGTCCTCCCCTGTGGAATGATATGTATTGAAGTTAAAGTAACCCAGCAATGAAAGCAGTGCTCGTTTTTTAATTGTTTTACTGATCTGAAATTCCTGAATGAGATAACGAATATGGTTAAGTTTAGACTCAGGCAGGCTGGCTTCAAACTTTTCTGTATCTAGAATGATTCCAAGGAATTCCAAAGAATGAAGGGGACCGATTGATTTCTCTTCTGAAAGCGGAACGCCAACTTCAGAAAATAAGCTTTTAAGATTGGAAATCGCTTCTGCTGGTGCATCTGAAGGAGGAGAAATTACTAAAAAATCGTCCAGCAAGTGGAGCAAGAATGGGACATGATAGACATTAAGAAGAATCCAGCATAATGCTTCCGACAGGGTATCAAATATCTTCGGGCTACTGCGGCAGCCGAAAGTCAATTGGGTGGCAAAATAAAACTTTCCTTCCCAGCATATACCAAACAGGTGACGGAGAGAAGGATGGATTGGCATTACTTTAAATGCGTCTGATATATCCGCTTTTGCTAACCTGACCCCCGTGGTGCTGATAAATCAATAATGAGACGCTTTTTTCCTGACATTTTCCTCGTGGCAATGCCGATAGGATTAATTCTATATATTGGAAAAGGAGGAGCTAGAAATGGACCGACTATAAATCCTTTTTTAATTTCTTTCTCGATGAGAGACTGCACTGATTGTGGATCTTGAGTCGCTGAATAAAGATTTTTGCTTTTGAACGAGGACGAAGGAATTTGAGTAAGACCGGTTGAAAAACCATTTTTTAATCCGTCTATCAGGTAATTAATTAAGTTACTGTCAGGATGATTCTGTAATTTACTTGATAACGCCGGGATGTTTATAGGAGTAAAGACTGTGAGCATCGGGGAAAGTCACTTGCGTTTTAAAGGGCAGATTGAATTAGAGTGAGCGTCTCCGCAATTGCTGCACATGTGTATAAAATTGCATTGCCTATTCGAACAGAAGCCAGTATTGAAATTGTTGCAGATTTGTCTTCCTCCTGAAAATCTAATACTGCTCCGATTTGTCTTTCCTTGTAGACTGATCGAGGGAGCTGAAGAATGTATAGGATTAGGTACTGAAGATCTGTATGAATTAGCGCGAAACTGGGTGCTTTAGAAGTTGATGCAATTGCGGCTTTAGGGCAGAGGGATGTAGTGTGAGCTGTTGAAGCGCAGATCCCACATCGTTAGCTCTCAGACCACCAAAAATTCTATTAAATAGATCTGTGTCCGGTTTAGCCCAATTGATGATGTGATTATCTGCTGCCAAAATCGCTGCTGCTTTTGCAGAGAATGATTTATGATACTCAAAAACATAGTCCCCCGTATCTGACAGACAGCTCCACGATATAGTATTCGTAGGAGTCCAATTCAGCTCTGCGGTTAGGATATACCGAGCATAGCACATCTCTGAATATGGAGAACGCAAGGACAAATTCCCCTAATGTAAGATTTTTAATCAGTCTGGGATCTCTGGATTTTAGAGTTACTGCCAAATCTCCACAATCCACTACTCTATGATCCAAGAATTCGAAGTCGTCATCAATAGAGAAACAAGATTAATGTCCTTACCTTCGAGAATGTTACGTCTGATTCGTGGAGATATAGTGTGACGTCTAGCTGCAGTTGGAGAGGAGGATCCGTATGTAGATGCAGTAGCGAGGTTGAATTGTGGAGGATCTGCTTAGCTGGCTGAAATTGGGGCTGGACCAGAAGAAGCTGTAGGTGGCGCTGCAGTGTTTGATGCTGGAATTAATGACAGCGCTGAAGATTGTTTTCCTGTTCCATAATAGACACCCTTTTATTTAGATCCGATAGTTGAGAACTGACCGAAGATAGAGTATCGGAAAATGGCTGCATAAATGATTTTATCTCTCTAAATATTTGCGAATGTTGGATTTCAATGGCTGGCTGCTGATTAGCGGTGCTAGTTGTGGGGGTGGTTAGATCCGGAATAGACTGCCTGCTGTCTGTTTTAGGATGCTGAATGGCTGGCGCTGACTGATTATGTTTTTCGGAGGAAAAACTGGTTCTGCTGATACTGAATTGCAATAGAGAATGAAAAGAGACTCTCTATCACTCCCTGCCGGAATCGCATTACCGTTTTAAGGAGGGTTTTATCAATTTATTCATGGGCCAGTCCTTCCAAAACAATCGATCCGGAGGGCGTCCTGAGGCCGAAGTCGCTTGGATCGGCGCAGATTCGATGTTTGGGTGGCAGGAACGGTAGGCAATATTTGAACTGGAACCTGATCGGGAGCCTGATCAGATGTAACTGAAATGCCAGAAGGGGAGAAAAACGGAGACTGGATGGGCCCTGGATTGAAGCTGGAGAAGAATGATCTGGTAATGACAGAAAATCCTGGGAATCCTCTGAATCCGATGACAACTGCTGTAAGTACTCCATTGTTGAAGTATACAAAAGTTGATGGGTCTTGAAATCGCTTAGGTTTTTGCCAAAACGAAAAACACAAGACAGATAGGTAGAGGTGACTAATGTTTAAATAAGGTAGATTTAATTGATGACAGCAGATGATAGGTTGTTGGTGCCTAGCTCCTCCCCCTGAACCCCACCTATAGGTTAACATTTAATGGGACTGTGATAAATAAATGCATCCTCTAATCAGATGCTGAGAAAAGGCTGTCCAATGGAATATGCAGTTCTCCACAGGCCATTAGGTAATAGATAAAAAACAATATGTGGTGTTTGGCACAGGGTTATTTGGCACACCGATTCACCACTATGAGTTTTAATACAATATCAAAAGTATATTGTCTTTGTGTAGTTTACACTTTTTCTTAACAACAAAAAGACTATACCAACATTAACTGGTACAATATTATACTTCCAATCTAGGTATTGGTTTCAACCAAGCTCAATGCTATTTAAACCAATTAAAATTTCCAGCCACGCCCTAAATTAGTTAATTATATCTTTTAACCTACAGTGGAATGGCCCTCTGAACAGGAATTGGTGTAATTTGAATTGTAAAGTATGCACCAATCTAAAAGTTGTTTATCACAGTTCACCATTTCTAATGCCAAAATGAAAGCCCAACACAACGAATTCCAGCATGATCAACCATTAGTAGAAGCTAAAGTAACTCAGTAAAGTTTTTAGCACAGTTAAGTTCAAACAAACTGACCACCAATAAAATAAATACATAAAATAACAACCAAAGCAACTAAGTCCTTGTTTTTGCCATTAAAAATGGTCAGCTTTAAGAAGTTTCAATCCCTTGTGATAGGAGTTTATAAGTAGGCTTGCTACTTTTCGATATTAATCGGTAAAGCTCGTTGAATGTCGAATTCGAGTTCGACTGAAATAAATTTATGTAGGATAAACGTCGGTAAAACCACTCGCTATTCTTTTTTTCTGACCAAAAATAATCATTTAGAAATCATCTCTAGTTTGTGTAGTTTTTATACTTCCTGTCTGTCCTGTCTCAGTTCCGCTCTGAATGGCTAGGGGTCGCTGTCATTCATCTAAGCGGTCCGTTAGTACTGTAATTTCACTGTCACTGTCATTTCATCCTGTTCTGACAGATCTTGTTGACTGAAGCAGCGCTACAATGCTCTCATTTGTTCAAATATTCAATCAAGACCTGCACCCTGTGCACTTTCATTTGCCAGCTACAGCACCTGTCATTCAAAGTGTCTACTTTGAAATTAGAGGGTTAAGGTGTAGGTAAGCTTTTGCTATAGGTATACGGTGACAGTTACATGTTTGATTTGAAAATGGGACACAAGAGGAAAACACTTGTGCACAATACCCTGACTGACGGCTGACAAAGCGGGCCTGTCTGCTTTACCTTCCAGCTGTGCTGAAGCAGGAGAGGGGGGAGTTCAGACTATAAGTAAGTGCAAGTTAGTTCTGTTCAACTGTCTAATGTTTTGTTCTGTGCATATTATTTTTACTCATAAATGTATGCTATAAAAGTCTGTGTAATACACTTTTATATGCTATGTTTTCTAGGGTTTAATTGAGACAATTTTTTATTTGTCTTTATTGTAAGGTCTTTATCTTTACAAGGTATAGCTCCGCTGTGGCCAAAAGTTATTTCAATTAGAATATTGGTAATCATGTGTGACAGGGGAGATGGAATCCCTGCACTGAAAATTATACCTTCCACCAGCAGAGGGAACAGGAGGAACCAGTCCATCCAGCAGGCTCTGGCAACTACAGGGTTAATATTCCGTAGGAGTTGGCCTGTGAGGAGACTGGGGTAGGGGAACAAGGTAATCGCTGAATCCAGGTGTACAAAAAGGGCAGCCTCTCCACCGGTCAGGGCAGTGTTCCTGGGACCGGGGAAGCGCAGCCACGTATGTCCTGATTAAAAAAAAAAACTTTTGTTTCTTTATCTCCTGCAGCCTGAGCAGGTATACATTTGCTTAAGAAGATCACAGAGCAAGTACCTGTGGGCAGCACGGATCCTACACTCATTCGCCAACTTGACTTTGGTTAAATATTGTTGTAAATACGAACGCTTCTCCCTGGAACCTGTAAATATATTTTGTAAATAGTCGTCTATATTTAAAGGGGCAGTACCAACTTTTCATTTGATGAACCAGTTTTTGTCTTGTTTATTTGTAAATAAATTTCAGTTACCCCTTTACCTGAAAGTGCACTCTCCGTGTGTTATTTAGAGGCCTTGCACACCATGGTTTTGTTGAATATGATAAAAAGGGTTTCGCTAAATGAGACGTTTCTCAATGGCATAAAAAGTCTGTGTTTTTTTTTAAGCACACAAGCATATAGGAGGCTGTGTTGTCCAGTGGTTAAAGAAAAAGGGCTTGTAACCAGAAGGTCCCCGGTTCAAATCCCACCTCAACCACTGACTCATTGTGTGACCCTGAGCAAGTTACTTAACCTCCTTGTGCTCCATTTTTCGGGTGAGACGTAATTGTAAGTGACTCTGCAGCTGATGCGTAGTTCACACACCCTAGTCTCTGTAAGTCGCCTTGGATAAAGGCGCCTGCTAAATAAACAAATAATAATAATAGATTTCACACATTCTCTGTCTGAATTGAAAAATAAAGATTGAAAAAAAAAGGTAAATTCTTTCAAAAATAAAAGTCAACATTAATCATTGATGTGGCAAAATAATACAAATCAAATAGTAGCAAGCCTATTTATAAGTTATCAGCTCTCAGGAGCCATTCACAGTACCTTTATTTGTAGCTCAAATCCACATCAGTTCTTCACTTCTCAATAGGCTGCTCCAATTCCAAAAAGTATATTTTAATCCCATGCGTGTCTCTGTCAGATTCAGAAAGAAGGATGTCAAGACATTCTTACATTGTCCAAAAAAAAAAAAAACCCTAACAAACACCAAAGTATAGGCCTGCTGCATCCATCGTGGGGGAGTTAGCTGATTGAAACAGCCAATTAGTCACTTAACCATTTACCAAGCACTGAGAGATGTCCATCCATTTAACCTCTCAAACAGGTCTTCTAAAGCCTCTTAAGAATACACTAACCTTATAAAATCAAGTCTTACATTTGGACATAACAATGCTAAGTATCCCAAGAATCCCCTTGATTTAATTCCTGGCACTTAGTACTCTTGATCTATGTTGGAGAATATATTTATTAAATTAAACAACATTTAACCTCTGGTGCTGAGGGGAGGACTTAGTACTTGTTATACTACATATTGATCCCTGATTCTTTATTTTAAATGTTGGCCTTTTTAAGCAGAGATCACACTTTTATGTAACTGATCCCTTTATTTAAACTTGATCATTTTCATACAAATGTGTCAGATGCCTTAGTAATATATTTTATGTTATATGACTTCAGGGGAGAATGCAACTTAACTACAGTGCCGAAGCCCACTTGACCATCGAGACCCGAAGGCTGCATTCTGCTATGTTATTGGCCCTAAGTTTAGAGAACGGAAACGGGTAGTTGTATCAGCAATTCAGAAGACTAGGTTAAAGAAACATTTTAAATTGTATGAACATCCTGTGTTACAATTATTTTGATTAAAGTGGATGTAGCAAACAACATATTTTCATCAATCTTAGCTGTTTCGCACATAATTGGAACAAATATTGCACAAGTTTGTCATTCTACAGCAAAGAGTTTTAGGAGTGCTTTATTTCATGCTATTGTGCTACCATTGCCCTTGAGTAACGAGTCATGCATTGCAATTGAAGATCATTTGGTAAGGGTTGTCAGGGAATTGAAACACCAACATCCATCACAGGGTTTGTCTTGAATGAAGAGAACCAGAGGGGACAATAGGGTGCTATGGATTAATTTTCTTTAAAATGAAGAGCCCTGCTCAGACACTAAATCACTGGATCCTTCCATGTCTGCACCCCGAGGGATATAAATGCTGGATCCTTCCATGTCTGCACCCCGAGGGATATAAATGCTGGATCCTTCCATGTCTGCACCCCGAGGGATATAAATGGGATTGTAATCGGAATTTAATGCCTTCTGCTTGAACAGGTACATTTCCAAGAAGTACAGTACATAGTAGAGGTGAGGTTAATGATGGGGTCAGTTGGCAGACTGCCTTATAAACCAAGCTGGGTCATAATCCGAGCCTGCTGAACATTATAACAATAAACAAAAGACTGACATTAGCCAGACTTATACTTACTAGGCCTTTTTTAAAATGATTAGGTTTAAAACTGAAAGCAGAACCGGGTCCACACCAACACCACACCATGCTATTCTAAAGCAGTTGTGCAAATGTTTGTCAATGTCAACCCTATGCCTGGAGGCTTGTTATACCCATTATGTTTGATTCACCTGTTGTTTTTTTTAACTTTTTTAAATCAATAGATTTCTGCAGGTAAAGCTAACCTGGGACTGCTGTCCTTTCAGCTAAGAAACTGCTTGAAACTTTCATGGTCACTTATAATATAAATTAATCCCTTTGCATACTTTGATACAAATATACAAACTCTTCCTGATCTTTCCAACATACAATCTCATAAAAGTAATTTATACACAATTTCTGAAATGTGATTACTGTAATTGTATTCTCTGTGCAATTTATAACTTACTTAATGTGAAACCGACACAGTCACTGATTTTCATTAAACAGAACCACACTAAAATAGGCTCAGACCAACAGAACTCATTTCACCAATCAGTTCTCAACTCTCTGTGCTGTATATACCTGTAAATCAACACTGACCAGTGGAAGTCTTCAATCACTTCTGAATCTCCACGACAGCACCAAGCCACAGCTGCTATTATCAGATAGTATCATAATATCAGTCTGTACATTTAAAGCTGTATAAAAGACTAACACGAATAGCAGATCTTCAGCTTGTATGACATGTCTTTGTTATTCACATTCACTTTTTTTAGGGAAGTATAAAAGTATAAAATTGTAAAAACTTTAATCTGTTTCAGGAAGTCTAACTAATGCATCCTCCACCAAAAAATTGTACCGTATAAACTACTATTGAAGCAAGCACACAGATTCAGAAAATGATGGTACTGTCTACAGACCTGATGTAGTGACTGATCCCTTCTAGTTTCCATATTAAATGAGCTGTAAATAAAGAACCCTATTATACAGTCCCTGTAGCGGTCTTTGTGATCAAGTCTGACCTGCAGTAGGCCCATTTCCATGACAACGGTGCACTGATAAATCACTGATATCAGTCTCATGACAAGCACACGTCTTTGCCCTTTATTCTGATATGGCTGACTTCTCCAATGTAACAATTATTGCATTTTCCTGGGATCGTACGATCGTATAGGATCGTATAGTACCTGTCTGGCTCACAGACGGATAGTGGAAAACAGGTTTCAAGGAGAGAGGAAGCTATGACCCTACTGCTATAACAGACCTTTGGTGAATGCCAACAGACTGTAAATAAACTCGCCAAGATAGGCTTCCTGAAAAGCTGTGGAAGCCTATAGGTAACAGGCCACATAGAATTATATTTCACACTGAATACGATTTCAGTGTAAAATTGAACTTGGTTGCTGGGCACGAGTTAAATGTTAAATAAAACTGGAGATAAAATGCAGCAGCAGACACTTACTTGAAACACGCTTCTTTCCATCATAAAATCAGGGACAAATTAAACACTAGCTAGGCCAAAAAGCTCCAAAGTTAAGAGCTAACGGATTCTTAGTAATGTCAATGGAATAGATGATCACATCCAATGCCCCTTTTTTAAAGTAACATTGATTACACCAGTGCAGGTGGGGTTAACAGAAAGGTTTCAGAGAAGTCGCACACCACAACCACATCACTAGCAGAGCTGCTGTACTAAACATAATAGCAGCAGTGCTGCCATTTTCACTGCTTGTGTCTCTACTTAAAAAAAATAACTTTTGAAAGTACAGTATTATACGGCGTCCATCTCTGTCATGTTGGTCAGCACCAATTAGGGTCCCTCTTGCTTCCTTTTCTGCACAGCCAGATTCCTTTTCTAATGAGAACACTGTGACATTCTATTTTACTGAAATAGTGGGACATAATTAAATATTCTTTAAGGGTCACCTCCCAGCACAGATAGCATTGGGTACTCTACTACCCATAAAAAACATGGGGAAGAGTTTTCCAGAAAACAATCTGTTGTATTAAACAACATTAAGGGTAGTATATAAGGTACTCAAGCTAATTAAGGGTGGTAAAATGTATTTAAATAACAAGTTATAAAAGCTGGGTTTGCATGCATACATGTAATTAGTTTATGTATTTGTTAATTAGTAGTATTAGGTGAGGGGTTGCAGTGTAGGGTTTAGACTATGAATGCCTTTTTTCTGAAAAAAATATTATAACAGTAATTAATCTTTGAGGGGAACATCATAAGCATGTATGTGTTATTACTTAGAAAACTGGTATTTTAAAAAAAAAAGTACATAACCTTGTGCAAAGGGATTTATCAGCATTAGAAAAAAACAATGCAAGGCTGCGCCTTCTTAACTAATGGTGAGTTTAGGTAATTGATATGCACTGAAGTATGAAGAAAAGGGATTTCCAAGCCATTGGTTAGAGCTGTGCGATGTACAATACTAATTTCTTATAAACATTTGGGAGGTGTTGCCTGACTGGATTAATGAAATAAATAACTCAACTCAATTCAAGCCAAGGTCAAACAAGCCTTCCGAGGAGATTTTCATTAATGCACTCATTTGCCATTTCAGATTTTTATCAAGATGTCGGGAAACTACTTTTCAATTTTCCAAGCAAGAAGTCACACAATGGGCTGAACAGAACTTTCAAATGTGTCATTAGAGGTTTATTCTGTATATGGTGCCCATTGGCTGTCATAAAAGCACTGAATTACAGGGTGAGCCATGCAATAGTGTTTAGAATCTTGGCCGATCTTGACAAGAAGCAATGCATTGGTCTTTGAGCTCCAGAGGGCTCTCTTCCATCAAAATATGCAAAATGATCAGCCTCCAGACAAGTTCAACATTGTTAATTAGGTTCTATGGGTGAAAAGAGGGGATTGGCTGTACTGTATTGACAGTCTAGCTAAGGAGTTGTTACAGGTTTCTGAACACAATTTTGAACAAGGAGGATGTGGTGTCTAGTCTCCCACAGTGAACACAGCTAGTAGCTAACCATAGAATTTGCTTCAGACTGCTCAATATAAATTTGGAGACAAAAGCCAAATAACTTTTTTTCCTGAGAATGTATTAGAATTCCAGCAAAGCATGCCAAAGAGGTAGCACTCCAATAATGTTTTTTTTCAGTGTCATAGAATTGATATTTAGCCTAGTTATTTTGGAAATCAGTCTCTGTTCTAAATCACATTTTCATAGCCGTATCTGTCATGTCTGGTCTTTTATTACCATAGTTAAAAGTTAATCTCTGCTTGTTATATCTGCTTGGCCTTTTTTAAACACTGTGATGAGATGCTCAGCGTTTGCTTGATCACTTTTCTCTTTTTCCCAACTAAACACAGAGCATTTTAACATATAAAAACATTGACTGTTTACATAAAAAAGATTTTTCTAAATGCATTTCTAAATGTATTTTTATTACTACTATACACAGTGTAATGGTTTAGTATTAATGGGTGTTAGGTCTTAATCATCCAGAAACCAAAAGGTCAAATGAGCACAATTTGGTAGGTATATTACATCACGGGTCAGAGATACTTCCCTGGAAGTGTCCATGACTTTGAAAATAGTGTAACGTCTTGAGGGGGCTCGCGGACCCCGCGAGGAACAGACGTTCCAGTAGTGGGGTGACACCAGGAGAGCGCCCCTACTGGCGAAGGAGACAACTGGGGGCGGGGCCTATGAGGTGATAAAAGGGGGCTCCGCATCGTCGCAGGTGTGGCAGTTGGACGAGAGTAGAAAGAAACAACACGACAAAAATAAACAAACATTAAAAGATCATTATTTGGAGGGGAAAACAACCTGGAGGTTACAAGTAGTAACGGACGAGAGGGAAGAATGGGGACGGGACGCGGCTGGCGGAGAAGAGAGAGAGGGGCAGCGAGACCACTGCCGGAGTAGACCAGAGAGAGAGAGGCGAAGAGGGGATAGGCTGGAGGCTAGAGAGGAATCGGAGTAGACTGAGAGGAACTGGCCTCAGTCTTGTGTCTGTGTGTGTGTTCTCCAACCTCCCTTACCTGACCATTTTCTTGTCGCCTTATTTACTTCTAAATAAATACGGGTATTGATCCACCCCGAAAATTGATTATTGTCCCTTCGCTTGATTCCATCGTCTCGCTAGGACCGAAAACGCTACAATATGAAGAATATGAGATACTAGCAGTTGAAGATGGCAGTGGCGTTTTCACAAAAACATGTAAGCTCCCCTGAAGGGGATGCTTAATAATTGTATTATGTTTTAAATAGAATATGCAAACTGATTCAGGCAGGTTTGTTTCTGGCATCAGTGGGTAGCTGAAATTATTGTTAACATTTAGTTATTTAAAGTTCATTAAGCCTTTACTTTCTCCTTAAATATCTGCAACACAGTCCATGGGAACAGTCATTAAAATATCACTAATGTGGCTAGTAACTGATTGTAACCTTTCAACAGTAGAGCATCCCACAGATGCTTGCATAGATGGCAAATAAAAAATTCAGTCAGTGAGAAATAAACTGCTGCAATATGCCAACTGCGATATTAGAACATTTGGCCATCTTTCAAGTACCCATTACAGATGATTTAGTTATGAATTGCTTATTATAGGACACTGGAATTGAACATGTACTTAAAGTTAAGAAGGGCAACCTTAGTTAAACTTGATTACTAATATTATCTGCAAGTTGAATAATTCACATTTTTACAGCAGATATATATATATATATATATATATATATATATATATATATATATATATATATATATAGGAGTTGTTACGGGTGACGCTTGGAATCTGCGTGTGTCTTGGTTATATTTCTAGGAACTTATTGAAATGTACTCATTTAATAAATGCTTTTTTAATGTTACATTTTCTTTTTATATATTAGGTTTTTTTCCCCCGTGTCTGTCTGTGTGTGACTTAAAATCCTGTGAAAATTATTCAGCAAACCAATATAGGAACAGTACAATGTAACTATGTTAGGATTTAATCTTTTTTATGTTAGTGATATAAACTGACATTTTTTTGTTTTGACCAGCGTGCTGCAATAAATAATATATACAGTGTTGTGAAAAAGTATTTGCCCCCTGTCTGATTTTCTGCATTTTAGCACATTTTTCACATTATATTTGGTCAGATTTCTTTGTGGGTTGTAGTAGTATATAGAGGGAGTCTGAGAGAAAAAAATGACACCAAAGTTTGGTGCTTCTTTCATTTGTTTGGTGTGCAAGGTAATCAAACATGCAATCTTCAAGTGTGAAAAAGTTATTGCCCCCCCCAGTTAACTCAACCCTATTAAAGGGATAATTAGGGTCAGCTGTTTGAGTACTTTGGTTAACAACCAGGCCTGATTTGGGCCAGCCCTGCCCAATATAAATCTAACTAACTTTGGCCCTTACCATCAGAGTGAGGTTGTCAGCACACAGGTTCTAGAGGCACATCATGCCACGAACAAAATAAATTCCTGAAGACCTCCGGAAAAAAGTTGTTGATGCCTATCAGTCTGGAAAGGGTTACAAAGCCATTTCTAAGGCTCTGGGGCTCCACCGAACCACAGTCAGAGCCATATTGTTCAAATGGAGAAAGTTTGGGACAGTAGTGAATCTTCCCAGGAGTGGCCGTCCTGCCAAAATCTGTCCAAGAGCAAGGTGTAAAATCGTCCAGGAAGTCACAAAGAACCCTAGAACAACATCCACGGATCTGCAGGCCTCTCTCGCCTCGGCTAAGGTCAGTGTTCATGACTCCACCATCAGAAAGACACTGGGCAAAAATGGGATTCATGGCAGGGTATTAAGGCAGAAACCATTGCTCACTAAGAAGAACATGAATGCTCGTCTCAAGTTTGCCAAAAAGCACCTCGATGATCAAGAGTTCTGGAACAATGTTCTATGGACAGATGAGTCAAAAGTGGAACTTTTTGGCCGACATTGGCCCCTTTATGTCTGACGAAAACACTGCATTCCACAGTAAGAACCTCATACCAACGATCAAACATGGTGGTGGTAGTGTCATGGTTTGGGGATGCTTTGCTGCATCAGGACCTGGACGTCTTGCATCATTGAAGGAACCATGAATTCTGCTCTGTATCAGAGAATTCTACAAGAGAATGTCAGGCCATCTGCCCGTAAGTTGAAGCTGAAGCACAGCTGGGTCACGCAGCAAGACAATGATCCAAAACACACAAGCAAGTCTACATCAGAATGGTTGAAGAACAAAAAATTTAAAGTTTTGGAATGGCCTAGTCAAAGTCCAGACCTAAACCCCATTGAGATGTTGTGGCAGGACCTGAAACGATGCTCGAAAACCCACAAATGTCACTGAGTTGAAGCAGTTCTGCATGGGGGAGAGATCTGTGCTATCTGGCACATGCGTGGTACTGCAGGAAGGGGGCAGCAGCCTCGTAGATCCGCCAGTCAGTCATGGCAGTGACATGGAGAGATGGGGAAGAGGGTGTGTTGGCTTTCCCTCTTCCCTCCCGCTAACAGAAAATATATAAAATAATAAAACTGGGCACCAGTGCGGTGTTTTCAATTAAACCTTCTGTCTCCCGTGTGTGTCAGTGAATTGCCCACCAAACCCTGACTGAGGTAGGGCAAGGGAGTGTAAGAGCTGCTGCGCCCGACCCAATGCTACAGCGGCCAACAAAAATGACGGCAAAGGATCGGCCGGACGCATACCTGGAGGTGTTCGAGGCTATGGCGATCTCTGCCGGATGGGCCCGAGATCATTGGGCTAGCTACCTCCTGCCCCAGATGACGGAGGAGGCGCAGGCGGTGGCGAGGACCCTGGATTCCACGGCGATGCTGGACTACCCCACGCTGAAAGCTGCCATCCTACGCGTTATCCAGAGGCCATTCCCCTCTGCTCTGTGTCTGCTAAATCAGTTGCCAGCAAGCTAGTGAAGGTTTTCTCCCTGGTGAGGATCCCCAAAGAAATACTGACTGACCAAGGCACCAACTTCATGTCCCGGCAAGTCCACGGAACATGTAAACTTTTGGGGATTAAGACCATTAGGACCTCGGTTTTTCACCCTCAGACCGATGGTCTTGTGGAGCATTTTAATACGACCCTCAAAAACAGGTTGCGCAGATTTATTGACAGTGACGTGCTCTAATGGGACCAGCTGATTCCTCCCCTTCTCTTTGCTATCAGAGAGGTACCTCAGGCTTCTACGGGGTTTTCACCATTCGAGCTGCTGTATGGGCCGAGACCCCAGGGTGTGCTCGATCTGATCAGAGAGATGAGGGAGGAACAGCAGGATAATTCGACCAATACTGTCCGGTATGTCTTGAGTCTGTGGGAAAATGGGCGCATGACAATTTGCAGCAGGCTCAATGCAGACAGGAGACCCAATATAACAGGAGGGCCCGGTTACGCGCGTTTCAGCCGGGGGATAGAGTGCTTGTTACCCAGCACTGTCTAAACTTCTGGTGAAGTGGCAAGGACCTTATGAGGTTACACGCCGGGTTGGGATGGTGGATTATGAGATCTGCTAGCCGGAGTGACAAAGAGAAAAGCACATTTATCATGTAAACCTCTTGAAGCCCTGGTTGCAACAGGAGGCTTTGTTAGTGGCGCAAGCAGATGACGTCACAGACCTGGGACCTGATCTTTCTGTGTTGGTGAAAAAGGGGTCGGTACAGATTGCAGATAATCTGACACCAACACAGAAATGTTAGGCTCAAGCTCTGGTGGCGGAGTTTCCTGATGTGTTTTCTCCCATCCCGGGGCAGACTCGAGTAGCCCACCATCACATTGAAGTTGAGCCTGGGGTACCAGTTCGTCAGAGGCCGTACCGCATACCTGAGTCTACAAGGCAGGTAATAAAGGCAGAGATTGACGAGATGCTCAGACTGGGTGTAATAGAGGAGTCCCAAAGTGACTGGAACAATCCGATTATTTTAGTGGATAAGCCGGACAGGTCAACTCAATTTTGTATTGACTTCAGGCGAGTTAATGAGATATCAAAGTTTGACGCTTAGATGAGTTGCTGGAGTGTCTAGGCACGGCTCATTTTATGACGATACTGGATTTAACAAAGGGGTGCTGGCAGATACCCCTGACCCCAGAATCCAGAGAGAGGACGGCGTTTTCGACTCCCTTCGAGTTGTACCAATTTAGGACCATGCCCTTTGGGTTGCACGGAGCACCAGCCACTTTCCAGTGGACGATGGAGTAATTCTCCCAAATGTGCACGGCCACCGCCATTTCATGTGTAAATTGCCCCGCATGGAAACCCCATGAATGATGATAATAACGAGTAAACAATGGAGTCGTTTAACGGTTGTGTTTATAAACAAAGACGGTATTCATGCAGGTTAAACAAATATGTATAAAGTAGAAGAAACATGTTTAAAGTAAAATATATGAATGTTTACTGTAAAAATATGAATGTTAAATAGTTTATTTTTGTATAAAATCATTCCAGGTGTTTGTTGAATAATTAATCCTGTTAGAAGTAGGCAGGGCTGGGGATTATTTAATGCTGTGTCTTTCCTTAGCAGGGGGATTAGGTGGTAAATCGTGAGCTTGTCTTGTAAATGTCAGTCATTGTATGTACAACTTGTGTTAGTCATTTGTAATGTGTGTGTATCCAGTGCCACAACAAATATGTATACCTGTGAACACTAGCATGTTGGGTTTTCCTGTATTCTAAAAACCTCTTTGTTGATGAGAGGATATTGTGATTGAGGATGGGGGTAAACTCGGACCATCACCCCATTACAATATGGAAGAAAAATATTAAAAAAATAAACCCTTTCACCTCTATGAATATAGAACTGCTGTGTTACTGCTCTGCCACGGTAAAAATTGGAATTTGTAATTGTTCTATTACAACCTTGGTTAAAGCAATTTGTTGCAATTTGGAAGTCTGGCAAATTCCAATGGCTCAAAAATATGCATTAAATAATCCTCAAATGAGCCATTGCAGCTACCTTGAGAAGCTATGTTTTAAACCCTGTTGGCTACAACATCTCAGGAGATTTCAATTTCCCAGCATTAAAGTGTGGCCTGATAGAGGCAGTGTGTATTTTAAAGAGACCACACTTATTTTTGTGTAGGTTGCACTGTTAAAAACGTTTAACATATTTATTGCTATGAATGGATCGGCATCTGACCACCACAAAACAGTTGGATTGGAGTATCTTCTGCATTGAATGAACTGTTTATATTTGCCTGTGGCTATTGATATTAATGCTAGTTCGGATCCTAATAGCTGATTGATCCCTGAATTTTGTCTAGTGCAATTCTTAAAGGATCCCAACGATTCAGCAGCAACAACATGGATTGGTAACCCATTTCACAGACCTACCACTCTCTGTGTAAAAAGTGTCTTCTACCCTTAAAATAATCCAAAAGACTTTTGCATCAACTTGACTTTTGCATCAACTATTCTAGCTCATAAAAAATGTTTCACATGATTTTCACACAGACTCTGGGGACTTTGAGATCATATACATATCATTTAGACATATTTTTAATGATTGTAATCACAACGTGTGAAAAACAATTTGAAAAATGCTTATTTTTTTCTAGAAAAGGAAAGAGAACATTAACCAAATGCAGTCTATGAAATTGCACTTGTTGTCGAGTCAGATTGATTTATGAATAATAAACAATTACTGCACAGCACAAGGATCATTGAGCTTTGTTAATTTTCCATGGAAATGCTTTAGCAATAGATTATATATTGTATTTATAATTAAGGGTTTACTACAGGGTGTACTGGATGAATACAGTTTACTGTTGTCTCCAATAGGTCCTCTAATATGTTCTAATTTTGTTTATATATAAAATATATATTGTGACAGAGCTGGGCTCTGCCACTTTAAGAAATGGCGGTTTAGAGCTAAGAACTACACTACCCAGAGAGCCACGGGGCCTAATTGAAGTAGGGGCGTGGACTCTGGGTATAAAAACCCTGCAATTCTGTAGCTCAGGGCAGTTGGTGTTTGGTCAAGGAAGAGAATGGTTCCTGTGTGTTCCTGAGATTCAATCAACATCAGCTTCTTGCCTCGTCTGCCAGTTACTTTGAGGGTATTGTACCTTTTATTTAAAAGTGTTGTGTTATGCAACGTGTAATTATTATGACAGTGGGTGAATAAAATCACCGTCGAGAGATTATTGTTTATCTGCCATAAAATTGACAGTTGTATTTGTTGAAGGAAAAAAGGGGACACTGCAAGCTTAATTCTGTTTGTTTGCCATGTGGCCCTGTCGCCACACTCCCAGGGGGAAAAGGGGACACCATCTTGGATTTCTCCTAATACTTACCCAGGCTGACCACCAGAGGTCAGCCTTTCACCACTTTTGGATACCTTACACGGGGCTTTCTAACGGAAGGGGTCACCCTTGGCCCACATGGACATTGCTACTTACCAGTTTCTCCAACTCTTCGGAAGTGGCGCTGTTTATACACTACTGGGAACCCGGGACTTTTCTTTAAAGCTGTGAAGTGAATATTTGTGTTAATTGAAGTGTTGCAGTGTGCCACAGGGAAAAGTACATGTAAAGAAGGAAACTCACCTTGCACTGTGGATTCCAGATGGAATAAAGTCTGTGGACTTCTGTTTGTAGAGAGGGTATTATAAGTGAGTAAGTCCCATAGAGGGAATAGGAATCTTTTGTTTTGTAAACCCTGTAATAAAGCCAACCTGGTCCAAGAACAGCCATTGCATTGAAATCTGACATGACCCAGTCTGTTTGTTACCTGCCAAACACACCTCCCACTACAAATCTTTTACAATATATATATATATATATATATATATATATATATATATATATATATATACAGTACTGTGCAAAAGTTTTAGGCAGGTGTGAAAAAATGCTGTAAAGTAAGAATGCTTTCAAAAATAGACATGTTAATAGTTTATATTTATCAATTAACTAAATGCAAAGTGAGTGAACAGAAGAAAAATCTACATCAAATCAATATTTGGTGTGACCACCCTTGCCTTCAAAACAGCATCAATTCTTCTAGGTACACTTGCACACAGTTTTTGAAGGAACTTCGGCAGGTAGGTTGGCCCAAACATCTTGGAGAACTAACCACAGTTCTTCTGTGGATTTAGGCAGCCTCAGTTGCTTCTCTCTCTTCATGTAATCCCAGACAGACTCGATGATGTTGAGATCAGGGCTCTGTGGGGGCCATACCATCACTTCCAGGACTCCTTGTTCTTCTTTACTCTGAAGATAGTTCTTAATGACTTTCACTGTATGTTTAAGGTCGTTGTCATGCTGCAGAATAAATTTGGGGCCAATCAAATGCCTCCCTGATGGTATTGCATGATGGATAAGTATCTGCCTGTACTTCTCAGCATTGAGGAGACCATTAATTCTGACCAAATCCCCAACTCCATTTGCAGAAATGCAGCCCCAGACTTGCAAGGAACTTCCACCATGCTTCACTGTTGCCTGCAGACACTCATTCGTGTACGCTCTCCAGCCCTTCGGCGAACAAACTGCCTTCTGCTACAGCCAAATATTTCAAATTTTGACTCATCAGTCCAGAGCACCTGCTGCAATTTTTCTGCACCCCAGTTCCTGTGTTTTCGTGCATAGTTGAGTCGCTTGGCCTTGTTTCCACATCGGAGGTATGGCTTTTTGGCCGCAAGTCTTCCATGAAGGCCACTTCTGACCAGACTTCTCCGGACAGTAGATGGGTGTACCAGGGTCCCACTGTTTTCTGCCAGTTCTGAGCTGATGGCACTGCTGGACATCTTCCGATTGCGAAGGAAGTAAGCATGATGTGTCTTTCATCTGCTGCAGTAAGTTTCCTTGGCCGACCACTGCGTCTCACGGTCCTCAACGTTGCCCGTTTCTTTGTGCTTCTTCAAAAGAGCTTGGACAGCACATCTGGAAACCCCTGTCTGCCTTGAAATTTCTGCCTGGGAGAGACCTTGCTGATGCAGTATAACTACCTTGTGTCTTGTTGCTGTGCTCAGTCTTGCCATGGTGTATGACTTTTGACAGTAAACTGTCTTCAGCAACCTCACCTTGTTAGCTGAGTTTGGCTGTTCCTCACTCAGTTTTATTCCTCCTACACAGCTGTTTCTGTTTCAGTTAATGATTGTGTTTCAACCTACATATTGAATTGATGATCATTAGCACCTGTTTGGTATAATTGTTTAATCATACACCTGACTATATGCCTACAAAATCCCTGACTTTGTGCAAGTGTACCTAGAAGAATTGATGCTGTTTTGAAGGCAAAAGGTGGTCACACCAAATATTGATTTGATGTAGATTTTTCTTCTGTTCACTCACTTTGCATTTTGTTAATTGATAAATATAAACTATTAACATGTCTATTTTTGAAAGCATTCTTACTTTACAGCATTTTTCAAACCTGCCTAAAACTTTTGCACAGTACTGTATATATATATATATATATATATATATATATATATATATATATATATATATATATATATATACTTATTTCTGGCTTTGCCCGGGCAAACCACAGTCTGTCCACTGCTTCTCGGGCAAAGTCCGAATCACTCCCTCTGTTCTTTCATTCCTGTTCTGAGTGACTGGCAGAGCTTCGGAAGAAGGAACATGAGAAACCCCTTTGACACTTGCGTCGTACCATCGGCAACAGCCTGATAGGAATCAAGATACATATAAAACCTACGTCACACTTCGGAACAATATTATTCGCAACATCGGAACAAAATTTAACATAAGAAACCCCACTGACACATGCGTACGAAAAGGACAGTATTATTAATAACGTAATAACTACCAATAATAATAAGGAATTGTATTGAACTGTCCAATCAGAGAGGGATGAGAGGGTCATTTGACAGTGTTTATGACAAGTGAACTAAGAGCATACTCAGCGGAGTGACTGAGAGTAACTTAAGTACGTAATACATATCTAGATTTTCATAATTTGTTTAAAATACATTAGTCATATATATCTCATTAAAGATTTTGTATAGTCATGTCGTCAATAAAAATACATTTCTAAATACATTTTTAAATATATGCCTATTTTCTGAAAGTGGACTTCCTGTGTAGTTTTTATGAATGAAATGAGTGAGTGAGGGAGTGAATGACACTTCTCAGGTAGACAGGTCAAACAAGCTCTCCAATAGTAGCTCTGTCTCAGTCCCTTGAAACTATTCAGTGAAAGATCTTTGTGATTAATTTTGGACTTTGCCCGGTCAATTCGCAAATCGCCCCAACAAACCGTGAATTGCCCAATTTCAGGGTTTGCCCGTAACATATATACTGTATACTGCAGGAATACAAAAATTGCACAGGGAGTAAGTGTAAAGAAGCTGAAATGTATTACATTTATACAGTTTTGCATGTCTAACATAGGTCAACAGGTGGTGTGACTACAATGGGATGCAATACTTTTTTTTTTTCTTGCAAAATTAAGTAGTTTTCCCTGACTATGGTCCCTTATGTCAAGAAACTGATCATTCTTTCCAGGAGTTTGCAGGTCATTTATACATCCATAGTCCTTGTTTATTTTACACTTCTACAAATAGGCTACAAAACACCTGTGGCTATAGTTACCTCTTTTAGAAGTATCACATCTTCTACCACACACTTCCCCCATTCTATTTTAACACCTTACTTCACATTTTGTCTTTTTCAAGAATTAAGAAACGTGTTCAATAACAAGCAGAGTTTTAGCACGGCCACATGCACCTACACAATGTACACATGGGAAGCTTAATGGAAGAATTTTACCTTTAAAAGTTCAAATATATGTGCAGTGCTACCAAGTGTCATCCATTGTCCTTCTCCTGAGAGATATAGGGGGGAAAGGTTTATTCTACAAATGACAGTACTTTAAAATAAAGATCCCATGGGCAATTTATTTTACATTACTGAAAATGTGTTCTATTTGTGCTTGATTGCTGAATAAACACCACTGTAGTAATTTAAATCTCACCTGTTATTGTGGACAATACCCTTCTTTCTTCCCATAGGCTTTTTTTCTGAATATTCCTTCTTTATAAGACAACATTAAAAAAAAAGCTCTGTAGTGGCTCCCTGTAAACTGTAATTAGTATAATAAAAAGGGGTATTAAAAGAATGTATTTGTTCAGTAAACTAATTACTAAAGAAAAATGATTAATTGGACATTCCAGAAACCTCACAAAATAATACAATACAATTCTACATATTTTTTTAGTAAACACTGTCAGGGTTAGAAACTCACACTTCTGTAGTCCTGCATCCATTCCTGAGTTTCGGAGTCTGAACTCCTGGCTCATGACTAAATTAATCTACCTAATCCTTGTTCAGGACTAAAGGGAATTTCTAGGATTTCAGTAGTGTCCAAAAGTATATTAACTTCCAAGTTTAAAACAGCTCAGCAGACAATGTAAGGAGAGGAATGGTTTGTTCGATTCCATATCAATACAGTGAAGCACAATCTAACTGCCAGAAGTATTCTTCAAATTGGTTCAACTACCTGAAGTAATAGCATGACGATTCCCTCTTTGAGGTAAAGGTCAGCTTACAAAGTAACTGTCAAGGACTGTCAAAATACACACAAATTACATTTTGGTGGTGACATGAAGGTGGATTACCTCGGGCTGTTTAATTGTTCTCTCACATTAACATAACATATCTCACCAGTGCCTTACTGTTTTGCTGTTGATCTTTTTGTTTTCCAGTCTTTTTTTTTTAACTTGGAGCACATCCATCTTGACACAACACTACAAGCCCCTGCTCACTTAGTATGTCAGACTCCACATACTTTCTGATGGGTTGCATTGGCTACAAAGGCTCAGAAAGTAAGCTTATAGCGTTGTGTAAAATGTACAGGAAATAAAGTCTAGAAAACAAAGAGAACAGCCAAACAAAATGAAATGTGAAACTACTGTCATGCAATGAGATGTTAGAAATGTTTTTTCCCCCTAACTGTAGTTTCCGATTAAACAGCTACTGAGATGTAATAAATAATTACTTTTTTTAATTAATTTAAGAGATTTAAGAGATTCAGTGTCAGTATTTGTCCCTGTTGCATCTCTGAAGGTACATCGCTAAAAGGAAGCCCTCTCCTCTAGGACACAGGATGTAAAGCAGAGTGTTCTTTTCAGAGTAAATGTTGAAGTCATCCATCTGTCCTACAGTTTCAGTACACCAGGATTGTACAGCGTGTTCAGTATTAAGTGAAGTTCTAACTGTAAATGGAACGCTCCTTGTACGGTACAGAAAGGAAAGCATTGGTGAGTAACAATGTAGAGGAAAGGGCTATGCTACCACCATAGCCCATACCAAGAAGTGTTTTGTTAATTGATTAAAGGTTTGAAAACATGTTAGTCCCTGTATATTTGCATAATTGCAGGACTAATATATATGGGTCAGGGAGGGCGGGGCAGGAGGTGGTGAAATGTGAAATGCATTCAGTCAGATTATATGTACTGTATGACATGTGGGCACACTTCTCCCCAAACACTGGGTAAAAAGTACATTCCTAGATTCTCTGCAAATAATTGCCGGACTCTCAGTCAAATAACACAGCTGATTAAACACAACCTTGGAAATGCTTATAGCTGCAAGAACAAGATTACGGGATACATACTGTACACCCAGTTCTATTTCTCTAGTGCTCTCCCTTTCCCTGACAAAATTACCACCTAGCTGATAATAAACCAAACAAAAAATAACTTGTCTAGTCTTGAGTGAAATGTACTAAACAAGTTCAATGCTATTTGTGACTTTTTAGGGAATGCTTTGTGGCAGCAGTTTTGTTTGCGGTTCAAGTTAAGATCAGACGGATATGTAATTATGGGCATTCCTGCATGGTGCAAATGATGGTTCTCAAATATTATAATGAGGCGTACAAATGCTGCTGGCAATTGCGACACTTACAATTGCATCAAAGCATGTTTTAAACAGTTTCAATTGTTGCTGGCATTTCCAGGTCCACTTTTTCTCGTGTATTGCCAGTTGTGCTCAATTTATTTTTGAGGTAAACTTACCTAATTTTCACAAAAGGCAGGGTTAACTTACAAGCCTTGAAAACAAATGTCCATGACATTTCTGGTTTCCTCAACATGTTTGGAGCAATAGACTGCACACATGTGCCACTAACCCCTCCAGCTCATTCTGAGCATCTTTATAGGACCATGATCTATTTTGTGTCAATTTTCTAGGCTACTAAGTAGGCCAAGTTAAAAATAAAAATCATTTAGTTTCAATTTAAAATAATCTTTTATTCGCATTGTACCCCAATGTGTACTATGCAGCAGCATGATTTATTTTGTGTTACTGGTAGGCTAAAGTTAAAAGAAAGTGCGCTAGTTAATCATTTGATTTTACTACTGTACTGTATATAGCATGGCTTGTATACACTGAAGAAATCACTACGCACCACTACATTCTAAATTCCATGACAAACTTCCATTTTATTTGTTATTAGTTACAAAACCACAGCCAAAAATGAGTGACATTTCACCTATTTCCTTTAATATATTTGGGGATGAAACTCCACATAACTGGTACAACACCAGCTTTCTGAGTGAAGACAGCAGTCCATCTGAAATAAATAAATAAATAAAATAAGTGCACCAGCAAGAGTAGACACATAACACTACATGAGGAACAGCTAAATGAAATAGAAAAAAAACAAAGACTGAAAAAAACACTAAAAAAAAGCTACAGCATGGCTTGGTTAATGTATTTAAAGAAAAAATATGGACATTCATTTTATGGAAATAAACTCAGAAAATCTCAACAACATTACGGGAATTTTATGCCAGTGCAAGAAGTTCTACTGGGGACCAGTATTCAGTCTCCAGTTTTATAATGCTAAGCTGGACTAAATAGATATTTTAACAGTAGAAGTTTCAACATCTCTGCTGTCAGCGAGTTTAAACAAACAAGAACGTATTCCTGTCAGTCATGAAAACGCAGGTAAAGACAAGGCCAGACACCACCCCCAAAATTACCTGCCTGCATTTGATGCGTCTGTGGGAAACTGAAGCGCTGTCCCCTGACACTGCGGTTGGATTGGTGCGTAAAGTCTGGTTTGATCAACTTAATCTGTCATGATGTGGACGCGATGGTGTGCGACAACTAACAAAAACATATTCTGAAATCCAAAAGGATGAACACGGACTTGAATATGTGCGCCTCGCATATAACGGGGACACAAACTCACCTGAAGATCCAGCTTCAGCACAGCTGCTCCTGCCTTCCTCAGTGTAATCTGAAACTCCGCCCATCATCAGCTTGTGATTAGTCCTCCAGTGGGTTTCTAGTGAGATGCCACTTTCGATGCAGAAATTGCATAAACGGACAAGTGCAATTTTTTTAAATAAGTGAACAATACATGAAATACATAAATTAAATTACATTCGGGACTGTATTACACTGCGGATGTATCCATAATAAAAGTTTCTGTTTTTTGTCTTAATTTAAAATGTGTTTTAATTATTTTTCTTCCCACAAATGAGAGGTAGTCGTGTTATAAGCAGAATAAACCACTTCCGGTCGTGCGGTTCCGATTATATATATATATATATATATATATATATATATATATATATATATATATATATATATATATATATATATATATATATATATATATATATATATCACTTCTGGGATGGCTATCACCCCAGGCATGGTATATATCATGGGAACCGAACGGCCCGTCGTGGTTTATACCTTACACATAATGTGTAGCCTACCCAAAACACATTACTATTATTTCAGCGCAATGATTTATATTTAAAATGCACTTAGCACTATAACTGTATGTGTGTGCAATTTTATTGTATTGTTTTTAAATCCGACACCTCCTTATGTCATACAAACATGTCCGGTTTAGCGAGGGGCTACTGTATGATTATGAAAAGCTTTTTGGGGGTGAAATGGGACTAAACTGCCTTTCATATTTTATATAGTGTAGCGATATACACTCCTTGCAAAGGAGCCGGCTCTTTTGCACAGCGGTATCGGCGCTAAGCTTTAGTGCGAGAGGTCCCGGGTTCGCGCCCGCCCTCCGCTTGTGTGTGGATTGCCTCGCCCTGTGTGATGCGCCTGCCTGCGGGAACCAAGATCGCTACATAGGTAAAATGAAGACCGGAACAGAATGCATTGTACAGATGATGTTTACATTTAACAAAAACAATGTTATTTTGATTCTTGCACCTTGCATGTATAGACGTTATCCTTGAGGCACTCTCTGCTGCAACAAACCACAACTCCCGCTACTTATTTGAACAATTGCAGGAACAGTTGCAAGACTCTCGCAATGTATGCTAGAGATCTCACTAAAACGCAACAAATATTTAAATTAGTGTATTGCATCTCTCTTCATAAACATATTTTCTCTTAGTACATACGACAAAATGTTTACTTTGCTAAGTGTTGCAACAAAAATGCAAATTGCAGTATGTTTTTGTGCTGCGACTGGCCCATCTTAGTACACCTATCCCCCAAGTACCTTGAATTACCTGTACCTTGAATTAGTTTGTCTGACACAAAGGACCTCATTTACAAAAGGAAGGCACTAAATCAAAGACATTATAACATTCATTCATGTTTATTCACGCTTAATATAACCTGTTATTTACAGGTAATTTTCACTGCTCTATATGAAAACTTTAATGTAAGTAATGCCTCCATGATGCCAGATAGATTTCAGCCCAGAAAAATAGGTTTAGATAGTGTGCCTATCAGTGGTTAAAGCCGGTAAATACGGTGTGAATAAAGCTTATCATTATTCAGAGCGGGGTGCCTCATTTAAATACATAATGTATTACCATACACACCACATATTCATTCTGATTACCATAATGTGGCATAATAAAATCAGTGTGCGCCATAATAGGCCCACTATTTCGCACGATAATGAATAAAATTGCAGTAGTAAATACGGAAATCATGAAAGTGCACACTAATTGCAATTATGGTACACCATAATGTTTAGTGCCCTTTCGTAAATGAAGCCCAAAGACAGATATTATGTCAGCTTATAATTGAATAATGGAAATGATTTCTGCAATGGATGAAGATTTATTGTGTGGTATTTAAAGGTTTTAGTGTGCCTTCTGGAGATGATAAATCAAAACAACTCATTCTCTGTTGATGAGAAAAGAAGACAGAATAAAGCAAAAATAAATTACGTTGTGCCTTCTATTTTTTTTTTTTTTTTCTTGGAGTTTTTTATTTGCTTAAATGTTCAAGTAATCAAATAAACACACTTTTGACCAAGGCAGATGCTGCCAACAAGGTATTACAGAATGAAGATATATTCAATCAGGGCAACTTTTTACTGATGTTAAAATCACCTATGTTTACCAGTTCTGTCACATACCGCATGTTGCACCCCGTATAAACTTTTACCTTTAGGTAAATTTGGACAACAATTTTACAATTTGCCACACTTATCCCATGCTTATGCTATACAACTTCCTTTCTTTACCATGATTAACCAAGGCATTACAACACTTTAACACACTTAAATATAATTTACCATGCTGAAGCTTTCATTATCCCTTCAATATGTTTTACTACCTCTTGCAATACTTTTCCAGTAGAAAACACGAATTGTATTAACTCCAGCTTGTCAGCTGTCCACTCTCCCTGTTGGAAAGGTACCTAGAGCCTTGTTCAAGCAGCTTGAAGTTGGATTAACAGTTCACATTCCCTTTACCTAATCCCCCATTCCCTAATTAGTCGGGCCATGCAGCTATCCGTGGCTAAGAGCAACCTCCATATTGTGACATGCAGCAAAACCACATTTTGTACTATGAATTACAAATGCCTGTTTTTCTGCTGACAATATGGCAGTAAATCCAAAATCCAAGTATGCTTCGTCATACTTTCTTGTCTTTGTCAATCCAGGATCAAGTGCAGTGGATTCAGGCTTTCGCTTTGGTACAGTGCCTTTTGAGATCAGGAATCGATCCATTTTCGCATCCAGCTGACATTAGCTTTCTCTTGTTAACATACTCCCGGTCTCCTGGTAGTATACACTGCGCAAACGCCACAGACCAAAAACAGGTTTACATGCATGTGATCCGGAAAGCGGAAAACAATAAATTATTAAAATGTGGAACACTGTTATATTATGGCAATTGTGCAATAATGGATTTAATTTATTTTGAGGTGCTTAAGTGTTTTTAAATGGGTTAAATATTGTGCCATTAGGCATATCTGATTATTACAAATGTAGACAGAAATTATTCCTTACATCATGCACCCCCTGCAATTCCTCCACCTATTTCAGTGCAATGTAGTTTCTTCATTGTAATAAAGAAATAAGCTTTTTTTAAAGAAAAAAATATTTAAATTTGATTTATGTTTCTTCTTAAAAAAATTCTGTGGACAGTCAAAAAGACATTAACACTAAGAGTTACTCTTAAAGTAATTCACGATCCATTTCTGGTGTACATTTGTATGGTAAACTGAGCATGACCTAGAAACTGGAGTCTCATCTGTAAGAGCAGAACATCCCAAAAACTGGGCTGAATTTGGAAAAACAGAATTTGGGACCTTATCTGAAAACGAGAATGTCCCAGAATTTGGGACGTAGCCTGAGAACAGGGGCAGTGTATATGTTTAACTATGTTTACATTATAGATAAACTAATGTATATGTATCCTGTAATGTATATGTATCTGTGGCAAAGTGCCCCCCCGTGTATATTGTATGTTACGTGTTGTGTGTAAATGTTGGTGTATAGGCATTGGTACACGGGATATAAGCGGGTCTGTGTTTTACGTGTATTTAAAAATGTAGATTTGTATTTACACGTGAAACACAGACCCTCTTATATCCCGTGTACCAATGCCTATACACCAACATTTACACACAACACGTAACATACAATATACACTGGGGGCACTTTACACAGTATCCCAACATAACATGATAATTTATATAGTCACCCATAGTTCGTTATATTTGTTTGTTATATTAGTACAGCAAAATACCATATTATATTTAAATTGAAAGGTTCTGGAAAGAAAAGTGTAATCCACTGTAAAGCCAGCTTCTAGATCACTCCCTGCATGTGTAGAAGAATGTCTCTCAAAATACAGCATAGAAAGGTAACTGTGTCATCTAATCCCAACTTAATAATCAAGTCATTAACAAGAAATCGAATCCCGATTCCGTTATTTAGTGCCATTAAATGCTTATATTCCTGATACCACTGTGATAAAACATGTGATATGTACACTACCGTTCAAAAGTTTGGGGTCACTTAGAAATTTCCTTGTTTTCGAAAGAAAAGCAAATTTTTTGTCCATTAAAATAACATCAAATTGATCAGAAATACAGTGTAGACATTGTTAATGTTGTAAATGACTATTGTAGCTGGAAACGGCTGATTTGTAATGGAATATCTACATAGGCGTACAGAGGCCCATTATCAGCAACCATCAGTCCTGTGTTCCAATGGCACGTTGTGTTTGCTAATCCAAGTTTATCATTTTAAAAGGCTAATTGATCATTAGAAAACCCTTTTGCAATTATGTTAGCACAGCTGAAAACTGTTGTGCTGATTAAAGAAGCAATAAAACTGGCCTTCTTTAGACTAGTTGAGTATCTGGAGCATCAGCAATTGTGGGTTCGATTACAGGCTCAAAATGGCCAGAAACAAAGAACTTTCTTCTGAAACTCGTCAGTCTATTCTTGTTCTGAGAAATGAAGGCTATTCCATGCAGAAATTGCCAAGAAACTGAAGATCTCGTACAACGCTGTGTACTACTCCCTTCACAGAACAGCAAACTGGCTCTAACCAGAATAGAAAGAGGAGTGGGAGGCCCTGGTGCACAACTGAGCAAGAGGACAAATACATTAGAGTGTCTAGTTTGAGAAACAGACGCCTCACAGGTCCTCAACTGGCAGCTTCATTAAATAGTACCCGCAAAACACCAGTCTCAACGTCAACAGTGAAGAGGCGACTCCGGGATGCTGGCCTTCTAGGCAGAGTTGCAAAGAAAAAGCCATATCTCATACTGGCCAATAAAAAGAAAAGATTAAGATGGGCAAAAGAACACAGACACTGGACAGAGGAAGATTGGAAAAAAGTGTTATGGACAGACAAATCTAAGTTTGAGGTGTTCGGATCACAAAGAAGAACAGTCGTGAGACGCAGACCAAATGAAAAGATGCTGGAGGAGTGCTTGACGCCATCTGTCAAGCATGGTGGAGGCAATGTGATGGTCTGGGGGTGATTTGGTGGTGGTAAAGTGGGAGATTTGTACAGGGTAAAAGGGATCTTGAAGAAGGAAGGCTATCACTCCATTTTGCAACGCCATGCCATACCCTGTGGACGGCGCTTGATTGGAGCCAATTTCCTCCTACAACAGGACAATAGGACTATATATATATATATATATATATATATATATATATATATATATATATATATATATATATATATACAGTATATTATACATGTATGAAGGCTACATTTGCATCCTGATCCATTCTAAAAAAAAAGGCATAATACCACAGTTGTGATGTCAAAAAGTGATAATTCCTCTAGAGCAGGGGTAGGCAACCCTGGTCCTGGAGTGCCACAGACACTTCTGGTTTTTGTTTTACCCAAGTCCTAATTGATTCAATGATTGGCTTAATTGGTCAGAATTACCATGTGTTCCAGGTATTTAGCAATTGCAATTGATGATTAAGGTCAATTAACAAAGCATGTACACTAGGTTTCATTTCATAATATGAGAATAAATCAAAATAAAGCCTGTAGCGGGTATAAATGTGGAAATTAAGTGTGGATTTAACAATGTGCGGTTTGTCCCGCTGGTGGGGTTCTTTTGTTTTATTTTTTGCAGCCGTCGTTCAGCTCTGTAATCTGCCTCCTAAGTTGGATTCACCTGTGCTTGATGGAGTTAGTGCCTGGTTGTCAGGGTAACGACAGATGCTGCCTCATCATTGGTTGGCGCCGCTGCTCCCTGGGAAAGCTCCGCCTTTGGTTTTCAACTCCGCAGATTTTAAAAGACAGAAGGACATAGAGAGGAGGACCAAAGCAAATTATATTTTTAGCTGATTAAGTAAAAATAGTTGTTTGACTCTCTCTCCCTCTGTGGATTACCTAAATAACCCCATTGTATGTCCTTGTGTTTTTCTGTATATTACTTTATTTCTTTTAATATTTTATTGTTTTATACTTATGGGGATTGGTGCAATGATATTTTAAATATATTTCTGGTACTGTGGTTGCTATATTGAAAGACAAGATATTTTAAGGGGTTTGTTTTAAAGAACATTTTGTTTAGATTTGTTTGCAGGTATATATTGGGGGAATCTGGGGTGGTTTGAGTATTGCACTGTGTAGTTAAATATTTTGTCATTCCCCTTCACTTCCTTGATTTGATTTTGAATATTATTTCTTGTTCACATTTGGATTGCTTAATTCTTAATACTTTTCACTATTTTATTTAATAAATTGTTTTATGTGACAAATCTGTCTGGAACTCCTGCTCATTTTGCTATTGTGCACAGAAAGAAACTAGTACTTTATCCAATAAAAAAGCAGCACGTTGGAACGTAAAGTTAGATTTTACATATATATTTATAAAAGAGGACCTTGCCCCCTACAAAACAATGTGGCGTAGTCGGGCACTACAAATTCAATCTTAAGCCTTTGTGGCAATACCTTGCTACACAGCCCACTGAAGGACAGCTTCTTGACACAACATGCTACAAGTGTATGTTACATGTGGTAGGTGCTTGCAACGGAAATTTGTAGGATTTCATCCTTGCTTCTGAAACTGAAGTTGCACAAGAAACAGAAGTTAGTGAAAACACTCCTGGAACACCGTTTACTGATTCTAAGTTCTGTTTCAGATGTCAGTAGGCCCATTCTCCAATTGCATTTGCTACAGAGATATCTGGCTTGTGGGGGCTCAACATGATTCCAGGACCGCTCATATGTTTTATTGCACTAACTGCTTAATAACGTGGCACCATCCATCTCCAAAAAGATTTGCTGGAAAGTTAGCATCCATCCTTTTTATATAATTGCATTTTAAAACAAACAAAATACATCACACCATAGCTTCATTTAATCAATGTACATAATGTGTTTAAATGTAATGTATTTATGTATCAATGGGAAAAGAAAATAGTTTTCTAGGATAGTTTAATTAAGATCCTTAAAAGACAGATTTTTAAGAAGACCTACTTGAACAATGGAAATTAGCAATTTTGGGGATGAATCAACAACAGGTGTACACTGTATACTGTATTTCAATCACTGTATACTGTATTTCAATCAATGAAGCAAAACAACCTTCAATGCAGAACATGTATCACTTAATTACATTCAAATTGAGAACATATAGAGAAAAGCCTCCCACACTATTTTTCTTAACTTAGCATTTTCTCTTTGACCTCTGAAGTCACTCATAAATATAGTTGTCTTGAAAGAACTACTGTACCTCTTGACTGAATAAAACATTTTGTTTCAGCCTTGACCTTGACACACATTACAAAGAAACTGCATACCATTACAACCAGTTTTATTTAATTGATTACAACAGGAAATAAAGGAATTTATACATGCCTGTAAGACAATGGGGTTTCCTGACAGGCAAGTCATCAATTTGTAAAGCATTGCCTTGTTTCTGCTTAAACTTCCATCATTGACTAGATTTTTTTCATAAAGCCACATACATTGTTTGCTCTTCATACAGCATTTAACCCTCTTGAATCACATTTAAATGAAATGCATCAGCTCTGACTAGGATAGCAAGGACAAGCAATTGTGCAGGTTATTGCTGGAATTGCTGGTCATCATGGGTGGTGTAAAGTCTCCAACTATCAGAATAATTGACTACATTTGAGTAAATGCATAATCTTGTTCGTTCCACTACTAGTTTGTTTGACCACTATTTTAGAACACTGTGCAATTAATTATGTAAAGAAATAGCCCATGTTGTTCAACACCTGCATATCGTTGTCAATTAATTCCCCAAGATTTCCAAACGCAGAGGCGTGCGTTCCATCACTGTGGGACCGTCAACGACCAATACAATCTATATACAGTACCTTTAAATGACATTTTAATTGGCAACTCGTTACTTTGTTAACAGCACAACAAATTGTTTCGGGTAATTTATTTTAATAAAAGAATACATTCAGCTCTCGTTTATTACAAATAGTACACCAGATAAAGACAAAGACACATAAATTACATCAATTAATACTTGTTTTACATTTATTGAAGAGGGTATAGTGCAGTGTTTTCATATTGCCTGTACAATATTGCAAGTCCTATAAAAGGAACTCATTTGCAGAACTGTTTCAAGATGTGCATGCCCAACAAGACGATTATACTGCAACTGTAAACATGTATTTAAACAGTACTATATTTACTGTATTTAAGCTGACCAACTACTATACAACTTTCCAACGTGCAGTATACTAATATTAAATAGAATAATAACTTTTTTAGTAGCTGGATTTTGAAAGTACTTTAGAGCATAACGTTTTATCAAACTTTCTAAATATCTAGCATCTGACCAATGTTTCTGTGCAATTGAGCAATGCCAGTATGTCCCATACAGGTTTGACATGCATTTAAAGTCAACAACAGTAGGTCACACTTTCAAATATGTAATTAAACTGCATGATTACGTTGTTGTTTGCAAAGGCCAGGTTTATCAACGTCTTAACTTCGTACTAGAACTGAACCACTTTTTTGTGATTTATTTTGTAAAACATTTATTGTTACAATTGTAATTACTACAAGAAACTTAAGACATTTTGACAATCCTTTGTAGGGAATTGCCATCATATTTTCAACACCCCAGTCCTTTCTGTTTAGTAACGCTATAAGTACTATACAATGCAGGACTGTATTTGTATGAATATAGGTTCACAGAAATGTCCTAACAATACAAGTTCAAATGAAGCATTTTTTTCTCTTACTTTACCAATATCAAAAGTATTGAAGACTTCAAATACATTCATTCAAGATAATTTAGATTTTTGTTTCATATTTATATTATAAAGGATTCATATTTGGTGTGGATAGTTAAATGAACAATTTGTAAAAATTGTCTCCATATTTGTGGAGCAAGAAGTTTGCAGCTTGGGAAATACTGAATTACAAATATTTCAGCAATAGAATGTAAGTACATACAGGGTCTATGTTGAAAATCACTTTTTACAACGTTCCAAATCTTGGCAAAATCATATAAAACATATGGGGTAAATTGCAGCGAACCAAATGCAGTCTACTTGATGCACCCAACAGGGGGATTAAGTAAATCTGAGCCACTTGCTTGGACTAACGTTAAACAGCCAGACAGGTCACAAATAAGATCCACATAAATGGCTGGTTTCACTTTAACATTGGCATTATACCCCCGTTGGACTACTTACCTATGGTAATATTTGGCAGTCCAAGATTTGTGATAATCAGGGTCTGTGAAACCAAACTAAACTTGGATTAAGTTAGTCGTGTGAAGTTAGAGACTACGCTAGTTCTGATTTGTCGCCTTTTTCTTAATATTTGCTTACAAATCTGTTTAATATGGGTTAGACACATGAAGACTGTTCTCTAAATCCCTCATGTCTGTATTACATGAACCAAGTTATACTATCACATTGAATGCGTATATTGCAATAAGGGTTTTAATCTTCTAATACAACCTTGCAGCCCATATAATAATGATAAAAATAAAACGCTTTTCCAATGCATTTAAGGTTTTTGTTTTAATATATACAGTACTGTGCAAAAGTTTTAGGCAGGTGTGAAAAAATGCTATAAAGTAAGAATGCTTTCAAAAATAGACATGTTAATAGATTATATTTATCAATTAACTAAATGCAAAGTGAGTGAACAGAAGAAAATATAAATCAAATCCATATTTGGTGTGACAACCCCTTTTGCCTTCAAAACAGCATCAATTCTTCTAGGTACACTTGCACAAAGTCAGGGATTTTGTAGGCATATAGTCAGGTGTATGATTAAACAATTATACCAAACAGGTGCTAATGATCATCAATTCAATATGTAGGTTGAAACACAATTATTAACTGAAAAAGAAACAGCTGTGTAGGAGGAATAAAACTGGGTGAGGAACAGCCAAACTCAGCTAACAAGGTGAGGTTGCTGAAGATAGTTTACTGTCAAAAGTCATACACCATGGCAAGACTGAGCACAGCAACAAGACACAAGGTAGTTATACTGCATCAGCAAGGTCTCTCCCAGGCAGAAATTTGAAGGCAGACAGGGTTTCCAGATGTGCTGTCCAAGCTCTTTGAAGAAGCAAAAGAAACGGGCAACGCTTGAGGACCGAGACGCAGTGGTCGCCAAGGAAACTTACTGCAGCAGGTGAAAGACACATCATGCTTACTTCCTTCGCAATCGGAAGATGTCCAGCAGTGCCATCAGCTCAGAACTGGCAGAAAACAGTGGGACCCTGGTACACCCATCTACTGTCCGGAGAAGTCTGGTCAGAAGTGGCCTTCATGGAAGACTTGCGCCAAAAGCCATACTCCGACGCGGGAAACAAGGCCAAGCGACTCAACTATGCACCGAAAACACAGGAACTGGGGTGCAGAAAATGGCAGCAGGTGCTCTGGACTAATGAGTCAAAATTTGAAATATCTGGCTGTAGCAGAAGGCAGTTTGTTCGCGAAGGGCTGGAGAGCGGCACACTAATGAGTGTCTGCAGGCAACAGTGAAGCATGGTGGAGGTTCCTGCAAGTTTGGGGCTGCATTTCTGCAAATGGAGTTGGGGATTTGGTCAGAATTAATGGTCTCCTCAATGCTGAGAAGTACAGGCAGATACTTATCCATCATGCAATACCATCAGGGAGGCATCTGATTGGCCCCAAATTTATTCTGCAGCATGACAACGACCCCAAACATACAGCGAAAGTCATTAAGAACTATCTTCAGCGTAAAGAAGAACAAGGAGTCCTGGAAGTGATGGTATGGCCCCCACAGAGCCCTGATCTCAACATCATCGAGTCTGTCTGGGATTACATGAAGAGAGAGAAGCAACTGAGGCTGTTTAAATCCACAGAAGAACTGTGGTTAGTTCTCCAAGATGTTTGGGCAACCTACCTGCCGAGTTCCTTCAAAAACTGTGTGCAAGTGTACCTAGAAGAATTGATGCTTGATGCTGTTTTGAAGGCAAGGGTGGTCACACCAAATATGGATTTGATTTAGATTTTTCTTCTGTTCACTCACTTTGCATTTAGTTAATTGATAAATATAATCTATTAACATGTCTATTTTTGAAAGCATTCTTACTTTACAGCATTTTTTCACACCTGCCTAAAACTTTTGTATATATATATATATATATATATATATATATATATATATATATATATATATATATATATATATATATATATATATATATTAAGTTATAGGCACTGTGCTGTTACATTTTTTTTCAACTTGCACTTTTATTTTTGATCCTATTCCCGTAGCAGAGTGTGAGGGGAGTAATATTATTTCACCTTTATAAACTAATTAACTGAATCTTCTGATGACGACGCTGAAATTGGGAATAATTTTGTACAGTTCTCTATTTTTTTTTTGTCCTGAAGTTAGTCACCTTGGAGTGGAATAAACCACTGGTACGTTGCAATTTACCCCTCGTTACCCCTATACCTGTTTATTGATGCTTCCATAGAACTATAAAGTGCTTTAAACTCATTGTTCTTAAGTACAGGAGTTGTGAAATCTAAAAAAAAAAAAACTGGCCAAGGTGTGCTCATATTTGGATAAAACCTTAAAAAACAACATATCAGTCAAGAAGACCAATGTTCCAGTTTGTGCCTTCTTATAAGTTGTCCTAAGAATGTTTACAATTTTGGATGTGCTTGTAGGACCTACATAATATGCCATAGTGATGTGTTTCCCCACTAGACACACTGGTGTTAAACATAGCAGATGGTAACATTCTGTTGAATGATCCAATTGAATAACTGCATCCAACAGGAAAATAGAGATATACCTGTATGTTCATGAACAAGAGTCATTAAAATAGGAAGTCGTTTTACTTTTAACAGAACTACCAAAGGGTATGTTTGCAGAAATGCATTTGTCTATTGCTGCATTATTCTCATCTAAGTATCACATCTCATAATGGTAAACAATATACTGAAGTTGTTTAAAAATGGCATGCACAAGTTGGCATTGGTGGTTATTAAAGCCCACACATACTTTAAGAAGCAACTTGTACCAATTTCTGAGCACATACACATAGTTCTCTGCTTATTGATATGTGTATACATGATAGAGTATACTGTGGCTTTTTCTTAATAAAAAAGTGTACCAACCCAGTGTATCAAGACAGAAGTACATTGCTGACTTGACCATCATTATGGCTTGAAGCCATCAGTGCAAGAGAATGCAGTCTCAAGTCTTGTAAGTAGGTGGATTGAACCATAAATGTAAAACTGAAGTTTCTATGGTACCTAGTCTGGGCAAGTATCTGTTAAATACTATAATAACAACGAGTATTTCAGTATTTCTAAATGTACCTCTATTGAGCATCTTTTAGTAATAGATTATGTAATTAAAGCCCGTCAGAAGCTTCAAACTTGTTCTCTGTTATAAAAAGTGAGACGTCTCGATTACTTGCACTGCCCACTGCAACAGGTTCTTGTAAATGTATATTGTATATCATCTATATTTAAAAAAGGCTCTATCACAATTAATTCCTACACAAAAAAAATACAAATCTGTACTTCCCAAATCAATACTGTTTGGCACATTCTTGCTATGTGATTTTCATTCCCCCAGTGTTCCAAAAGGATGCATGATGTTGGCAATTTTTAGGCACATCAAAGCACAGATGAAATCTCACTTCACTTGGCACATGTGCCTACTGACAGGAGTGATGCAACAAGTTACTGTTTATTTTACTGAGGGACATTTTCAAAAGCTGTTTCATTGACATCTCTCATACCTACAGCACAATACCTTATAGCCTAAAATGTAACTTTAAAGATACAACTGGTCTCCAATTTATATGACTTTTTTTGGCACACAAATTCAAATCTTCTTACAAAAAAAGCTGTTCAATGAGGTTGTCATGAATTGACATCTTGACCCATTGAATTGAACAGAAAGGCAAGGGCTGGACGTGAACTGCCAGTCATATGGTTCAAAGACGAACGTGGCTGTAGTTGAGAGGCTAGTACGTGTCTTAAGCTGGTGTCAGTATCATTAGCTCATCAGTCGCTTGGAGGAGATCCATTACAAGGTAGTCACGTGCTGACGCTCGACTCTGTCCAAGCAGGTGTGCTTTCATCCTTCATGCTAGAGGCTGTCCTTCTTGGTGCTTGTTTAAGTCCAAACAGTCTGCAAGCAGCCACCCGGTACTTCTTGGACATGATATTGTAAAGAATTGGGTTGATGGCTGCGCTTAAGTAGAACAGGACAAAGGAGACTAAGTTGCAATACTGACTGATCTGAGACATTAACAAAGAGCCAGCCTCTGAAGATTTGGAGAAGAGATACCGTCCAACGTGAAAAGGGAGCCAACAGAGTACAAAAGCGAACACCACTACAACTGGAAAGAAAGCACAAAGAAAGATACCACATTAGAATGGGAGTTGAACTGAATAGAGACTTATGCTCATTTTTAAAGCAATTAGATTCAAACATTTTTCTTGGCTGTGGAAATATAAATCAGAGTTGATTATCATTTTGTTCTGTTTATTGCATGAAATTATTGTTCAGAATTGAAAAACCCACCAACAATCACAAAGAATGGCATTTATTTAGATTCCAGTGCAAGAAAATCATATAAACGTGTCAAGATACTTCTGAGCAGTATCTGTACAACCATAGCTTACCAGGAAGTTCAAACACTATTTTATTGGTTTCAAAAGAAAGTTAGTTGCTGACTATCAACTACATGCAATGATGGCTTAAATAGCTTTGCTTCTAACATTCAACTTGCCTTGATGTGGTTTAAGTTTAAACAGCCTCACATTTCTTTTTTTACTTTTCCCAATGAATACAAGCGGTTCTAACTGAAGCTACTCAAGTATTGTTTTGTGTGATATTTTCTGTGTTCTTCAATTCAGGAGCCATTTACAAAAGCAGCTCCTGAATTCAGGTAAAAGCACCTTAACATTTATAAATAAAAGCAACTCAGTATTTGAAATAATTGCAGTAAGATTCATTGTAGATGTCATAAAAAAGCTAAGGGGACAATAAAAAAAGAAGAAAATACTATCTCATTAAACATTTCATCAAACGCTCCAGGAGCACCTTTTAAAGCGAGTGAATGAAGCGCACACTGGATCGTGCCAGTCAACTGGACAGGTGGCCAAACTCATGGCCACACTTCCCCCTGGGTGAACCTGCTGGGAATGGCACCAGGGGAGCTGGTGGGCTGATCGGTGAATACCACACTGCGAGTACAAAAAGAGGGGTATTTGAATGATTTATGAAGTCACAAAACCATTGGAGTCAACCCAAGTTTCACCAACAACAAAGCCCAGCTAAACTGAATACAACATTGTATGCACCTGCTTTTTTTTTCTTTCATGACTACCCAGCATTTCTACCCAACAATATAATATAGAAATGCATATATACTAATATACTACGTTATTTTCAGTGAAAATGGAGCACCGCTATGGAAATGGTTATTTACTAAGGGGCAATGAAAGCACAATGGCAGCTATTGCTATGCATTTTACCACAGTGGTAATATTTTCCATTTTTGGCCTATTATATTGTATCATTGGCTACATTTACAACAGAAATAGAGGTAGCATACTGTGATTGTAGCACTATTATTCTTGACCCTTGAATTTAACCATACCAAATTGGCACTGGCCGGCCCTCTTCACAGGAGTTCCACACTTGGAACCCGCATTTAAAATATAGAAAAATGTAATATGATGATGGTATGATGACATTAAAATTCTAGAAAGAATAATGTTCTATTCGAGAAGTCATTGCAAACATGGCCATTGATTCTACATGGTGGCACGATTAGACCAGTCCTATATATAAGAAGGTCCCGAACCATATTCTGCCAACAGAATTTATTTAGTTGAATGTAGTTTTTTTATTATTATTATTATTATTATTATTATTATTATTATTATTATTATTATTATTATTATTATTATGTATTGACACATTAACTAATTAAATTAACACTCACAAAGTGAAGTAAATAATGATTCAAAGAAAAGGGTATCACATCTGTGGGGTATATGCAATTGTTATTAACAGTGGCAGAGCAAATACCACCATTGTTTAAATGAGGAATAAAGAGACCAATGTTATGACAAGCAAACATTCAACAGTTTAGATCAACTAAACAGATAAACTGGACGTATTATATTATATATACAATTTGAAAAAGGAAAACTAGTGTGTACCTAAAGGAGCAAAATCTAAAAGAAAAAAGGCAATGTAGGTAATGTTTGAGGACCGAGACCTGGCAAGGGTCGCTCACGGATGTAATCATGATCTCTCAAAAGGGAGGAGGTCCTGCGCAGAACTGAAGCACGTAACCGGTGTCAACAGTGGTGAGCACCCAAGTGTCTGAGGTGCAGTCGCACCAATATTGCAGCTGGTGTTGTGACAAGGGATGTGTCTGAGGCCGCACACCTTCAGGGCCCTTGGTTCGGCTATTGAGGCTGTGGCGGAGCCTGCTGTGAGGGCTGTCTGGGGAGGCGGTGGAACTGCCTCTGGGAGCGCTGTTGCATTGGGGCCCCACGTCTGGCGCTCCCCCCTCCCTGTGGGTAGGTTCAGCTGCTAGCCGCCGCAGAGGCCTGAAAATGATGCCTCAGGTCGCCAAGTGGGGCGGTGGTGATTGGAACCATCCGAGTCACCGTGCCCAGGGCCTGACCTTGGCAGCCAGAAATCTGGAGCAGCGTACCAGACACTAGGCGCAGCTCTGAAGCCACCGGTTCCAGAAGGGCCGCCGACTGCAGTATGCCATTGAGGTGAGCCATGAGAAGACTTGCTGTGTTGGCCAGGCGGCTAACCTGTGCTTCTGCCGTGTAAGCCTTTTTTAAATGAGTCTCTGTTACTCTGCATTGGCTGTTAGGGCATGCAGGGTCCTTAGGTAAACCCCCTACTGGAGGGGCTCACATTAGGGCCACGGTAGTCGAGTCCACTTGTGGGAATTCCGTTGCCCGTTTCACCACACTTGGCACCGAGACCAGGTGGTTCCAAGATGACCGCACCTCTTCTAAGAAGTCAGGGAACACCGGGAAGGGCTGAAGGTGGGGCAATGCTGCCTGAGACCTGAAGCCGCAGTTCTGGTGCAACCGTCCAAGGTACCTGAAGGAACTTCGAGGCTCGCTCTATTAGTGCCGGGATCAAGCTTGGGAAAGGGGAGAGACCAGCATCTGAGGCTGTCTCGGAGCTGGGACCCGTCTCAAAGGTCAGCTCTTGCGTGTTTTCTTAATTCTTCTCCTCCTCCTGAGGGAAGGGGCTACCACCCCAGGAGGCCGCAAATGAAATCACATCCTGGTCTTCATCGGCAATTACCAGGTCTGGTTCAGAGGCATCCGGGGCAACCACCGGCAAAGGCGCGATCAGCGGCAGGGTAGTTGTTAGCGGTGGAGCCAGGGCCGGGGCAGGGGGTTGGGCCTGCTGTCTGACCAAAAACTCCAGGACCTGAGCCATCAGGTCCTTCAGGTCAGAGCTGTCCTGCGCTTGTTTCGATTGCCTTGCCCGCTTAGTGCTCCTCACAGGAGATCTAGAGCGGCTGCGAGTCTGAGCGCAGGGAATACTCTGTGAGGGGCAAGGGGACAGTTTCAGGATGGGAAAGGCCGGGGCACCCAGCGCCGCAGATAGTTCCGTGGAGCTAGCTGTGGAAGCCGCACCGGTAAACCTGGCAAGTCTGTTGCAAAGCACCCGAGGCTGAAACGCTACACAGATCTCGTAGAAGGAGGCATTTCCCAATGCATGTGGTATCAGGATCGAGGCACGGAGGAGTAGAAGTGTGACTGCCCAAACATTAAGGGCTTCCAGAAATGAAGGTGCTGGAGCTCTAAGGTCCCTCGAGTGAAAACACACTGAAGGTACTGATATCTGGGTGTGTTTGATGCTGAGGCGTCAAGGTACAGAGGGGGCACTGAGACCCCGAGGTCCAAGGGCACCAGAAGCCTGAAGCCTTGAAGGCCCGGGGTGCGAAGCACTAAGGGGAGTAATTCAGTGGAGCGTCGAGACACTAAGGCGCTGAAGCACCAAGGGTACCGAGGCGCTGAGACACCAAGATGCGGAGGCATTGAGGGCTTCCAACACTGGAGCACTCAGGTGCCGAGGGTGCAGGAGCACTGAGGTCACTGAGTGCGGAAGGCTCTGTGGCACCGAGGGTGGTGAGGGTGCCGACTGCACCAAGGCTCTGAGGCCCCGAGAGTGTTGATGTACTGAGGGGCGACGAGCACCAAGGGCATCTAATAATGGAGCACCACTATGAGGCACCGAGGGCGTCGTGGCACCGAGGGCACCATGTGCACCAAGGACTCTGAGGGTGTTGAAGCACCAAAGGGCACAGAGCACCAAGGGTGTTTAAAACTGTGTAGCGCCGAGGCACCTAGGGCTCTGAAGCACCAAGGGCACCGTGTGCACCGAGGCTCTGAGGTCCCAAGTGGCAAGCACCGAGGGCACACAACACCAGGGCACCAGGGGTATCGAAGCACTGAGGGCACTGAGGTCCCACAGGTGCAGAAGCACCAGGGGAACCTAAACGCCTGAGTATTAGAGTGTCTGGGTGCCAAAGCACCAAGGCACAGAGTGTCTAAGCACCAAGGGCATAAGCACCGAGAGCATAAGCACTGAGGCACCGAGGACACCGTGCACCGAGGGTGATGCACCGATGGTACTGGGATGGGCGTCTAGCCTAACTGCATGCAGTCACACAACCTGGGGTAGCACATAGCATACACCGGGGTGGATACACAGGCTTGGAGGCTGCAGTAGGCAAGAAAGTAGTGTAAACACATGGTGCTGCACCAGAGAACAGCACAGCCAGCGCACTGAGTGGGCAGGCCAAGATAGCTGGTGGAGTCAACTCAACAGCAGGGACAGGGCAGAGCCGAGTCCCGGTGGAGGAATCTGCGTGTCTCTTTTTTTTTTGTTTTAGCTGCAATAGCAGAGGAAATATACAAAAACAGCAGGCGCTGAAAAGGTTAGAAAGCAGCTTACAATCGCAAGCGATGTAGGCTGGTGAAAAAAAGAGATTTTTTTTAATTTTTTTATGAAGTGCAGTTGCAGAACGAAACAATAGCTCAGTTCAGAAGCTGAGTTTCTGATTCCAGGGAAGTGGCAAGCTGACTTCCAGCACTGCTTAATAATAATGCTGGGGAAATCCAGAAAAAAAAAACTCGAAAGAGCTCTTTTAGACTTAAGAGCAACTGGTTGGTTAGTACCTTACCTTACCGCAGTGAGAAGCAAAAGAGGAAGTGAGCCCCGCGGAGTGACTATTTGTTCCCTTGGAAGGCGGGACTGAGGACGTCACTCCTTGGAAGGGCCTATTAGCAGCTCTGATTTAAAATGCTCAGTGAATACCTACCTGTGGCAGGCATTTCCCAAAAGTATTGCTGGTGTTTGTCTTCGAATTTAAAGGGAACAGTAATTCCATTCCAAAAGTATTCATTTTGTCCCACACTAAATCAAGTGTTAAACATAAATCCTAAGGAACAGATTGTAAACACATTTTAGTACTGATGTACTTTAAACACTAAATGTGTTTATAACGGTTATTAAAATGTTGCTTATACATAGCAGAAATGTGTCACTCTCAAATATGATTTGGCTAGCCACACTGTAAAATATTGTATCTCCAATGCAATTCATCTGTGTGACATTTATTCACCTCCCTTTGTTAGACATATGGTACAGCAGGTTGGACCACCATTTCTGGATACACAAAACACAGGTACATTAACGACGTTGCCTGTAGCAACACAGCACTTTTGTTACATTATTTAATACATTTACTCACAACAGAATGATATGATCGTGGGAAATGACGTATATATCGATAATGTATAGATAAGTGCAACTACTAAGTACTATATTAGTAATGCAAAAAATAAATATTTCAACGTGAACATGAAAAATATATAAATAACCTAAGCATATTCGTTCCATATATTATACTCGAATCATGATTCATAAATAATAATGTTTGTATAATATATTGCAGAACACACTTTATATAGCTAGATTTAAAATTAGTAATAGTCCAATACTTCTATATTCCTAAATGTTTCAATTGTAATCGTAAAAGGTATGCCATTTAGCGTTATAGGGAGAAAAAAGCTTCTACAATGTTTTCTTACCCAGCATTTTCACAGTTTGCTTGCTGCTCTTATCTCTGGAGGACATGCTGGGTCCTATGGTCTCCCTTTTTCTCTTGAACAACTTTCTTCCAATAAGGCTATACAGCACAGTCAAGCAAAACACCGGCAAGAAGAAAAATATGCTGGAAACCCACACCATTATAGTAAGGAGCCCAGACCGGATAGCGTAGTCTGTCGCCTTACACTCGTTTGTCTCCCACGGATCAGTGCCGTTCTCGTGTTCAACTCCAACCAAAACGAATATGGGGCCAGCGCTGACAAATGCCACTATCCAGATAATCAATATCACCCCTTTCACGCGACCCTTAGTCACAACCACTTTTGCCCGTAGTGGGAAACAGATGGCAAAATATCTCTCCACGCTAAGGGCTGTTATGTTGAGGATTGTGGAGTACGTGCAACTTTCGCTGGTGAATTGGAATACCTTGCAAAGTACTTCCCCAAAATTCCAAGGTCTATAATGCCAGATTCTGTAAAGGTCCAAGGGCATGCAGAGGAATATAAGGAGGTCTGAAAAGGCCATGCTGGATAGGTAGAGATTGGTAGTTGTCCTCATGTCCTTGAATTTGGAGACGATCAAAATTGTCATTAAATTCCCTGCAGTTCCAATAATGAAGAGACAGATGCAGGTAGCCGATATTCCTGTCAAAACCGGGATAGGAAAAAGATTGACTGGGTAGTCAGTATCCCAGTATGATAAGTTGTCCCAATTGTCCGTATCAGCCCAGCTGCAGTTGTGCGAGCAGTTAGCATTTGCTGTCTCGTTTGACATCCTGAGTCTCAAACTCTGGACCCGAGGTATACAGATACTAATCCCAGTGCTTCTAGGCAGTGCTGATATTAACCCAGTCGGTGCCTCCAAATTTTAATGGCATGGTAGGAAAAAAAGAAAAACATGTACCTTTGCTTTAAACTAAGAGTTCATACAAATGATTAATTTATATAACGGTGAAGTTTTAGGATAAAAAGATGGGGCTAACCATGTTGGCAATAAATATGATTCTTTAAAAATGCTAAATGATTCTGCATTTTAACTGCAAAGTTCTAATGTCACACTGCTCTCGCTAATTGTGTCTGTTAGTTATTATAATTATTTTGGAATATAATGCACAAAATGTATTCCATACTTGTTTAAAAAAAGGAAAAGAAAATCTCTCCTGACTTACAAAGTCTGTGGAAAAAAAACTAGCCTGTGTTAGAGCCAGAACAGCAAATGCACTGAACAGGGTACATTCAACATTTTGTTCTCATTCATAAAAATGCATCATACTGACAAGACATCGAAAAAAACAGAGAGCACAAATATAGAGACAGAAACTGTAGGTCTCGTCTGACTCCTGGCGTGTAATCCACTAATCTGTAAACTCAATAAAAAGAAAAAGAAAACGAACGTTTTTTTACAGTGAAGCGCTTGGTTTTACTGCCGCTCTGTCAAGTGTCTTCACTACAACAATACGGTGGTTTGTATAAAGTTAAACTAATAGGGGCGCATGCGTACCATGGCATAGAAGCACATTCGCCAATTGCAATGATATGAAAAAAGAACAAAAAGACTAGAATGCGTTATCCACAAGAATGCTGGAAAGAGACATTATTATGTTAAAGTGTGCAAGCATAGCATACTTTAACATCATCATCATCATCATCATCATAATAATAATAATAATAATAATAATAATAATAATAATAATAATAATAATAATAATAATAATAATAATAGACATTGTATGGTTGTTAAGTTGATGCAGTTTAATGTGATGCCAATTCCTCTTTTTATAAACTCAGGCAACATCACAAATAAAGTAAGCATACAGACAAGGTCAAGTAGACTGGAACACTAAAACATTTATTTTAATTATATAAAGGATTCTGCTGTAATCTACTCAATGTAATAGCTGTATTGCTTCTGGATTCTACTGGAAATGTATTACAATTTGACTTGAAATTGTGGTCCATTACCACACCCACCCACTTTTAAAAAATAACTATAAATAAAATGCACCTACTGTATAATCATCCAGGTAATTTGCCATGACTATCTAAGGGTTATTGCGCTGTCCAGGGTGCTGAAATCTCATGCCAAGCACAAAGATTGTAATAGACCCAAAAAAGGGTTCTATGCCATGTTAGTTATATCAATGGATATCCAGTACCTTGAGCAGCCATGCAACACAGCCCATTGCATTTATGACACTGGCAGTAAATGCTAATTGCGGTACATTAATACCTAGGTTCCAACATTGCTTGTTCAGAAATGGTATATCTCCCAGGGTAACAGTGGTAACAGTATCCTGAGAGGCAGTCAGCTTGGTTTTATGAAAGGGAGATTGTGTCTAACCTGCTTGCTTTTTTTGAGGATGCAACACAGACAATGGATAATTGCAAGCATATGACATTGTTTATTTAAATTTCCAGAAAGCTTTTGACAAAGTCCCACAAACAAGATTAATTCTCAAACTAAACGCAGTAGGGATTCGAGGAAATGCATGCACATGGATTAGGGAGTGGTTAACAAGTAGAAAACAGAAAGTACTGATTAGAGGAGAAACCTAAAAATGGAGCGAGGTAACCAGTGGAGTACCATAGAGATCAGTATTAGGTCATCTTCTCTTCATAATCTACATTAATGACTAATAGTCTGGTATAGTAAGCAAACTTGTTACATTTGCAGATGACACAAAAATAGGAGGAGTGGCAAACACTGTTGCAGCAGCAAAGGTCATTCAAAATGATCTAGACAGCATTCAGAACTGGGCAGACACATGACAAATTACATTTAATAGAGAAAAGTATAAGGTACTGCATGCAGGCAATACAAATGTGCATTATAAATACCTTATGGGAAATACTGAAATTGAAGAAGGAATCTAGGAGTTTATGTTGACTCAGAAATGACTTCATCTACACAATGTGGGGAGGCTATAAAAAAGGCCAACAAAATGCTTGGATATATAGTGAAAAGTGTTGAATTTAAATCAAGGGAAGTAATGTTAAAACTTTACAATGCATTGGTAAGACCCCTTCCAGAATATTGTGTTCAGTTCTGGTCACCTTGTTACAGAAAGGATATTGCTGCTGTAGAAAGAGTGCAAAGAAGAGCGACCAGAATTATCCCCGGTTTAAAAGGCATGTCATATGCAGACAGGCTAAAATAATTGAATCTATTCAGTCTTGAACAAAGAAGACTATGCAGCGATCTGATTCAAACATTCAAAATTCTAAAAGGTATTGACAATGTCGGCCCAAGAGACTTTTTCGACCTGAAAAAAGAAACAAGGACCAGGGGTCACAAATGGAGATTAGATAAAGGGGCATTCAGAACAGAAAATAGGACACACTTGTGAGGGTCTGGAACCAACTCTCCAGTAATGTTGTTGAAGCTGACACCATGCTTGATGAAATTCTGGGATCAATAATCTACTAACAACCAAACAAGCAAGATGGGCTGAATGGTCTCCTCTCGTTTGTAAACTTTCTTATGTTCTTTTGTTCTAAATGGGGTGTGGGTGGTTGTTAATGAAGTCATGTAGTCACTAGGTTCTGAATTAGTCTTGGTTCCAGTAACTGTCCAAGTTTCTGTTTTAACCAGAACCTTTTTTTCCTTCTCTAAATCGACCGTTCAAATTCAAATACAAATACAAATAAAATATATATTTTTAAACATTTTAAAACTCAAAATACAACCAGTTATTTTTAAAATAAATGTTCACAGCCCCATTGGTTACGAACCAATGGCCTGGCAGATGTAGTTATTTACAGTTGAACTTGGATGGAATAAACTTGATTTTCTTTTCTAAGAAACAACAAAGCATTCCTGCTCCAGATAATACATTTAAGAGAGGGAACGATTTATCACAACTGTAAAGATGACATTTTGCTAATCCAATAAAGGACTACAGACTTTCACAATTATGTGAAGAAAATGTAATTCTATGCCAGAAGCGTCTAGACTCTAGAGCTCTGGGTCTGATAACTTTATCATAACATTAAAGTGTTCTTTTGAATAATGAGTTGATGTAAAGACTAACAATGGAAGAATGTGTCAAGGGCAGGGCAGTGCAAACACTGTGGTCTTAGTAATTTAAATGTAATTTAATTTCAGCTAACACCTTTTTGAGGCACAATGAGTTCCTTAACAAAGGGCTCTCTTGAATAGACATTATATTTAGCTCACAACTATGTGTTGTGCTGTTATCATTTTTCAGCAACAATAGAACATTTTCTCCTGGCTTCAAACTAACAATACATACTGTTCATCCAAAACTTCAAAAACAAAATCAGAAATCGTGTTAAAACTAATACATTCAACAGCGTTATTGTATTGACCAACAAGTTTTTAACAGTTTACCTTTATTAAATATACAGCATTCCCTGACAAAACAACCCCTGGGGTAGCTGCAGTAGATGACACTGTGTCTTGAATGTTTAATACCTTTTTATCATTTGAATAATAATAGTACATATATTATGATGTATATATGCCTCTCCATGTTGCGTGTTAGTTTCAGTTGCAATGGGCAAAACATTATATCTGACAGACTGATTTTTAATTTGAAAACTTCCAGTATTTTCAGAAAGGTTGACAAGATTGTGTTTAAATAATGCCATTTAATAAGAATCTCTCTCAATTTGTATATTTTGTCAAGATCCAAATGCACTACTGTAAAAGCATAGTAGTGTTTTAAAGCAAGGTAAAGCACATGCAAGCATATTCTATAATGAAACATACATTAGCCATGGTAAAGTACGGTTGGCATGTGGCAAAAAAAGGTGGTCAATTATCACTAGTTAATCCAGCACAGTTTAATTTGGGGGTTTAACAGTCTGTGCTGGAGGATATAAACACAATACAACAACCCTAGATCCAAACCAAAGAAGTTGTGGGTTTTTCTGTTCACTTATAAAGGTGTTTTTAAGTCTGTAACAAAGGAGAGATGCTCCCCCAAGTGGTGAGAAGAACTCATTACAAGAGAGAATAATTCTATGTAGTTTCTTGCGTGATCTGTTATATCTGTTAATATTTAATGTCTCTGAAAAAAACATTTCACTCTCCTTGGAGAGTTGTGGTAGGGAGGCTACACAGGAACACATACAAATAGACAAAAACACACAAGAACATAAACAATATTGATACAATCCAGATAATACTTTTTTCACTTAACTTGAAGCATCTATGACAGCACCTTTAACTTACTATGTACTGTTTAATGTTTTATTACAGGACATTAGGGATGTTAATCATAATAATGAAAAAAGCAATGCATATTCACCCAGTGCTCCAGCAATAAATATTTACGGTAACTGAAGATTTTAGATATCTGAATCAAAATCTTTTTTAAAAAACACTGCTTACAAATCATAAAACACATAGCTATAGCCTGTTCAACATAACTTGAACTAAAATGCACAAAACTTTCAGCCCGTAGATTCAAACTTACCAGCATATGAAGGGCAAACAAACACCTAATACCAGAAGATTGTATTTGTGTAAACGAAACAAAACAAACTAAGTTCAATGACAAATGTTTCGACTGGAAGTCTTTTTCAATGTCTTCACATCTTTGAAGAGCAAATACGAAAAAAAAGACTTGAAACAAATATTAATAATGTATAGTTTATTTCATGTGTTTACATACAATGAAACAATAATGATTTATATACTATAATAGATTTTATTTTAAAATATGAAACACGTTTATAGATTAAGAACAAATACAAAAATAAAAGGCTCTTACTTCAAATTTGTTTGTTAGAAAAGAAAGTGCAGAGGGCCCTGTTCACAAACTTGAACCTAGCTATTTCAATTCTATAGCCTGTTTGTATGGAACGTATACACCGGCCTAGAACAGTTTGCATAAATTCAAAAGTAATTTATTCCATCAAAAACATCAAAAACATTTTTAACATTATAAATACAATACGAAAATTACAATGTAAGAGGAATGGCATCTCTAAGAGATTAAATATGCGGCAGTTATTGTATTCACCCGTTGAGAGACTCACAGAACACAGTCATGTACCAACTATAAAAAGACACTGGGCTCCATATCAATTGATCACTTGAGTCTCCACAGTGCACTACTTCTCTTTGTGAATAGGGTCCATAAAATCTACAATAAATAAAAAGGAAACCAAGTACCAAACAACTAAATGGTTTTGGTCGTTTGGTTCTTTGCTTCAATCTGGATTATGGCAGATAAATCACAGACAATGCAAAAGATGAAAAGTTACTGAAGGTTCCTGGTACCCAATAGGTTCATGTGTTGTAGCTCAGACCATAGGACCTGCAGCAAAGATACCAGAAAGCACAGTATAGTACAGTATTTGCATATCCTGAAAAAATGTAAAAATCTAAAATGACTCTTCATACAATAAAAGAATATGGATATTGCAAACATTCAAACAAATACATTATTTCCGTTGATCTGGATAGGGAGTATAAACCATAATTGAACACATCTGAAACCTTTAAGTGCCATTGGAATATCCCATCAGAATACACTACTCAAATAATCTGAAAGGGTGTCATATTTTGTCATTACAATGTATCTATTATAATTTGGTACTGTACATGCACCGGAAGATAATATGATATAATATAGTATAATATAATGTAAAACGTAAGGCGAGGGCTAAAATAATGCACAGGTACAACACTATGACAGGGGACTATGATTCAATGTTACGCTGGTATTCAAAGGTTGTAGAGCAGCACATCAGTGCAGATCAACATCATTTCTCAGTTTCAGTGAACCATCTTCTTTTCCTTCCATCTTGTTGTATTGATCCTGTACATCCTTAATGAATGGGATCTAGGAATTTGGATTGCTTTCTGAAAAAAAAAAGAGAGACACACAGGGAAGTTTAAATTGTATCCACACCATCTACATGCCTTGCAACATTTCTCCCACTCTGAGCTGCCAGAAACTCTTGCCTAAACTGCAACAGATTACATTTGTATTCTGTACAATAAGACCCTAAAAGACATATGAACTTATATAAATCAGATCAGCTGTTTGGCACCATTCTATATTTATTTTTCCCACTTAGGAATGTGCGATTTCACATTTAGCTACTTACTGTAAAGAGAAAATATGATTCTGACTGAAGTGTGATTTTTATGGCATGGCGTGTTGAATACACAGAGAAAATGACCCCGGTTCAGCTTCTGCCTTGTAATATAGGTTGACAACAAATTGCCTTTATATACAGTATTACCTTTCAGGTCTTTAAGGTTTAGATTTCCACTGTACAAGTTTTGGTTGATTGTCTGGAGATTTCAATGAATCCTCATTCATTCGATTCAATGCTGCAGAAAGGTGGGACGTAAAATGACAAGTTCAATGAATATAATAAGCACAGTATAACCCTGCTTTAAGGCCACCTCAATGTAAACAACCCCTAATGATAAAGGCCATGCTTTTACAGTCCTGATATGGTCCTTTTAGTCCTGCATTCAATATAAAGGCAGTCACACACAGCTTATACACAGAAAAAATGTTTTTTTTCCAAAAAACTAAAACACCATGTTAAACCTACTTAGCAAATGAGGGGACAGTAGGTAAAATATTTTGGAATTATTTCATTAGCTATAACTTCTCTTCTTTATCACTTTTTATATATCAATGTTTTTACTTACAACGGAAAGGTCCATCACCCCAGTAGAAATTAGGTCCTTTGCTGTAAAAATAATAATTAAAAAAAAAAAAAACTTTAAATAAACACAAACAAGCAAAACTATTTATCTTTTTTTTTTAGTCAATGTTTAATATCACAGAAAAGAAAACCCCTGCTGTAATCTATATTCCTTTAATCAATTATCACGGTAATGTCAATGATTATTCAATATTTTATACCATACTACAGTATATGGAATATTCATTTTAAGTTCTGAAATCATCTGAAAACTGTTCTAATAAATGCATTACATTTGATTTAAAGAGAAATCTGGCATGTCTGAAATAACAAATGTATTCTTTTTGTATAGATTCACTGTACTGTACTTTGTATGTCAACACTCAAGGCAACTGTCACACATGCATACTCTCCAAGTATGGCTGATTTGATGAACAGAAAATAATATACAAAGTAAAACTAAACAATAGAACTACAGTTAATTTTAGATCTGTACCAAGCTGGTCAATAAGACATAAAGGGCTTGTTATTAAATATTTCCATTATACAGTTTGGTATTTCGTGAAGTTATAGTATTGTTTTCAATAATGTAGTTCCAGTATTGTTTTCAGTAATGTTTTCATGAGTAGAATCAACATACCTTTCACTTAAATTAGGTGAACAACACATTTGTCTGCAATAGCAATAAAACAGCAGGGATAGCAATACCACCACAACGAAGATGAAAGCCAGGGTTCCAAACAGAATTCCAAAGAATGCACGAAGATTCATTGCCAGGTATTCACAATTTTCACCATATGGTGTGTACATTGTAAATAAAACACATCTGTAATTCAAGGAAATTATATCATCAAATATATGTGATTTTATACAAAATCTGCCTTCATGTAAGCTTTACAGTAGGGAATTCAAAACTATTCATTCTCTGCTGCTGTGAGCTGCAATGTCGCACTTGTTTTTTTTAATATCGTATTGGACACTATATTATTCCATTCCACTGCTGATATAGTTTGCAACTACCAGCACTCTGATCACAATGTCAGAAGTGCATGTAAATGCAGCAACTGCAATATAATGTTTGCTGCTTGACAACCTGCATAGAAGAATCTAGCTTGGCATTTTGTGAAACCAATGATTTATACTAAAAATCGTTTATTTTATTGTATTTATTCAGAATCACAACACATGCAAATTACATTGATTAACACTTTTATAAATAGTATATAATTTGGAGTTTATTCATCTTTTTTATGCAAACTGCTTTCATTTATAGTTTAGTTTCTAATATGTGTTTTTCTAAACCAGAGGGGTTTAGAATGGTTGGTTGTTGGTCATTTTAAAATGTGCAATTAATTGTATCATATAGTGTAATTTATTTGATTTGCACATACTGTAAATTTAATTTGGACAGCAGATTGTTTTTATAGTTTCCTGTAGAATCATGGTTCATGGTCAAAGCAGCATTTAATATATCAATAAATTCTGAATACCCTCACTGCAATTAGAATGATTCAATAAAGTATAGACTTTTTTCAGTACAATCCTTTTTCATTTAGTTTGACATATTTTAACCTAAATAATTTCATAGAGTTGAAAAAATCCAAACTTCTTGTGCCTTGCTCTACCCCTTACTTACTTGCACATGGGTCCTTCAACGTAATGTTGGCATGTTCCTCCATTTTTGCAATAGTCATTTGTTAAACAAGGAGATACACACAGAAAGCCAATTTTTGGATCAAACACTGCTGAATAGCCCTTGATTCCTTTACTAGCACAGTTCATATGCTGTGAAAGTTCTTCAGCAGTTGCTATAAACAATAAGAAATAGATTATTATTATTTTTAAAAACATAGCTATCTAACCTATAACTAGGACTTCTGTATTTTTGTGTTTACTTTGATTTTGTTAATGTGTATCTGTGCTTTTCAAATACTGTCTGCTATTGTTTTTCCTTTACTATTTGATGGTATTAGCGATCATTCTTAGTCGTTCTGGATTCAGTTGCTCCAATAGTGAGTTTTCTTTTTTTTTTTACCTAGCATTATTCTTGCTTTAATCGTACTTGCTGGGGCTGAGCAGCCTTCCTCATCCTATTCAAATCATGTGACAATTCCACCACAGATGAAAGCTTAAAAACTGTATGTAACTGAAAAAAAAACTTCTCACCTCTGTTAACATCTGTGATATCAGCTTTAGTCACAGGTTCAAACTGCACAGTATCTTCTCTTCTCCGTCTCTGCACTTTGACATTTAAAACATCAATGATGGCATCTTGTAATTTATTATTTAGGAAATCAATGTCTGTAATGCTGACACCATAATCAAACAAGGACAAGAACTCGGCAGCCACCTGATTATTGACAACTCTGTTTAAACACAAAATAAATAAATAAAGGAAGGTTAGTCACACGTTATTTGTTTAACCAGGTAACATAGAACGACTGTATCACATCCTGTCTGAAGTTAAACTAAGCATTAAAAATTAACAAAGGGCCAAAAACTGAAGTGAAAGAAAATATTTGTAAAGGACTGCACAGGTCAGAAGTCAATACATTTTGAACTAAGCAAAATACAAATACATCTGAATAATTATATTGGACTGTAAATGTAAAAAATGGGGGTTACCTACACGTTTAAAAAATGTAATAAGAAAGAATATTGGTGATGTAGCCTTTTATGGGTGACTGACCAGTAGCCAAACATGTCAACTACTTTGAAGTAATACTTTAAGGTGACAGAATTGCATTTTACAGGATATATTTTAAGCGTATTTGATTATATTTAACCTGTAGTCATTTAAACATTTATCAAGTGTGTCACCCTTGACAAGGTACTTACTTCAAGGTGATATCTTGATTTTTAGCAAAGGTTTTCACAGTCAGAGTCAACATCCGCTGAGCTACCTATTGATTGAGATATACAGTTTTTTTTTTTAGATTTAGACACACTTGGAAAAAAAAAGTCCTTAGCTTCAATGTGTTTCTTCCTGGAATTTTAAATAATAATAATAAAACAAATAGCTGCTAAATAGGTACATCTTTTGGGCTTTTATGAAGTAATTTGGTTTATACTTAATCTGCTATTAATCCAAAACATTGTCTGGACTGTAGCATTTGTCATCTAGACACAAGCACAGTCAATGGATCACTACCCTCCTGGGGCTGGTTTTTTCAAAACTTTTAATCTGGATAACAGTGATCCAGATTTTGTAATCTTATATTTCCTGTACACTCTCTTTGTATTGTCAGCATCAAAGACGCGGTCTGTTGAATGTCTGTTTCAAGGTGAGTTATATATTCTTTCGTTAATTAAAACCCTCCTTTTCCAGGTGCAAATTAACTCCTGATAAATTATGACAATTGACATGGATTTGCTTTTAAATTCCCACAGAAACAAAATAATCGCAAGAAGCCCTGCTCGTTATGATTTTAACATTATTTCGTAATCAACATATTTTCGGAAAACACATTAGGACAATTATTTAATAACGAAATAGGCCGCTTGAAAATGCCAAAATCAATGATACATACCGATTTCTTAATTAACATTGGAGTTATTATTTACGAACTTTTGAAAATCCTGCCCATAGTGTGTGTTTGCTATGACAATTCAAACAAAATACTGATGTTCTATGATCATTTAAAAGCTAAATCCACCTCCGCAGTAGGATCACAATAATCCTGGTATTTTAGATCAAAGTAATCCTGATCTCCTCTTTAAATTCTGAAAAACTCAATTGCAACATGATTAAAAATGTGATCGAATTACCAAAACGAAATTTGGATCACAGTAATCCCAATCACATTTTGATATTTTGAAAAACTCAATTTCACAATATAATCCAGATCAAATGCAGAAATCTGATTACCAAAGTTTTGAAAAACCAGCCCCTGCGGATTAGTGGGACAAAGATAACCAATATCAACTGCCATATGTGCACTAATTGTACAAAGAGAACATGGAACTCAAAATTGAGATGGCATTTTAGTAAAACTATATGTGAGGTTAATTGAAAATCTTACCTTAGTATCAATCTGTTTTACTAGAGATACATATTCTGGACTCTTAATATCACTAATGGCCTGTTGGTTATAATCCCCCTTCAATTTAAGAGTTAACTTGAGGGATCTCTTTGGTGCACCTGTAGATATAGAAAGAAATTTCACTGTGCCTTTGCTAAATACAAATATTGTACTTTCAAAAGGTATTCATTCCAGTGTAAAAGTTTAGGAAACCCAAAGTACAGTATGTATTGTAAGAAAACATTATTTTTAGCATGCAAGTAACATACATACATATCCCCTGCCTGGGACACAAGTAACAAATTATTACCATGAGAAAAATTGGTCACCAAAAGGGCCAAAGCAGCTAACTCAAGACCCTGGTGTACACCCACATTCACCTTTCAACATGAGTTAAGGCATCACATGCACAAAGCCCTGGGCCTTTGCCCCCTTTAGTAATATGATCTAGCTAATGTATCATATTTTCCCCATTTAAATATTTACTCCAAATCGCCATGAGCACACAGGGAAGAATGCCAATTACAATTCTAAAATGAATATTAAAAAAAACTGCTAAGGACTACTCACAAGACCCCCCAATTGAATGTCTGAATGGCTTATTCCTGGTTTGGTAACTTTATTGTGTGCATCCTCCCTTCTGAGAAAATCGTGCTAATGATAATGTGCAGCTTTCAGAATCTAGCCCAGATGTGTTTTAAGTCTGAGTGCAATCTGCATGTACAATACTAGTACGAAGAAGTTGTTTCTCACAAGTTTTCTATTTACATTTTACCTTCATGTCCAAATGCACACTGGAGAAAAAGGGCTTGGACTACAAAGACATTATGAAAAACAGCCCAGTGTGCCTCTTATTTACTTACTTGCTAAAGGCTTTGGCTCAAAAGTTGCCCCAGCTACACCACATTGTTCTCCTGTGTATGGACTGGGGCATGTGCAGGTGGCTTTACAGCCATCAGCTGGGATTTGGGTGCAAGATCCTCCATTGCTACAGAAGTCAGCTGGGCAATCTCCACAACTATTGTTACAGAGTTTGCCATCACCTTGAAAAAAAGAAAGAACATCATTTGAAAAGAAAGAAAGAACGAAATAAGGAAAGAACAAAAGCAGCGTATAGCTCACTTCCTTACAAACCACATATTATTTTACAATAAATATACGATATACAATAAACATACAACAAAAACAGAATCTGTAAAAACAGTAACAGAGATGGAAATAAGACTCCTGTTGCAAAGCGGTTTGATCTATTCTTTGGTTTTAATTTTGAGTTTAATCAGACCCACATGAGCTTGTGACCTATACACTGTTGCTAATCAAGCTTGTAGTAAAACCTGGAATGGGTGAGCATGCTATTGAATAGTTTTATTTCCAACCCTGTGTAATCATGTTCTGTTACCTGTATAACCATGTTTGCAAGTGCATTTGTAGGATCCGACAGAGTTGGCACAGTCAGCATATGGAGAGCATGAGGGCGAGTTCAAACATTCGTTAATGTCACTGCAGAATTGTCCATCTCCTGTTTGATGCAGAACATATTTAAGATTGATGAAGGCATTCATTTTACTGTACAACATCAGTGTGATTAGTAGAATGGTGACAGTTACAGTTGTGAATTGCGACTACATCTTTAGTGTATCCACTTCTAAAGACATTGTATCCTCATCAAAAAAAAACAAACACCACTAAACCATTACAATTAAGAGGGAAGTCGATAACGCTGTCTTTGTAAAGTTTCATTCTATAAATACTTATCTGGCCATTCATTACATTACCTTGAAATCCTTGCTTGCAAACACACTTGTAAGACCCAATTTCATTGGTGCAGTTAGCGTTCGGTGAACAAGGTGAGCTGGTCTTACACTCATCAACATCAGTACAGGATGTTTTTCCATCTCCTAAGAAGAACAAGAAATGCTGCATTTTAGAAAAAATGAGCTTACTTTATTTATTTCATATTTGGGTGGGATGGGGGGTGTATGCAATAATTACTTTTTTTTAAAGCCTACCTGTTACAAAATAGACTTTGTTTTGAATTAAGGGGGGGAGTGGGGTGGCAGCAAAAAAACCCAAGAATTTCTTGCGTGCATTGCAATTTAAAAATACACAAAAAAATTAGACCTCAACATAGCACTCCGAGATGATCACTACAGTCACATGAATGTAGTCAATGAATATGCCAGAATTATGGCTTGGAAAATGCAAATGATACAAAGCAATTTACAATTTTCTGTCATCTTTTCAGTTACCTGTATACCCTGGTTTGCAAGTGCATGTGTAAGATCCCTCTGTGTTGGTGCACATAGTATTTTGGGTGCAGGGAGAGTTCTTACATTCATCATTGTCAGTGCAGTTCTTTCCATCTCCTGTTGAAATAAAGATTCATCAACTTAACACTTTTAACGTGCTTATGTTAATGGCACATTTTTGACAATCATGCAACGTTTTCTGTATTGAGCCACCAGTAAGTGTTCCATTGCTTTGGATGAACAGGTACAGCAGCAGCAATGCAAAGTGGTCAAGCTGTTGCCCAATGTGCTTTTCTATGAGTCCCTCTTATCCAGCCATTCACTGAATACATTTGCAACATTACCGTTAAATCCTTGCTTGCAGACACACTTGTAAGACCCAATTTCATTGGTGCAGTTAGCGTTCGGTGAACAAGGTGAGCTGGTCTTACACTCGTCAACATCAGTACAGGATGTTTTCCATCTCCTAAGAAGAACAAGAAATGCTGCATTTTAGAAAAATGAGCTTACTTTATTTATTTCATATTTGGGTGGGATGGGGGTGTATGCAATAATTACTTTTTTAAAGCCTACCTGTTACAAAATAGACTTTGTTTTGAATTAAGGGGAGTGGGGTGGCAGCAAAAAACCAAGAATTTCTTGCGTGCATTGCAATTTAAAAATACACAAAAATTAGACCTCAACATAGCACTCCGAGATGATCACTACAGTCACATGAATGTAGTCAATGAATATGCCAGAATTATGGCTTGGAAAATGCAAATGATACAAAGCAATTTACAATTTTCTGTCATCTTTTCAGTTACCTGTATACCCTGGTTTGCAAGTGCATGTGTAAGATCCTCTGTGTTGGTGCACATAGTATTTTGGGTGCAGGGAGAGTTCTTACATTCATCATTGTCAGTGCAGTTCTTTCCATCTCCTGTTGAAATAAAGATTCATCAACTTAACACTTTTAACGTGCTTATGTTAATGGCACATTTTGACAATCATGCAACGTTTTCTGTATTGAGCCACCAGTAAGTGTTCCATTGCTTTGGATGAACAGGTACAGCAGCAGCAATGCAAAGTGGTCAAGCTGTTGCCCAATGTGCTTTTCTATGAGTCCCTCTTATCCAGCCATTCATTGAATACATTTGCAACATTACCGTTAAATCCTTGCTTGCAGACACACTTGTAAGACCCAATTTCATTGGTGCAGTTAGCGTTCGGTGAACAAGGTGAGCTGGTCTTACACTCATCAACATCAGTACAGGATGTTTTTCCATCTCCTAAGAAGAACAAGAAATGCTGCATTTTAGAAAAAATGAGCTTACTTTATTTATTTCATATTTGGGTGGGATGGGGGGTGTATGCAATAATTACTTTTTTTTAAAGCCTACCTGTTACAAAATAGACTTTGTTTTGAATTAAGGGGGGGAGTGGGGTGGCAGCAAAAAAAAACAAGAATTTCTTGCGTGCATTGCAATTTAAAAATACACAAAAAAATTAGACCTCAACATAGCACTCCGAGATGATCACTACAGTCACATGAATGTAGTCAATGAATATGCCAGAATTATGGCTTGGAAAATGCAAATGATACAAAGCAATTTACAATTTTCTGTCATCTTTTCAGTTACCTGTATACCCTGGTTTGCAAGTGCATGTGTAAGATCCCTCTGTGTTGGTGCACATAGTATTTTGGGTGCAGGGAGAGTTCTTACATTCATCATTGTCAGTGCAGTTCTTTCCATCTCCTGTTGAAATAAAGATTCATCAACTTAACACTTTTAACGTGCTTATGTTAATGGCACATTTTGACAATCATGCAACGTTTTCTGTATTGAGCCACCAGTAAGTGTTCCATTGCTTTGGATGAACAGGTACAGCAGCAGCAATGCAAAGTGGTCAAGCTGTTGCCCAATGTGCTTTCTATGAGTCCCTCTTATCCAGCCATTCACTGAATACATTTGCAACATTACCGTTAAATCCTTGCTTGCAGACACACTTGTAAGACCCAATTTCATTGGTGCAGTTAGCGTTCGGTGAACAAGGTGAGCTGGTCTTACACTCATCAACATCAGTACAGGATGTTTTTCCATCTCCTAAGAAGAACAAGAAATGCTGCATTTTAGAAAAATGAGCTTACTTTATTTATTTCATATTTGGGTGGGATGGGGGTGTATGCAATAATTACTTTTTTAAAGCCTACCTGTTACAAAATAGACTTTGTTTTGAATTAAGGGGAGTGGGGTGGCAGCAAAAACCCAAGAATTTCTTGCGTGCATTGCAATTTAAAAATACACAAAAAATTAGACCTCAACATAGCACTCCGAGATGATCACTACAGTCACATGAATGTAGTCAATGAATATGCCAGAATTATGGCTTGGAAAATGCAAATGATACAAAGCAATTTACAATTTTCTGTCATCTTTTCAGTTACCTGTATACCCTGGTTTGCAAGTGCATGTGTAAGATCCCTCTGTGTTGGTGCACATAGTATTTTGGGTGCAGGGAGAGTTCTTACATTCATCATTGTCAGTGCAGTTCTTTCCATCTCCTGTTGAAATAAAGATTCATCAACTTAACACTTTTAACGTGCTTATGTTAATGGCACATTTTTGACAATCATGCAACGTTTTCTGTATTGAGCCACCAGTAAGTGTTCCATTGCTTTGGATGAACAGGTACAGCAGCAGCAATGCAAAGTGGTCAAGCTGTTGCCCAATGTGCTTTTCTATGAGTCCCTCTTATCCAGCCATTCACTGAATACATTTGCAACATTACCGTTAAATCCTTGCTTGCAGACACACTTGTAAGACCCAATTTCATTGGTGCAGTTAGCGTTCGGTGAACAAGGTGAGCTGGTCTTACACTCATCAACATCAGTACAGGATGTTTTTCCATCTCCTAAGAAGAACAAGAAATGCTGCATTTTAGAAAAAATGAGCTTACTTTATTTATTTCATATTTGGGTGGGATGGGGGGTGTATGCAATAATTACTTTTTTTTAAAGCCTACCTGTTACAAAATAGACTTTGTTTTGAATTAAGGGGGGGAGTGGGGTGGCAGCAAAAAACCAAGAATTTCTTGCGTGCATTGCAATTTAAAAATACACAAAAAATTAGACCTCAACATAGCACTCCGAGATGATCACTACAGTCACATGAATGTAGTCAATGAATATGCCAGAATTATGGCTTGGAAAATGCAAATGATACAAAGCAATTTACAATTTTCTGTCATCTTTTCAGTTACCTGTATACCCTGGTTTGCAAGTGCATGTAAGATCCCTCTGTGTTGGTGCACATAGTATTTTGGGTGCAGGGAGAGTTCTTACATTCATCATTGTCAGTGCAGTTCTTTCCATCTCCTGTTGAAATAAAGATTCATCAACTTAACACTTTTAACGTGCTTATGTTAATGGCACATTTTTGACAATCATGCAACGTTTTCTGTATTGAGCCACCAGTAAGTGTTCCATTGCTTTGGATGAACAGGTACAGCAGCAGCAATGCAAAGTGGTCAAGCTGTTGCCCAATGTGCTTTTCTATGAGTCCCTCTTATCCAGCCATTCATTGAATGCATTTGCAACATTACCGTTAAATCCTTGCTTGCAGACACACTTGTAAGACCCAATTTCATTGGTGCAGTTAGCGTTCGGTGAACAAGGTGAGCTGGTCTTACACTCGTCAACATCAGTACAGGATGTTTTTCCATCTCCTAAGACAAACAAGGAAGGTTGCATTTTCGAAAAATAGGTTACTGTGTTTTCATTTTATATTGGGGGTGGGGGCAGTAATGACAGGTATTTTCTAAAATACAGTAGAAAGTATTTTTTTTTTTTTTTTCAGTCGTTGCCCATTAGTTTTTATTATTTTCTCCCCAATTTGAAATGCCCAATTATTTTTAGGCTCAGCTCACCGCTACCACCCCTGCGCTGACTCAGGAGGGGTGAAGATGAACACACGCTGTCCTCCGAAGCGTGTGCCATCAGCCGCCAGCTTCTTTACACTCTGCAGACTCACCGTGCAGCCGCCTCAGAGCTACAGCGTCGGAGGACAACGCAGCTCTGGGCAGCTTACAGGCAAGCCCGCAGGCGCCCGGCCAGACTACAGGGGTCGCTGGTGCGTGGTGAGCCGAGGACACCCTGGCCGACCTAACCCTCCCTCCCCCCGGACGATGCTCGGCCAATTGAGCCGCCCCTGGGAGCTCCGTCCACGGTCGGCTGTGGAATAGCCTGGACTCGAACCGGTGACGTCCAGGCTATAGAGCGCATCCTGCACGCTAGCGAGTGCTTTTACTGGATGCGCCACTCGGGAGCACAGTAGAAAGTATTTTGTTTTGAATGAAGGAGAGTTAATAAAAAAAGTTTTGTTTTTTTTAAGATGTGTGTGCATTGTTATTAAAAATACACACATAGAGAAGTTAGACCTCAACATAGCACTGTGAGACGAAAGCTACAGTCACTTGAATGTTGTACTTAAACTCGCAAATGTAAGGCAGCTGTAATTTTCAGTCATCAATTCTGTTACCTGAATATCCTGCTTTGCAAGTGCATGTGTAAGATCCCTCTGTGTTGGTGCACGTAGCATTTTGGATGCAGGGAGAGTTCTTACATTCATCATTGTCAGTGCAGTTCTTTCCATCTCCTGTTGATGAAAACAGTACACGTTTTCAATTACCTCACTCATAATGAAAATTAGAATTATCTTCACATAGTCTTCCTAACATACAGAAGTCATGTGAATTATTTGGCTTATTCTCAATTATGCATTAACTGTACATCCTGGTATACAGGTACACCTGTAACTCCCAGGATTATTGTTGGTCAGCATTTGAGGGGCAGGGTGATTTTAACCATTCATCAATTCTCCTGTTAGTGGCAAATAGTTTGACCATATTACCAATGCATTAGTAAATAAAACAAACCTTTTCAATTCCCGTACTCATAAACACATTACATCCTCTTCAATATCGTTAATCTAATTATTCCCAATGTCCAAAAAGTTTATAGGATTACTGAACTCATTCTTTAGTTATTGTGGCCAAAATCAACAAAACTGAACAAAAAGTGAGTTGGCTGTCAGAGTTAAAAAGTTCTAGTTGCTCCGAGTTACTTCTTTATTATAAAATAGTCAAATACTTTTAAATCTATATCAACATCATTACAACACAACATCTGAGGTTCACTCAGTAAATACCGTATATTCACCTGCAGAGCATGCACATATTTAAAACAAACAACTTTAATAAAGTAATTTGAAGAAACAGATAAATGAATAACCTTTATATCCTTCCTTGCAGTTACATGTGAAGCTGTCCTTAATGCTTGTGCACGAAGCAGTGGATGGGCATGGATTGCTTAAACAATGATTTATATCTATAGAGCAAAAAAGTGAAAATGATTATTTAAATTAGCATTTCTCAATTAGGCATTCTCAATTAGCTGAAAAACCATTTGAACGGGTGGATTTCAGTGTTCAAACAAAATGTATTTATCTTAAATTATTCACTTTAAAAGAATGTTTTAAGAAAGGCGTTATTGTTTTTTTTAAAGCCCATTTGAAATAATTCAGTCAGGAGGGTTTATTAGCTATCATTACTTTGTCAAAGTATCGTTTAACCTTAGGGAATGTTTATAAACAATCAAAAACATTACTTAAACAATAAGCATTTTGAATAGGTTCAGTAGTTTTTACAATAGTGTCTCACAAATCCAAACAAATAGTGATTTGTTCAGGGTACTGATGGTAATATGTACAACACACACAAAAAAATTATAGTCTTTCTTTTATGTCATTTTTTATACAAATACAGAGACGGCTGTCAATGTTTTTGTAACTATATGCTATTAGCCACCTTACTTTCACTGTATTGTAATATTTGGACAGTTTACATCTTCTGTCAGCATGCATTTAGTTAAGATAGCCTGGTTCGGACTATCGGTTAGTTTGGTCAACCAGCGTTCATATTAGTCTAACGTACTTGATAGTAAAGGGTAATGTAGTTTGTTACCTGAGCATTGAATGCCATTCCCCTCCTTGCCAGCGGGACACTGGGCACAGCCTGTTGTTTCATTGCAAACTACTCCTGGATAACAGCTCACAGTTTCACAAATGCTTTGTTTTGTTCGACAGTTCTTTCCTGTGTAACCATCATGACACTTGCAGGATGTTTCCTGGGAACAAAGAAGGAAGGAATTACACTCAAGAAAAACTTTTTTTTACATGTTTTAGAAATGGATAACGTGGTATTTTTTGTATTAATATTTGCATTATTACGTGGACAGATTTACATCCAGCAAGTATTGACATAACCTGGGCTCTGTTCAGCTAATCATGGAAAGAGTGTAATTGTTTTTTCTATTACTCTCCCATCCATGTGTCATTCATTTTTTTCTGGTTTCAGTTTCTTGTTTTGTCATAATTTTTCATCAGCTAAGCAAGGTTCACAGCCACAGGACTTGCAGAAGAAGACAATTTCAATGACTTTGGTTCAATATCACACAAGGGTTTTTGCTTTATTAATGTGTGAATACAGGTAAGAGGGCGAGACTAACACTTACTTGATTCTCACCTTCCACACCTGTGTGAGCTTCCCTACTTACAATTGTGTTGTGATACACTGTGATACAATGAGTTAATCATAGCGCATTTATGTCACGTTAGCAAGACATCTAGAATAGTTGTATTTTAAAACACACATTTCTATGTGTACTACTCACATATAGGGCAGAGTCACCGACTCTAGTGATATCACCATAGATGCATTCACCATTGGTCCCACAGTCACACACAACAAACACTGGTTGCAAAATAGCAGTCATATTATTTTCTCCAACAGCTTCAATTGTTACTGTCAGTGGCTTCACACTTGTAGGAGTCCAGGTGAGAATTCCACTTTCTAATGATAAAGAATCAGGTCATTCAAACAAACTTTTCAATGAACATTTCTATTACTTAAATCAATTGCATTTGGGAAACTATTACATTGAGATTCAATTAAATTTATTTACATTGAGAAAGTTTACAAGTTCACAATTTTATTAAGCAGTTGTAATGAGTATGAAATTCACTGGTATTAAATAAGGACCACCATAATATCCAAAACAACAGCTGCACACATATCATACATATGTAATGTTACATCATATTACAGTATTATAACAGATTAAATATGCACCAGGAATTAAACTGATCCAAGAAAGACCAAACTTCACCTGTCAAATTGACATTGGCTAATGTAATAGGGGTGAATTTAACTTGTGACCCATCACTTGTTTTTGCAGTGTATGTCTCTGTAACTGTTTCTCCAATATTGGCTGTAAACTGTTTTATTCCTGTGATGTTGGGTGGAAAAGACTCTGAAATGGAAACAAAAAGTTTTAAATTCCAAGCATCATGCAATTTAGACAAGCCCAGTTCACGCTATTAATTAGTCAGACTTAGCTGTTTTAACTGGGGGACTGGTCTTCCATTTTGGAAAATGTTGCTGCAGTGGAGTGGAATTCATCAAATGCCTGTTCCACAGTACAGCACTCATAACATGCAATTTTGCAATCAAAGTAAGAGAAAATACAATTTCCCTTCTGATTCTGAAGAAATCTGAGTCAGGCAACCTGTACAGCACACCTTACTTCCCTGATTGAAACTGGTTTTCTGTAGTGCACTGTGTACATCATAACCCATGGGGTAACTGCCAAGATCACACTGAGTTTATTTTACACAGTTTGACATTTATGGGTTATTGTGCACCATGACATAGCTTTGTAAGCTTCATGCTGTATTTTTTTATGTAACTATCCCATTCAAGGCTTTGAATGTGTTTGTAAAGACTGTAAGAACGAAGGTCAAATCAAGAACTGTCCAAAGTCAGCATATTGATGTTATGTTTCAAATATGTAACAGGTTCAATGAACAGAAAATGAAGATGTCTCTTAGTGTAGTTGCTACTATTCAGTCAGATTTTAGAAAAACACTTTTTTTGTTGTTGCTGTCATATTTTTAAAATGCATTTTTGTTTGTATGGCTCTGTAAGGATTCCATTTTATTTCATATGGCTCCTAACTCTCATCGGTGGCACATTAAGAGAGTCACAATGACAAAACCTCTGGTCAAAGACACTGAAAAGGGAAAGCTGAATGAAAAGCTGAACTTACCAAGTGCTTTCTTAGACTCTGCAAAACTAGTTAAAGTTTGCTTTGTGGCTAATCCTATGGTCAAATTACCAGTGCTCATTCCATCAAAAATACAATTAACATCATTGCCACATGCTGCTTCTACTTTGGCATAGCCATCTAGCATTTTAAGATCTTCCAGGAACACAGGTTTGAAACTTGTATCAGCAGTCTTGCTTTGGATTGATCTGTTTTTACTTGGGAATAGGCTTTCTTGGCCAGCATCCCCTGTAGAAAAAAAAGTCATACTTTTAATATCAGGTTTTATCTCATTCACCAAGCTTCAGTTCATTTTCCAAGAAAATACACAGCGATACTGATTTCAATTTTCCTGACAATTTTCCTGTTGAAGATCTTTTGGTTCTTCGCTTGTATTTTATACTTCATGGAATATGGAGAAAACATTGCTATAAATGAAACATCGCTGGTTCCTACTTCCCAATTACTTAACTGCACTAAACGGTGGTAAATTACTTGAAATACTGCGTGGTAAGAGAAACCCATACGCAAAAAGGAAGGCGTGACCGCTCTATTCACTAATATAATAATAAGGCGAGCTAAATGATTATCATTGCATCCGAAATGCTGCACGTGTTGCACACCCTTTATTTTAGTATATGGGCACTCCAAGGGACAGGTAGTCTGGCTCTCACTTTGTCAGAATGACAGCGACCAAAGCCGGCACCAGCTACATCTTCAGTGTGTCTCCGTAGGATGAGGGGAGGCGGCCTGGTGTTACACAGATTTCTATATCCCCATAGAATTCTGTATTCCCTCAGATTTAATTTTATTATTATTTTTTTTTAAATTTAGTCGTTGCCAATTATTTTTAATTATTTTCTCCCAATTTGGAATGGCCAATTATTTTTAGGCTCAGCTAACCGCTACCACCCCTATGCTGACTCGGGAGGGCAAAGATGAACACACGCTGCGTGTGCCATCAGTCAACTGCTTTTTTTCACACTGCAGACTCACCATGCAGCCACCCAAGAGCTACAGCGTCGGAGGACAACGCAGCTCTCGGGCAGCTTACAGGCAAGCCTGCAGGCGCCTGGCCAATTGAGCGCCGCCCCCTGTAAGCTCCCGTCTTCGGTCGGCAAAGGAATAGCCTGGACTCGAACTCGCGACGTCCAGACTATAGGGCACACCCTGCACTCCACACGGAGGGACTTTACTGGATGCGCCACTCGGGAGTCCCTGTATCCTCTTAGATTTGACGCCTGTGTAGATCAAGATCGCTATACATGAAGGTTTGATGTTTCTGAACAGTATTTACATGTAATAAAATTAAAATGTGTTTTAAAAGAAAAATACTGTTTATAAGGTTACTTTTAATCAAGGGTTTCGTGTAATGAGCAACGCAGGAGGCTGTAGAAAATCAGTGGTGTTAAAGGAAATGATTATGTAATACAGTTCACGTGCAGTCATCTTTTGGTAAGTTGAATTTTCAGAATCATGTCATTATGTACAGTATTACAACACTGTATGTTAATATATTGCCCTTAATCCACAAAACCAACGAAATACCTCCTATGTAGCCTATATATGACATTTTATTTGTAGTGTTCTGTGGAACATGGGCAATCGTTGTGTGTGGAAAAAATTAAATACAGTACCTGAAAGCAGATATACGCGTTTATCATGTTTCCCACACAGCACTGCTCTATTTATATTGTCATTTAGAAAGCCATCGCCTGGTTTCAATAAGCAATAAACTTAACACGCGCTGAGACACTTAGCACATTTAAGTAAATATGGTTTGTATATCAAGTCCCTCCCTTGCGGTATTAGGGGAGATAATTTGAATACATTTCCATGGATTACCATTATAAATGACTTGCACGCCGTATATTATTTCCACACAATTCATTTTGCGTGCAAAGTCATTTGCCGCATTTGCAGGCTTACTGCATGGTAAACTGGTTACCGCTGTTTAATGCATGAGGTCCTTAATGTGTTGTAGATCATACTTACTCCAATGGTCTCGTCACAAACAAAATAATGCGACCAGCAAAGGTACCAGAATGCAGTGTATCTATAGTGTTGCATATCTTAGCTTAACATAAAAAAGTTATCATATTATTAGCTAATAAGAGATAGCTAATAAGAAAATGGATTTGAAAGCATTGATTAGCCCTACTAATGCCACCCATAAGAAGATTAGAGCAGGGTTACAACAGTTAATAACACCTCTAACTAACACCATAGTTGTAAAGATCATTAAAACAGAGCACAACAGCTGAACTTACAAGTTAAGCCAAATGCGTATATTTCAGACTCTGTACTTGAAGGTGGAATGGTATCTCCATTTCTCTTTTTAAGGTCATCACTTTGGTCACCATTCCATTTTCCTGATGGGTGAAAAAAATAATCATAAAATGCATCTTCTGAACAGTTTTCCCCTAATGTTGTAACATTGTCTGTTTTATTTTATTTTCAAACTGATAAACGTAGCTCCACAATTTCTTTCTTTTCTGCTAAACTGGTTTTGTTCCAATTCCTACACACACTTCATAGTAAATGTCAGTGGATGGATTTGGCACACACGCAGTACTTTAGACGTTTTTAAATGTATTTAAATAGTTCACTTTTGTTTCTTAATTAGCTGGTGTTACATTTTTTGCAACAGACAGGCTTGTTCTTACCGAGAAGGCCTTCAGTTTTGCTTTTATATTTAGAAGGCAGGTTAATAACAGCATTCATCAGTGAAAAGGACGCTGTTACTTTAATTGAAAGGATTCCGCTAAATGTAGCTGAGACCGTATTTCCACTGCTTCTCTCAAGCAGGATTTCATCTGCTTCATAAAACTCTCCAGAGTCCAAAACTTGAAAGAAAAAAAAGACAATATATATAAATATACACACACAACCCTCAAGCATGTACATTGTTGCAGTGCAGGTTTCATAAGCTTGGGCAGGTATCATATTTATATTGGTTTGTCTAGACGGAAACCTATTACATTTATTTCAGAGATGTTCTATGTTTTATGTATGCATCAGCTATATGTATGTATCAATTGATCAATGTTTTTTTTTTTTTTTACAAACAGTTTATCTTTTATCCCTGTGTTGTTAGGGTTCAGTAACTGTTAACATTTCATTCTGTTGCTATTCTGAATCTGCAGTTGTCTGGTGAAATCTTTACGACAGCAAACTGGTACCTTACCAGTTGTGAATTCTGATATTAGTTTGTTGTTTACGATAACATCAATTGAGTCTGTTCCTTTTAGGATCCATAAAACCTGGAATTAAATTAAACAACCAAAAATATAGATTAAATGCGTTGTTTTGAAAATTAGATTCTATATTCTAGGACGACCACCATATGTCAGAGAGGGTGATACCAGTGTGAAAGTCAAGATATAGTGGTCATTTTGTATATAGTGTACAGGCTGGTTTTCTCCACTTTATATTGTCAATGTATATTTGTTGATATTCTCTTCAGGATTTACTAACATTATTGAAACACTGTATGTTCATGAATCTAATAAAAAAACAGAAGTATATTTTGTCATTTGATAATACTTTTGAAACAACAACAAATACAGCTAAACGCTGCTGAAATGTTGCCTAATGCTGACCTTTTGACCTTTGGTGACCACACCTATCAAAAAATGTGATTGTGACATACACAATAGAAAAGGTCTATCCATGTGAAGACACCACATATGTAAAGATATGTCAAGAGAAACCAAAGTTCTGGCCTGGTTAGGTCACATGAGGGGCAGGTCCATAAAAGAGGTTATTTTTACTTTAACGTCCACAACAGTGATGTTTCTGTTTCTCAGGGTTTCCTCGAACTGAAAATATATGTTGTATAAATTATTAACATAGCGAACTGGACTGAAAACTACAACTCCTTTGGTAATGCCTGCCACACTAAATAATATAAGAATACCTTGTTCTAAACTTACCGTGTTTGTTGTCCCATTTTCTTTATATTGAGCTGCAAAATCATTGAAGTTGGTGGCTTTTGAATTAGGAGTGATGACTGTGCGAGCCTGCAAAGTGAAACTGCTGTCTGAATCCTGAGCATTAACTAGGATGAAATCTCCCAGCCCATTAAAGGTATAGCGCAAATCATCAAATGATGATATGTGTGGATCTCCACTCATCAGCCCTGTCCAGATACAAAAGGAAGAGTATTGCAAGTTACATTTGGTACATTGATTTATACAACCCTACTTTTTATTTTATGCTTATAACCACTAATAAGTCAAAGAAATGTCTCTTATACAGCGCTAAAGGTTGTTTCAACCAATCGGAGCACAGATAGCCATTCATTTTTTTTTTTTTTTTTTTTACATAGCAATAGGACAGATCCAACCCAAACCATGTGAATATACCCTCATCCATGCAGTTACATTGATATAGGTGTAATTATAGCCATGTAGTTATACTACAACCCAGATACAACTTTCAGCTTTGCTGACCTCACATTAGTTATCACAGATGTTGTTTATCACATGGTCTTTGTTTTGTTATATTGCACTTTTCAAAAGCTGCTATACAGTGGAGCCATAATTATAATGCAATCCTAGGGCATTTAATAAAAATCATGGGGGGACATGTATCAAGCTTTTGCGACGGCATTAAGACCATAGCACCGAGTTAAGTTAAGGCCGTGTTAGCACTGCCAAAATGTGCTCCGCCGCTCATTAGCCATGCATTTTAAGGCATGTCAAACCTTAATTATATGCATGAGCAAATTGTAGGTGGGGCTCATTTGTAAATGAAGTCTGTGATATTGAAATGAGATTTATGAAGCGGCAGAACAGCTGTGCCGGTCCTAAAGGGTCCACAACTAAGACCAGTTTCAAATTGGTCTTATTTGGGCACAAAGAAAAAGTTAGAAAGCAGCTGATAGGAAAGAGCATTATGGCAGCAGTCATAACGTATTTCTTATGACAGAGAATGCAGGCACCTAACCTCCCTGAACAACCCAGGAACAAAAGGAGAGTACTGAGAAGAAGGGAGAGTATTTAGGATCTGCATTACCCTTTTTTAGCTCTCTGATGATTAAATTATAGCTCAATACCGGCTATTTCATTATGTACAATTGTTTGTATTCAGCATATAATAAACTTGGTTCATTAAGCTATCCTTTTCATTATGTATATTTGGCTTTACCTGTCATATTATAATAATATAATATAAAGTCAAGAGACTTAGTCAACACAGGTAATTTCTGCCTCTCCAGATGAGCTACCCGGGCTTTACTGGATTAAAATCTGTACATTTTATTTAAAACAGGTTAGTCCATTTCGAACTGTCATTTCTGCCTCTCCAAATGACCTTCCTAATGTTCAACTGAGGTAGTCCATTTGGAAGAGAGGCGCTGTTTTTCAGATTGGTCTGTTAATCTGTGCTAACGGTAGCCCATTTTGAGCACCAGTGCAGTGCATTTAGCATTTAAATTTGGCAGCTTATGCCATGCCTCATTAATTTTGGTCCAGTTAATACATTTGGGATGGGTTCAAATTTGTGTCGCAGCAGAGTGCTACTTTACACTACGCCAAATTGGCGCTGCGTCGGTCGATCTTGATACATGTCCCCCATGGTCTACTAAGCAGTCTCAGGAAGTTTCTTCCTTCAAAAAAGTGTTTATTAAACTGGACTGAAGTACATGTTTCACAAAATAACACAATAGGTCCTGCTTGTCACCATGTCCTGCATGTCCAACATATTTTGAGGTAAAGGGATCTTATGAATCAGTGGCTCCCAGAGGGAATACACCACAACTTTAGTGAGCAAACATCCATCATTGTATATTTAGTATATGGACATAGTGTAGGACACTGTATCACTGTAGATCAGTTTCTAGCTGTGCTCTTCATTACACCAATTTCCAATTCAACTGGATCTTCATGTGTGACAATGTGGAGGATTACCTGATGATGGGGCTCTATAGGAGCTGCAGTCTCTCTGGGGTCTCTTTGTCTGGTAGTAGTCACAGAATTTTGGATCTTCAGTGTCCTTACAGCACCATGTATAGGGCAGAGTATCTAAATCTGGGGGGTACTGGTTAAATAAACTTTATACTGGTTAGCAATTCCTTAACAGTTATTATTATTATTATTATTATTATTATTATTATTATTATTATTATTATTATTATTATTACTACTACTTTGATGCTCCACAAATCACAGTGATTTCCGAAAATCTTCTATTGACATGCTTTTTATAGAATCAATGGAATTCAGCTATATTTTAAGCAGAATCAAAGACAGAATGGGATGTTGTATACTGAAATACAAATTGATTGTTCTGGTTTCACTACAGGAAAATTCCCATGCTTAGTGTAGAAGAACATTTGACATGGTTGTGCACAAAAGGTATCCACTGTGTTACCTGGTAGAATTGACAGAATAAAAACGAAATGGTGAACAATTGTATCTAAATAAATGTAATACCTTCAGCTTGACTGCTTCCTGTGATCTTTTTTGGGTACCTCTCAATCCAGCCATTGTAAAATGAGCCTTTTTTGTTATAGAGGCACCTGGCTCCTTGTCTAGAGGCCGAGGAAACACTGCGCAACACTGTAAAATCCCCATCTGATGAAAAAATTAATAATTCAAAATATACAGCTCTGTGGTCGTTTGAAAAAGGTATGTTTATCATATTGAAACATTGGCTAACTGGTTCTTTCAGCGAAACAATACTATGGTCTTAAACCATAAAATACAGCAAGTTAGCAACTTGGTAGCTTGTTAGGTTTTAGCATCTATTTTTCCATCAAATAGGGGAACCATGAAAAAATGTTTTTAGTCAAAGTTGCTAAATCCCTTGTTACCCTAGCCAAGCCCTCTGAACCTGTTACACAATCAGGCAGTCATACCAAGTTTTTAATAGTAAGCAAATTCTAAACACATTTGTATCTAGTTATTCCTAAAAGAAGCCAGCTCACCTCTCCCAGCTCTACGGTATCTTCCATCCTGCCGTCCTTGCTGCAAACTGCAAGGACAGTCAGCCGTATCTGAGGCCCATGTTGATACCTCTGGCTCTAGTTCAACCCATTCTAGACACTTCACTTTGAAGTTTTCTTTAAAGGTTCCTTTGGTCAGCTTGTAAATCCAGAGTCCCCTTATATCTGAAAACAAAGGTCAACAGATAAATGTTTTTTTTTCTTGAATAAATATACAGCACCACTGAAATATTTGAGGAATATAAACATAACTGACATCTGGGGATGGAAATCATTAGCCTGTTCTCTAGAATGGCCTGTAGGGCCTTCTCTAAGACTGATCTTTATGAAACATCAACAATTTGTGGTTGATACAACCATCTGAGGGGCCTACTATCAGTCGCCAATCAGAATCTGTGAGATCTGCCATGTAGCCATTTGTGACTTGCAACAGGGAGATGGAGCTGTTATTCTGTATATTACAGAGTACATGCCAGGAATTAAATTTGCATTCATAAATTCTATCAGCAGAGGGTAGGGGGATGGGAGGCAAAAGTGTGTACTTCATATCGTAAGTGAGGTGAATTACATTTATTTAGGATACAGTATTTAAAATAATATAGCTCATCATCATTTTTTTCACTGATATTTAATAATAATATTAAAAAAAACGTACTTGAATTAGCTCCTATAAATCTGTCAGGTCGGTATTTATCCTTTGGTGTTTTTGACATCTGGCGATCATTCAGGAAAAAACCATCCGCACTTTAAAATAAACAAATTATGGTATACAGTAAATATGGTAGATACAACGTTGTGATTTCTTACAAACAGAACTTCTCTTAAAAATAGATAAATAAGGAAGAGGTATATGAGCTACTACTGTATCTGTACTGTACTGTCACAAAGACGGCAGCAGTGAGTGACGTCAGACCAGAGACCGGGAGCAACACAGAACAGACAGAGACAGTGAGGTTTTGGGGAAGCTGAGCGCGTGATCGCGCTCAGCATTTAATAATTAAACAGAACAGAAAATAAAAGGTTTGAACACAAAACACGGCACATTCGCCAAAACAAAAGAGATCAACAAAACGGACAGACACTAACAAACAGGGACGAACAAACACGGTGAGCACAAATAGTTATTATTCTTTTTACTATATTTTATTTTCCTTTTCTCTTCTCCACACCCGTTCTCCACTCTCGAACACCCAACACCGAGTGAGTGAAAATTTTATTTTTTTATTTCTTATGCAAATACAGCATCAAGGACGAAATACACAGGTATTGATTAAAACTAATGCCATTGATAAATGTACATGTTCACTTAATCGATTTCTATACAATACCTGTTGTAACCCATCAGAACATCTGTAGTGGTCAGCCTATCAGTGTCCCAGTTCATTCCTTTATCTTTGTAGAGCATCATGGCGTAAGCCTCAACGCCATCTGTGGTGATGATAGCCTGGAAGGTGTTTGTCTACAAATAACAACATAGATAAATTGCATTTAACCAGGTAAAACCACTGGCAACATATATTACAACAATTACAATACCAAATAAACTCATACCCATGGTCTCATTTTGATGCACAGTCAAGTTTACTGTTTAAAACAACAGTGGAATATGTACTTTATCCTTGGCAAATGGCTCAGCCATTTTGCTAGATGACTAAGGTCCAAGTGCCATCTACACCATTGACTGACTTAATAGGAAAGTAACCACACAGTGCCACACAGCTGGATCAACAAGAACCCACTGCAAACACAGCATGACAGTTACATAAATCACATGCATTAAAATATATACATATAATCTACACTTTGGAAATACAGTAAGTATAGAATACAATACTTTACCTTATCCTTAAACATGTCAGCTGGGTATGCAGGGATATTTTCCCATGTGATCTTGAGAGTCCATTTGGCTGTGTAGGTCACTTTTAGGTTGGTCTGAATCTTTGATTCTATGTCTTTTACAATAGAGTTACTTCTTGATATAGTTGAGTATTCCTGTTAAGGGGGAAGCAATATGTTGGTTGATCTTAAATTCGCTTGAAAGCTCTAGCCTCATGATACATAGACCTACAGTGTTTGGACTGGGTATTTGAGTCAATTCAATCATGTAACACAGCTTCTGCAGGTTTAAAAAACTGGTTTAAACCGATATTGATGGAGTAAATGAAGTTGAAAGAGGAATGCTCTTCTGATATTAGAATGAAAATTAATTTCGGTTTTGAATGCTCCCACTGTATCCAAAGTTTTGATGGTTTAGGATGTAACATATGCTGCCTGTTCCCCAGGGCATTCTAAAAATAGATCTTTATTTCTATATAGGCTAGTTTAGATTAGTGCTAAGCGAGGTCTGTGAAACCAGCTCTATATTAATAAATATGTACACATTGTTATGAAACATATTTTGGAGCATATTTCTTGGATTTTGTTTTTTTAATTCCACCACTCACCTGATAATAGATGTTTCCTCCAGAGCTGAGATCAGCATCATCCCAAAATGCAGCTAACATAGCAGGCTTTGAGGAAGTCTTGAAGCCTTCAGCAAATGGATTAGTATATTTCCTAATTTCACTATTGAAAGCTGGAAATATTATTTGGCCATTGTCTGTAAACTGAAAAAAAATTGAAAACAACACATGCTTCTCATTATTCATGCTGATAACTTTGCTCTCCAGTCTAAGGTCTACTGTAGATCTTTAAACAGAAATAAACTAAACCAGAAGAAACACCTCAGGCATTTCATTTGGTGTGTGTACTGAAGGTAGTCTTGAGTGGTTTCTAATTAGTTATAAAGTAATTGATCTTTTCTGAAAAAAATATTTTCAAAGTGAGCCAAGTGGCAATATATGTTTTAATCCTGTCAGGCAATAGTTTGCATCACTTAGTGTAATAGGACAGAGGCGGAGCGACCATGCACACTGCAATCAAGCTTCCTCTGCAAGGAATAGTTATAAAGCTTTTAACCTCATCTCACAAACAGGGTCACAATCGGTAACGGCACACAACTCTGCCTATTACATCAACGACAGTAAAAATGAAGAATAGTCACGTACATAAAGAGATTTGTACATGGTTGCTCCAAATGGAAATCCAATTTTAGGTTCCAAGAGTGCAGATGTGACCTCTGTATTCTTTTCTTTTATGCTTAAATCTCCTGCATTCACTCCAAATTCATAAAGTGCAACCGCTGTGGAAATAAAGAGACAAAAACGAATGTCAAGCACTGTTATGAGGCAGAGCGCTTCATTGCTTTTGTTGGTATCATTTGGGTAGTTATGATTTCAAAGTCACCACTACAGTCTTGAATACATTAGCAGTTCATATTTACAGTACGTGCATATCTGGGCTACATTTATCTTGAAAAAGCTATCTGTATCACATGTATAGCATAACTTTTTCTTTTGCAATTTAAGTCTGTTGGAAAATAGCAATGCAATGCTCACCAGGTCCAAGATCTTCAACTGTAGTTGTCAAACTTATTGTTGTGGTCAGCTCTGGAATGGTAACGGTGGCCCCTGACATAACATATGTCACTGCATTATTACAGTTACAATAACATTCCAGACATTACACATTAGTTGCAATCCAGAATTAAATATACCCAATTAAAAGCAATGTATATGTTTAGACCTTGACAAGACTTCATATATTCCTTCCTGAAGAAAACTCATTTAGAATCATCACTTGAACCCATTAAGAATCATAATCTGACCCGCGGGGTAGTATATATGATCATCATTAGCTATTGCTCATTCTTATTTGCAATGGAAGACATATGGAATATTGTGCAATGTTGTTGTAGTCTAATACCTGTTGTGGATGCTGCTGCTGCTGCTGTTGAAGATTCTGAGCTGTGTGGTGTTGTAGTGGTTGCCTCAGCTGCAAGAAAAAAAAAAAGTGCCACTGAAAATTAGATTTACAAAATATGATGAGAGACTTCTTTTCCTGATGTCCAGGACTTTGCCTGTTGTAGATGCTACTGTGGATGGGTGTGTGGTATGAGGTGTTTTACCTTTTACAGTGGTTGACTCAGCTACAATAAAACAATTTGTGTATCTTTTATTTAGATAGTTTGTTACTTTCGTGTCTTTCTATCATGTGGGTTTTTGTGTTGTTGTTCGCTCTGTTGTATAAAAAAAGCAATATGAATTCTAATTAAGACTTTATTTTCTGACATTTTCATTGTTTCACTTATTTCTGTCATGACTTTACCTGTTGTAGATTCTGCTGTTGTTTGATCTGTGGTGAGAGGTGTTGTTGTTCCTTCTGTAGAGGTTGCCTTAGCTGAAGCAAAAAAGACAAACATGAGTTCAACATTAGATGTACATGCACAAACATCTAGAGAGAGGTTTTTCTATAGTTGACTTATTTTCCTCATCTACAGTACTTTACCTGTTGTAAAAGTTGCTCTTGATGGTTCTGTGGTGTGTGCTGTTGTTTTTCCTTCAGTAGTGGATGGCTCAGCTATAGCAATAAGGCCAAATATTAAATCAAAGTTAGATTTACAATAATCTAGAGAGGTTTGTATAAGTGTAAATTCCTTTCCACATAAGTAGAGCATTACCTGTTGTGGATGCTACTGTTGATGGTTCTGTAGTGCCTGTTGTAACTTCTGGAGTGGTTGATTCAACTGCAATAAAACAGAAAGAAAAAATATAAATTTAAATTCATCTTTATGAATTCACATTTTTTTATTGTTTCAATTCTTTCTGTCAAGTCTAATACCTGCTGTGGATGCTGCTTTTGTTGATTCTATGAAGATTGCTTTTGTAGTTCGTTCTCTAGTAGTTGCCTCAGCTGCAACAAAAAACAAACAAATATTAGTTCAAAATCTAATTTGCAAACATCTACACAGAGGTTTGTCTGGCTCAATTATTATCCTCATATATTATACTTTACCTGTTGTAGATGCCACTGTTGGGATTTCTCTAGTTTGTGGTGATGTTGTTTTTTCAGTGGTTGTTTTCTCTGCTGCAGCAAAGAAGATCAGATATTAATTCATAGTTAGACACAAAAGAGTCTAAGAAGGCATTTTTTGTTGGTCTTGTGTGTCTCATGCCTTCTACTTTACCTGTTGTAGATGCTGCTGTTGATGATTCTGTGGTGAGTGTTGTTGTATCTTCAAGAGTGGTTGTCTCAGCTGCAAGAACACAAAAAGACCAAATATAAATCCAAACTCAGATTAATGAATTCACATTTTTAGTGTTTCACTTCTTTGTATCATGGCTAATACCTGTTGTGGATGCTGCTGTTGTTGATTCTATGACAATTGCTTGCGTTGTGCTATCTGTAGAGGTTGTCTCAGCTGCAATAAAAGAGACCAACTATTTGTTAAAAATCTAATTTACAAACATATTCAGAGAGGTGTGTCTATAGCTGAATTATTTTCCTCATGTCTAGTATTTTACCTGTTGTGGATTCCACTGTTGGGGGTTCTGTGGTTTGTGGTGATGTTATTTTTTCAGTTGTGGTTTTCACTGCTACAACAAAAAAGATCAGATATTAATTCATATTTAGACTCAGAATATTCTAAGAAGACATTTTTTGTTGTTCTTGTGTATCTCATGCCTTTTACTTTACCTGTTGCAGATGCTGCTGTTGATAGTTCTGTGGTGAGTGTTGTTGTATCTTCTGGTGTGGTTGTCTCAGCTGAAATAAAACAGAAAGACCAAATATAAATGTTGTGGTGATGTTATTTTTTTCAGTGGTTGTTTTCTCCGCTGCAGCAAAAAAGATCAGATTTTGATTCATATTTAGACACAAAAGAGTCTACAAAGGCATTTTTTGTTGGTCTTGTGTATCTCATGCCTTTTACTTTACCTGTTGTAGATGCTGCTGTTGATGGTTCTGTGGTGAGTGTTGTTGTATCTTCTGGAGTGGTTGTCTTAGCTGCAAGAAAACAAAAAGACCAAATATAAATATAAATTCAGATTAATGAATTCACATTTTCATTGTTTCGCTTCTTTGTATCATGGCTAATACCTGCTGTGGATGCTGCTGTTGTTGATTCTCTGACAATTGCTTGCTTTGTGCTTTCTGTAGATGTTGTCTCAGCTGCAATAAAAAAGACCAACTATTAGTTCAAAATTTAATTTACAAACATCTTCAGAGAGGTGTGTCTATAGCTGAATTATTTTCCTCCTGTCTAGTATTTTACCTGTTGTGGATTCCACTGTTGTGGGTACTGTGGTTTGTGGTGATGTTATTTTTTCAGTGGTTGTTTTCTCCGCTGCAGCAAACAAAATCAGATATTAATTCATTTTTAGACTCACAAGATTCTAAAAAGACATTTTTCTGTTGGTCTTGTGTATCTCATGGATTTTTCTTTACCTGTTGTAGATGCTGCTGTTGATGGTTCTGTGGTGAGTGTTGTTCTATCTTGTGGAGTGGTTGTCTCAGCTGAAATAAAACAGAAAGACCAAATATAAATATTGTGGTGATGTTATTTTTTAGTGGTTGTTTTCTCTGCTACAACAAAAAAGATCAGATGTTAATTCATATTTAGACACAAAAGAGTCTAAGAAGACATTTTTTGTTGGTCTTGAGTATCTCATGCCTTTTACTTTACCTGTTGTAGATGCTGCTGTTGATGGTTCTGTGGTGAATGTTGTTGCATCTTCTGGTGTGGTTGTCTCAGCTGAAATAAAATAGAAAGACCAAATATGAATATTATGGTGATGTTATTTTTTCAGTGGTTGCTTTCTCCGCTGCAGCAAACAAGATCAGATATTAATTCATTTTTAGACTCACAAGATTCTAAGAAGACATTTTTGGTTGGTCTTGTGTACCTCATGCCTTTTACTTTACCTGTTGTAGATGCTGCTGTTGATGGTCCTGTGGTGAGTGTTGTTGTATCTTCTGGAGTGGTTGTCTTAGCTGCAAGAAAACAAAAAGACCAAATATAAATATAAATTCAGATTAATGAATTCACATTTTCATTGTTTCACTTCTTTGTATCATGGCTAATACCTGTTGTGGATGCTGCTGTTGTTGATTCGATGACAATTGCTTGCTTTGTGCTTTCTGTAGATGTTGTCTCAGCTGCAATAAAAAAGACCAACTATTAGTTCAAAATCTAATTTACAAACATCTGCAGAGAGGTGTTTCTATAGCTGAATTATTTTCCTCCTGTCAAGTATTTTACCTGTTGTGGATTCCACTGTTGTGGGTACTGTGGTTTGTGGTGATGTTATTTTTTCAGTGGTTGTTTTCTCCGCTGCAGCAAACAAGATCAGATATTAATTCATTTTTAGACTCACAAGATTCTAAAAAGACATTTTTCTGTTGGTCTTGTGCATCTCATGCCTTTTACTTTACCTGTTGTAGATGCTGTTGTTGATGGTTCTGTGGTGAGTGTTGTTGTATCTTCTGGTGTGGTTGTCTCAGCTGAAATAAAACAGAAAGACCAAATATAAATATTGTGGTGATGTTATTTTTTCAGTGGTTGTTTTCTTCGCTGCAGCAAAAAGATCAGATATTAATTCATAGTTAGACTCTCAAAATTCTACAAAGACATTTTTCTGTTGGTGTTGTGTATCTCATGTATTTTCTTTTACCTGTTGTAGATGCTGCTGTTGATGGTTCTGTGGTGAGTGTTGTTGTATCTTCTGGTGTGGTTGTCTCAGCTGAAATAAAACAGAAAGACCAAATATAAATATTGTGGTGATGTTATTTTTTCAGTGGTTGTTTTCTCCGCTGCAGCAAAAAAGATCAGATATTAATTCATAGTTAGACTCTCAAAATTCTACAAAGACATTTTTCTGTTGGTCTTGTGTATCTCATGCCTTTTACTTTACCTGTTGTAGATGCTGCTGTTGATGGTTCTGTGGTGAGTGTTGTTGCATCTTCTGGTGTGGTTGTCTCAGCTGAAACAAAACAGAAAGACCAAATATTAATATTGTGGTCATGTTATTTTTTTCAGTGGTTGTTTTCAACGCTGCAGCAAAAAAGATCAGATATTAATTCATTTTTAGACTCACAAGATTCTAAAAAGACATTTTTCTGTTGGTCTTGTGTATCTCATGCCTTTTACTTTACCTGTTGTAGATGCTGCTGTTGATGGTTCTGTGGTGAGTGTTGTTGCATCTTCTGGTGTGGTTGTCTCAGCTGAAACAAAACAGAAAGACCAAATATAAATATTGTGGTGATGTTATTTTTTTCAGTGGTTGTTTTCTCTGCTGCAGCAAAAAAGATCAGATATTAATTCATAGTTAGACTCTCAAAATTCTACAAAGACATTTTTCTGTTGGTCTTGTGTATCTCATGCATTTTACTTTACCTGTTGTAGATGCTGCTGTTGATGGTTCTGTGGTGAGTGTTGTTGTATCTTCTGGAGTGGTTGTCTTAGCTGCAAGAAAACAAAAAGACCAAATATAAATATAAATTCAGATTAATGAATTGACATGTTCATTATTTCACTTGTTTGTATCATGGGTAATACCTGTTGTGGATGCTGCTGTTGTTGATTCTATGACAATTGCTTGCTTTGTGCTTTCTGTAGATGTTGTCTCAGCTGCAATAAAAAAGACCAACTATTAGTTCAAAATCTAATTTACAAACATCTGCAGAGAGGTGTGTCTATAGCTGAATTATTTTCCTCCTGTCTAGTATTTTACCTGTTGTGGATTCCACTGTTGTGGGTACTGTGGTTTGTGGTGATGTTATTTTTTCAGTGGTTGTTTTCTCCGCTGCAGCAAACAAGATCAGATATTAATTCATTTTTAGACTCACAAGATTCTAAAAAGACATTTTTCTGTTGGTCTTGTGCATCTCATGCCTTTTACTTTACCTGTTGTAGATGCTGTTGTTGATGGTTCTGTGGTGAGTGTTGTTGTATCTTCTGGTGTGGTTGTCTCAGCTGAAATAAAACAGAAAGACCAAATATAAATATTGTGGTGATGTTATATTTTTCAGTGGTTGTTTTCTTCGCTGCAGCAAAAAAGATCAGATATTTATTCATAGTTAGACTCTCAAAATTCTACAAAGACATTTTTCTGTTGGTCTTGTGTATCTCATGTATTTTCTTTTACCTGTTGTAGATGCTGCTGTTGATGGTTCTGTGGTGAGTGTTGTTGTATCTTCTGGTGTGGTTGTCTCAGCTGAAATAAAACAGAAAGACCAAATATGAATATTACGGTGATGTTATTTTTTCAGTGGTTGTTTTCTCCGCTGCAGCAAACAAGATCAGATATTAATTCATTTTTAGACTCACAAGATTCTAAAAAGACATTTTTCTGTTGGTCTTGTGTATCTCATGCCTTTTACTTTACCTGTTGTAGATGCTGCTGTTGATGGTTCTGTGGTGAGTGTTGTTGCATCTTCTGGTGTGGTTGTCTCAGCTGAAATAAAACAGAAAGACCAAATATTAATATTGTGGTGATGTTATTTTTTTCAGTGGTTGTTTTCAACGCTGCAGCAAAAAAGATCAGATATTAATTCATTTTAGACTCACAAGATTCTAAAAGACATTTTTCTGATGGTCTTGTGTATCTCATGCCTTTTACTTTACCTGTTGTAGATGCTGCTGTTGATGGTTCTGTGGTGAGTGTTGTTGTATCTTCTGGTGTGGTTGTCTCAGCTGAAATAAAACAGAATGACCAAATATAAATATTGTGGTGATGTTATTTTTTCAGTGGTTGTTTTCTCCGCTGCAGCAAAAAAGATCAGATATTAATTCATAGTTAGACTCTCAAAATTCTACAAAGCCATTTTTCTGTTGGTCTTGTGTATCTCATGGATTTTACTTTACCTGTTGTAGATGCTGCTGTTGATGGTTCTGTGGTGAGTGTTGTTGTATCTTCTGGAGTGGTTGTCTTAGCTGCAAGAAAACAAAAAGACCAAATATATATATAAATTCAGATTAATGAATTCACATTTTCATTGTTTCACTTCTTTGTATTATGGCTAATACCTGTTGTGGATGCTTCTGTTGTTGATTCTATGACAATTGCTTGCTTTGTGCTTTCTGTAGATGTTGTCTCAGCTGCAATAAAAAAGACCAACTATTAGTTCAAAATCTAATTTACAAACATCTTCAGAGAGGTGTGTCTATAGCTGAATTATTTTCCTCATGTCTAGTATTTTACCTGTTGTGGATTCCACTGTTGTGGGTACTGTGGTTTGTGGTGATGTTATTTTTTCAGTGGTTGTTTTCTCCGCTGCAGCAAACAAGATCAGATATTAATTCATTTTTAGACTCACAAGATTCTAAAAAGACATTTTTCTGTTGGTCTTGTGTATCTCATGCCTTTTACTTTACCTGTTGTAGATGCTGCTGTTGATGGTTCTGTGGTGAGTGTTGTTGTATCTTCTGGTGTGGTTGTCTCAGCTGAAATAAAACAGAAAGACCAAATATAAATATTGTGGTGATGTTATATTTTTCAGTGGTTGTTTTCTTCGCTGCAGCAAAAAAGATCAGATATTAATTCATAGTTAGACTCTCATAATTCTACAAAGACATTTTTCTGTTGGTCTTGTGTATGTCATGGATTTTTCTTTACCTGTTGTAGATGCTGCTGTTGATGGTTCTGTGGTGAGTGTTGTTGTATCGTCTGGTGTGGTTGTCTCAGCTGCAATAAAACAGAAAGCCAAAATATAAATATTGTGGTGATGTTATTTTTTCAGGGGTTGTTTTCTCCGCTGCAGCAAAAAAGATCAGATGTTAATTCATATTTAGACTCACTAGATTCTAAGAAGACATTTTTTGTTGTTCTTGTGTATCTCATGTCTTTTACTTTACCTGTTGTAGATGCTGCTGTTGATGGTTCTGTGGTGAGTGTTGTTGTATCTTCTGGAGTGGTTGTCTCAGCTGCAAGAACACAAAAAGACCAAATATAAATCCAAACTCAGATTAATGAATTCACATTTTTAGTGTTTCATTTCTTTGTATCATGGCTAATACCTGTTGTGGATGCTGCTGTTGTTGATTCGATGACAATTGCTTGCTTTGTGCTTTCTGTAGATGTTGTCTCAGCTGCAATAAAAAAGACCAACTATTAGTTCAAAATCTAATTTACAAACATCTTCAGAGAGGTGTGTCTATAGCTGAATTATTTTCCTCATGTCTAGTATTTTACCTGTTGTGGATTCCACTGTTGTGGGTACTGTGGTTTGTGGTGATGTTATTTTTTCAGTGGTTGTTTTCTCCGCTGCAGCAAATAAGATCAGATATTAATTCATTTTTAGACTCACAAGATTCTAAAAAGACATTTTTTTTTGGTCTTGTGTATCTCATGCCTTTTACTTTACCTGTTGTAGATGCTGCTCTTGATGGTTCTGTGGTGAGTGTTGTTGTATCTTCAGGTGTGGTTGTCTCAGCTGAAATAAAACAGAAAAACCAAATATGAATATTGTGGTGATGTTATTTTTTCAGTGGTTGTTTTCTCCGCTGCAGCAAACAAGATCAAATATTAATTCATTTTCAGACTCACAAGATTCTAAGAAGACATTTTTGGTTGGTCTTGTGTATCTCATGCCTTTTACTTTACCTGTTGTAGATGCTGCTGTTGATGGTTCTGTGGTGAGTGTTGTTGTATCTTCTGGTGTGGTTGTCTGAGCTGAAATAAAACAGAATGACCAAATATAAATATTGTGGTGATGTTATTTTTTCAGTGGTTGTTTTCTCCGCTGCAGCAAAAAAGATCAGATATTAATTCATAGTTAGACTCTCAAAATTCTACAAAGCCATTTTTCTGTTGGTCTTGTGTATCTCATGGATTTTACTTTACCTGTTGTAGATGCTGCTGTTGATGGTTCTGTGGTGACTGTTGTTGTATCTTCTGGTGTGGCTGTCTCAGCTGCAATAAAAGAGACCAACTATTTGTTAAAAATCTAATTTACAAACATCTTCAGAGAAGTGTGTCTATAGCTGAATTATTTTCCACATGTCTAGTATTTTACCTGTTGTGGATTCCACTGTTGGGGGTTCTGTGGTTTGTGGTGATGTTATTTTTTCAGTTGTGGTTTTCTCTGCTACAACAAAAAAGATCAGATATTAATTCATATTTATACTCACAAGATTCTAAGAAGACATTTTTCTGTTGGTCTTGTGTATCTCATGTCTTTTACTTTACCTGTTGTAGATGCTGCTGTTGATGGTTCTGTGGTGAGTGTTGTTGTATCTTCTGGTGTGGTTGTCTCAGCTGAAATAAAACAGAAAGACCAAATATGAATATTGTGGTGATGTTATTTTTTCAGTGGTTGTTTTCTCCGCTGCAGCAAACAAGATCAGATATTAATTCATTTTAGACTCACAAGATTCTAAAAGACATTTTTCTGTTGGTCTTGTGTATCTCATGCCTTTTACTTTACCTGTTGTAGATGCTGCTGTTGATGGTTCTGTGGTGAGTGTTGTTGTATCTTCTGGTGTGGTTGTCTCAGCTGAAATAAAACAGAAAGACCAAATATAAATATTGTGGTGATGTTATTTTTTCAGTGGTTGTTTTCTCCGCTGCAGCAAAAAGATCAGATATTAATTCATAGTTAGACTCACAAGATTCTAAGAAGACATTTTTCTGTTGGTCTTGTGTATCTCATGCCTTTTACTTTACCTGTTGTAGATGCTGCTGTTGATGGTTCTGTGGTGAGTGTTGTTGTATCTTCTGGTGTGGTTGTCTCAGCTGAAATAAAACAGAAAGACCAAATATAAATATTGTGGTGATGTTATTTTTTCAGTGGTTGTTTTCTCCGCTGCAGCAAACAAGATCAGATATTAATTCATATTTAGACTCACAAGATTCTAAAAGACATTTTTCTGTTGGTCTTGTGTATCTCATGCCTTTTACTTTACCTGTTGTAGATGCTGCTGTTGATGGTTCTGTGGTGAGTGTTGTTGTATCTTCTGGTGTGGTTGTCTCAGCTGAAATAAAACAGAAAGACCAAATATAAATATTGTGGTGATGTTATTTTTTCAGTGGTTGTTTTCTCCGCTGCAGCAAAAAAGATCAGATATTAATTCATTTTTAGACTCACAAGATTCTAAGAAGACATTTTTCTGTTGGTCTTGTGTATCTCATGCCTTTTACTTTACCTGTTGTAGATGCTGCTGTTGATGGTTCTGTGGTGAGTGTTGTTGTATCTTCTGGTGTGGTTGTCTCAGCTGAAATAAAACAGAAAGACCAAATATAAATATTGTGGTGATGTTATTTTTTCAGTGGTTGTTTTCTCCGCTGCAGCAAACAAGATCAGATATTAATTCATTTTTAGACTCACAAGATTCTAAGAAGACATTTTTTGTTGGTCTTGTGTATCTCATGCCTTTTACTTTACCTGTTGTAGATGCTGCTGTTGATGGTTCTGTGGTGAGTGTTGTTGTATCTTCTGGAGTGGTTGTCTCAGCTGCAATAAAACAGAAAGCCAAAATATAAATATAAATTCAGATTAATGAATTCACATTTTCATTGTTTCACTTCTTTGTATCATGGCTAATACCTGTTGTGGATGCTGCTGTTGTTGATTCTATGACAATTGCTTGCTTTGTGCTTTCTGTAGTGTTGTCTCAGCTGCAATAAAAAGACCAACTATTAGTTCAAAATCTAATTTACAAACATCTGCAGAGAGGTGTGTCTATAGCTGAATTATTTTCCTCATGTCTAGTATTTTACCTGTTGTGGATTCCACTGTTGTGGGTACTGTGGTTTGTGGTGATGTTATTTTTTCAGTGGTTGTTTTCTCCACTGCAGCAAACAAGATCAGATATTAATTCATTTTAGACTCACAAGATTCTAAAAAGACATTTTTCTGTTGGTCTTGTGTATCTCATGCCTTTTACTTTACCTGTTGTAGATGCTGCTGTTGATGGTTCTGTGGTGAGTGTTGTTGCATCTTCTGGTGTGGTTGTCTCAGCTGAAACAAAACAGAAAGACCAAATATAAATATTGTGGTGATGTTATATTTTTCAGTGGTTGTTTTCTTCGCTGCAGCAAAAAAGATCAGATATTAATTCATAGTTAGACTCTCAAAATTCTAAGAAGACATTTTTGTTGGTCTTGTGTACCTCATGTATTTTCTTTTACCTGTTGTAGATGCTGCTGTTGATGGTTCTGTGGTGAGTGTTGTTGTATCTTCTGGTGTGGTTGTCTCAGCTGAAATAAAACAGAAAGACCAAATATGAATATTGTGGTGATGTTATTTTTTCAGTGGTTGTTTTCTCCGCTGCAGCAAACAAGATCAGATATTAATTCATTTTTAGACTCACAAGATTCTAAGAAGACATTTTTTGTTGGTCTTGTGTATCTCATGCCTTTTACTTTACCTGTTGTAGATGCTGCTGTTGATGGTTCTGTGGTGAGTGTTGTTGTATCTTCTGGTGTGGTTGTCTCAGCTGAAATAAAACAGAAAGACCAAATATAAATATTGTGGTGATGTTATTTTTTTAGTGGTTGTTTTCTCCGCTGCAGCAAAAAAGATCAGATATTAATTCATATTTAGACACAAAAGAGTCTAAGAAGGCATTTTTTGTTGGTCTTGTGTATCTCATGCCTTTTACTTTACCTGTTGTAGATGCTGCTGTTGATGGTTCTGTGGTGAGTGTTGTTGTATCTTCTGGTGTGGTTGTCTCAGCTGAAATAAAACAGAATGACCAAATATAAATATTGTGGTGATGTTATTTTTTCAGTGGTTGTTTTCTCCGCTGCAGCAAACAAGATCAGATATTAATTCATTTTTAGACTCACAAGATTCTAAGAAGACATTTTTCTGTTGGTCTTGTGTATCTCATGCCTTTTACTTTACCTGTTGTAGATGCTGCTGTTGATGGTTCTGTGGTGAGTGTTGTTGTATCTTCTGGTGTGGTTGTCTCAGCTGCAATAAAACAGAAAGCCAAAATATAAATATTGTGGTGATGTTATTTTTTCAGTGGTTGTTTTCTCCGCTGCAGCAAAAAAGATCAGATATTAATTCATAGTTAGACTCACAAGATTCTACAAAGACATTTTTCTGTTGGTCTTGTGTATCTCATGCCTTTTACTTTACCTGTTGTAGATGCTGCTGTTGATGGTTCTGTGGTGAGTGTTGTTGTATCTTCTGGTGTGGTTGTCTCAGCTGAAATAAAACAGAAAGACCAAATATAAATATTGTGGTGATGTTATTTTTCAGTGGTTGTTTTCTCCGCTGCAGCAAACAAGATCAGATATTAATTCATATTTAGACTCACAAGATTCTAAAAGACATTTTTCTGTTGGTCTTGTGTATCTCATGCCTTTTACTTTACCTGTTGTAGATGCTGCTGTTGATGGTTCTGTGGTGAGTGTTGTTGTATCTTCTGGTGTGGTTGTCTCAGCTGCAATAAAACAGAAAGCCAAAATATAAATATTGTGGTGATGTTATTTTTTCAGTGGTTGTTTTCTCCGCTGCAGCAAACAAGATCAGATATTAATTCATAGTTAGACTCACAAGATTCTAAGAAGACATTTTTTGTTGGTCTTGTGTATCTCATGCCTTTTACTTTACCTGTTGTAGATGCTGCTGTTGATGGTTCTGTGGTGAGTGTTGTTGTATCTTCTGGTGTGGTTGTCTCAGCTGCAATAAAACAGAAAGCCAAAATATAAATATTGTGGTGATGTTATTTTTTCAGGGGTTGTTTTCTCCGCTGCAGCAAAAAAGATCAGATGTTAATTCATATTTAGACTCACTAGATTCTAAGAAGACATTTTTTGTTGTTCTTGTGTATCTCATGTCTTTTACTTTACCTGTTGTAGATGCTGCTGTTGATGGTTCTGTGGTGAGTGTTGTTGTATCTTCTGGAGTGGTTGTCTCAGCTGCAAGAACACAAAAAGACCAAATATAAATCCAAACTCAGATTAATGAATTCACATTTTCAGTGTTTCATTTCTTTGTATCATGGCTAATACCTGTTGTGGATGCTGCTGTTGTTGATTCTGTGACAATTGCTTGCTTTGTGCTTTCTGTAGTGGTTGTCTCAGCTGCAATAAAAATGACCAACTAT